>JAYESA010000016.1:108310878-108328378 GCA_036927795.1 Iris macrosiphon | reverse complement strand
GATCACTACTTGTTCCATAGACATAATGTGATGGTTTATATGTACTCTACATTTTCGGAGTTGGCTTGACTGATTTCTTAGTTCCTAGATGATTGTTATTGGACAATGACTACACTTGAGCAATCTCGATTGTGAGTACCTATTGTACTGCAAGAGAGACTTGTTCATTTGACTACCTCCTTCGTGAGCTCCCGTTGAGCTGCGAAAGAGCCATACTATAGACTGTGAGTCCCCGTTGGACTACTTTCTATAGGATCGTGATCTTCCATTGAGATGCGGTTACCCCGATTTCTTGTAGTCATGTCTGATAACATCACTGGCATGCCACTGTCTTAGATATAGTGATTTCTCATGACTTATTTGCTTGTGTTTACTTTCTTCTCTATCTTGCATGTCATTTACTGTATGTTGGCTCGTATTCTTTTGTATCTTGCTATGTCCCCTAAGGACCTGGTTTTGTTCTCCAGATTTAGCAGACGAGGAGTACCGCAGCTTACGGACCAACACCAGATGAGAGTTTGATTGCAGTTGATGGCCCTGCTTATGCTTAGTTACTTTCTAGCATGGTTTATTTATCTCTTTCTTGTCTATATTTTCTTGTTTGTCGGTAGTGGATTTGTCTCCCCCAGACTTAGTATTAATTCTTGCTGGATATTCGACAGTGACTTTACTTTCAGCATTTAATTCAGTTTTGTTTAGTTCATGTTGTTTTGTGGATGAGATTAGTAAACCTGATTAATATTATACAGCTTAAGTACGCTCCGATGGAACCATTAAATTGGGTTTATCCATCGGTGCGTGCTGCTGGCCATTATCACGTGTTCAGTCCCTCGATGTTTTGGGACTGGGGCGTGACATGGTTTTTGTGGTGGCCCATGCAGGTCAACGACTAAAATGTCCGGTTTCAACTTAGGGACCGAACATGCCTGCAATAAGAATAGGATAAGCTTTAGGATCTCATCCACTTACTTGAAACGTTCTTGATATCTATATCGGATTCGAATCAATTTCTTGAATTGCATCCTGCCTTGATTCCTGAGTGCCTCTCATTGTTTATTTTGTTGCAGAGTTATGGATTCACGAGCAAACGACGAGGCTCCTGCAATATCACCACAAGATGTTGTGGTAACCAACGAAGATGAAGCAACACCAGTTGATGAAGGACGATCATCTCAACAAGCAAGTCATTATGCCACGAGAATCCAACAAGATAACATTCCACCATCGACGCAATTGCCCGTAATTCCACCAGGACAGGCCATGGACGGGCAGCAGATGTTTCAAATGATCTATACAATAGTGCAATCTCAACAAGAGGCTTGGAGTTGCAGCTTAGTAACAGTACTAGAGCAGGCACGACGGCCAACAACGGGTTCTATCGCCGATTTTCGCCAGCTGAAGCCCCGTACCTTCTCAGGAAAAGAGGAGCCCACAGAAGTTCATGAGTGGCTCACCAACACACAACATCAATTAGAAGCAGCTGAACTTCCAAGGGAACGTTGGATGACTGCCGTCAGAATGCAGTTGACGGACAATGCTCATCATTGGTGGCTATCTGAAGAGACACGACTTGGACCAGACCGAGTCACTTGGGAAGAGTTCTCTAGACTCTTTCTGGAGATGTACATTCCAGCCATTGCTCGATCAGAACTACGGGACAAGTTCAATCACCTCACTCAGGAAAATCTGACAGTGGAAGAGTACAACGCGAAGTTCATTCGTCTGAGTCATTTTGCCCCTACTTTGATTCATACAGAAAAAAAAGGCTGAGAAGTTCTTCGACGGACTAAACATTGAGCTGCAGAAATTGATTGGATCTTTTGCGCCTACATCTTATCCGGACGTCCTTGCTGCAGCACGACGCATGGAACGCGTCATCAGGAGAGAGACCAATCTGAAGAGGTCATCCACATCAGCAACAGTCGGAGCACCACAGGAAGAAGTTGCAAAGAGACTTCACTGTCACCAGCCACCAGAAGCATCCCCACAGACAATACCTGTCTGTCCATATTGTCACAAGCGAGGCCATATTGAGGACCAGTGCAGACGCAAAAAGAGATTATATTTAGCTTGCGGATCCAGTCAGCATTTATTAAAGGAATGCCCAGAGCATCAAGATAGAGCACCAAAAGTTAACCAACAAGCGTTACCAGTACCGAGGACAAACTATCCAACATTGGGAGCACCACAAACGGAAGTTCAAGAAGATCTACCACCAGCTTCAGGAGAGTATCAGCCGAGGCCACCTTTGATACCCCAGGCACTGCTCTTCCAGCAGGTTCAGCAGCAGTAGAGGAATCGACGGCAAGGACGTGGACAAGCCCTCGCGATGTCTTTGGAGAACGCGCAGAACCAAGGAGTAGCTAATGCACGTAAGTTCTTGTAGTTTCTGTTTCTAGATCGTGCCTATTGGTTCGTGACCCTAGCCTTACCCTGATAATCTTAACTTGTTAATAAATGATAACTTAGTGTTAACCTAGTAATTTTGAATTTGATAATAACCTAGAATTGTTAACCTAATATGTTTTAAATATAACCTGGTTTTCTAAAACTGTAATTTCCTAAATTTTCCACATTTGGGAAATTGTATAACTTTTAATGCTTACGAAAATTTTTTTCCTAGGTGCTCTTTGATTTTGGATATGCTTCGAACAATGGTTGCAATCGTGTCATCTCTGTTGACCGGTTAATCTTTGATTGCGAGGACGCAATCCTCTTAAGGGGAGTAGATTGTAATCCCTCTGATTTTTAAAATTTTGATAAATTTGGATTTTTCTGGATTTTTTAGGATTTTCCAGAATTTTATTGTATTTAAAATCAGGTGTTTTAATTTTTAAAGGATTTTTAAATGTTATTAATTAATATTAAAATATTATGAAAATAATATTTTATGGTGTAAAATGGAAAACTAGACATAGGGTAATTTTTCGGGAATTTATTGGACCCCGAAAGTATTTTTAAAACCCTAAAATCTATTTTGTAATTAAACCAAATTGAACCATTTTAGACCCGGTTTATTTAGCCTGAACCAACCCGGTCTAACCAACCCAGGCCCAACCCCTTAGCGGGTCGGATCCGGGTCAGACCCGACCCGCTAAGCCCGACCCGACCCGAACTTTCATCTCCCCCAACCTCTCCTCTGCCCGACTTCTCACCTCCCCCGCCGCCGGAAACGGCCGCCGCCACCGCTCCGACTCCTGAAAACTGCCGCCGCCGACCCGCTCTCTCTTCCTCTCCCACCACCGCCCGCCCCACCAGCTTCCCGCCTTCCCTCTATAAAACCCCCGCCTGAACCCTCTTCCCGCTCTGCCGAGGCCGCTGCTTCCCTTCCTCCTCCGCCCGCGACGTTTCGCCGTGCCCGCTGCAGCCGCCAGTTTCCAGCGAGCAGCCTCGCCGCCTCACCCCCAGCCGAGCCCCGCAGCCCCTCGACTTCCTCTCCGCCACCAGCGTTCGGCCCGCCTCCGGCCTACGAACAGCAGCAGCAGCAGCTCGAGTCCCTGAGCGCCACCGCCTCCCGTGCTGCTGCCCAGCGCCGCGCCACCGTCTCCCTCACCCGCTGCCAGCGTCGTCACCGCCCTCCAGAACCGCAGAGCCGGCCACCCTCGAGAGCACCAGCAGCAGCAGCGGGCCAGAGCTCCGCCGAGCCCCAGCCGCAGCAAGCCCAGCAACGCCTCCGGCTGGTCCCTGCGCCGCCGCGCCACCTCCGTCAGCACCCCTCCATCGAAACCCAGCCCCTGAATCCTAACCCTAGACACGGACTCAGCCCTGACACGGCCGGACACAGGAGCCACAAACCCTAGATCCTTGGCGTGTCGGACACGAAGAATATCCTGTTTTCGACCTTGTTCAGGTAACCGTAACTTCTTGCTCGTAGCTCTGATTTCGATTCCGTAAATTATATCGTGTAGCCTGTATGACCCTCTCGGTGCCCGTGCAAATGGCTCGGGGCATCGTGTCCTGTGGTGATCGCACACCGCGATCCAAAAACAGGAAAAACCAGACCCTGTTTTACCCCGGAGCTGAGTGCGCCCCGCCAAACGGGACGACTTGGTCGCGTGCGGTCTTCACAGATACGTGCGCGTCGTCGATACGGACGTGTGGGATTTCGCAGAAGCTGATTCGGATGTGCGTGTACACCGAAATCAGTGCGTATTCGCGAACATCGCCCCGTATCCGACTATTCTGATTCTCGCTGTAACTTAGTATACACACGTCGGATCGAGACGAAACTTGCGCCATCGGACTCGTAGCAATACGCTGGTCCTGTGAGCCAAGTTTGGTTCGATTCTGAGAACGTTGACAAAATCGTGTGTCGTGGGCCCCACAGGCTTCACTCGACGGACGATTTTGGATCGGCTCATCGGAATCCAATTCTGTAAGTTCCGTTGGGTTCGTATCATCGTTCCTGACCTGTTGACACTAAGTTGGACTGTTTTGGAGACCTTTGACCCTGACACGTTTTTCGGTGCAAAGTGGCCCACATTGGACCCCGTTTTAACCCGAAAATGTCATTTTTGTTCTTGTCTCCAAATTGGACTCAAGGACAGGCGTTTCTAGCTGATTGATGTTTTCTGGATCTGATGGTGATATTTGTTTCAGCAACCGGAGTACTGTCTGCAAACCCAGCTGAGGCCCGAGCTAAAATTGGAAACAAAACCAAGGCAAGTATACCTTGCCAAATCCTGCAGTTTTGATACTTGTCTCCTGGTTTTACTTTTTATTATCGTGCAAGATACTTGTACAATATTTGCATGTTTTTCAGTTGATACTTTCTTGTCATATATATAGTTCTTGATGCTTGTTGATTTATTCCTACTGCTCTAGTTTTATTTCCTCGTTTTGCGTGCATGTACTTTATTTGCTCTTTCCTTGGATCACTACTTGTTCCATAGACATAATGTGATGGTTTATATGTACTCCACATTTTTGGAGTTGGCTTGACTGATTTCTTAGTTCCTAGATGATTGTTATTGGACAATGACTATACTTGAGCAATCTCGATTGTGAGTACCTATTGTACTGCAAGAGAGACTTGTTCATTTGACTACCTCCTTCGTGAGCTCCCGTTGAGCTGCGAAAGAGCCATACTATAGACTGTGAGTCCCCGTTGGACTACTTTCTATAGGATCGTGATCTCCCATTGAGATACGGTTACCCCGATTTCTTGTAGTCATGTCTGATAGCATCACTGGCATGCCACTGTCTTAGATATAGTGATTTCTCGTGACTCATTTGCTTGTGTTTACTTTCTTCTCTATCTTGCATGTCATTTACTGTATGTTGGCTCATATTCTTTTGTATCTTACTATGTCCCCTGAGGACCTGGTTTTGTTCTCCAGATTTAGCAGACGAGGAGTACCGCAGCTTACGGACCAACACCAGATGAGAGTTTGATTGTAGTTGATGGCCCTGCTTATACTTAGTTACTTTCTAGCATGGTTTATTTATCTCTTTCTTGTCTATATTTTCTTGTTTGTCGGTAGTGGATTTGTCTCCACCCGACTTAGTATTAATTCTTGCTGGATATTCGACAGTGACTTTACTTTCAGCATTTAATTCAGTTTTGTTTAGTTCATGTTGTTTTGTGGATGAGATTAGTAAACCTGATTAATATTATACAGCTTAAGTACGCTCCGATGGAACCATTAAATTGGGTTTATCCATCGGTGCGTGCTGCTGGCCATTATCACGTGTTCAGTCCCTCGATATTTTGGGACTGGGGCGTGACAATTTATAGATAGTATGATAGATAGGTAATAGATAGATAGATAGGTAGTTGGATAGATAGATATATCTATGGATAGATAGGTAGTTATCTATCTAAGGTATAGATATTTATATACATATAGTTATATACATATCTATAGATATCTAGATAGTTCTATGCATATATATTTATGAGTTGGGTAAGGTATATATGGGTATATGTATATGTGTGTGGATATCTATATATATATATATGAATATAGATACTTAGATATGTATGTATATGATAGATATATATATATTTTAGCTTAGATTATAGCTAGATATATATATCTACATACTTAGATAGCTACCTAATAGCTAGTTAGAGGGGTTTGAGAGCGGTATCTCAATACCTTGAGATACCGAGGTATCTCAATACCTTGAGATATCCAAGGTATTGAGTTTCGAGCGGGGTATTTGAGCAATAGCCTAGGAATAGTATTGGAGTAATTTTTATATGCTTATGTATATATATTTACGTGTGCTAGCATAGGTTTTAGCGGGTTTAGGCGGGGTGCGTGGCCTAGGGCGAGGTATCGGATACCGAGAGTATCCCGGTATCTCGAGGAGGCGAGTTTGAGAGTTTAGTAGCTTAATGAGCTCAGTTTGACCTAAAATTTCAGGGACACCCTAGTTTGACCTAGCTTTGACCATAATTGTCCTCGTTGACCATAAAAGTCAACGTTTGACCTAGTTTTGACCTAGAGTTGATTTTTTGGACCCCGGGTTGACTTTTTGACCCAAATTTCACCGGTTTGACTCATTCGACCTAGAATATCCCTAGACGCCTGTTTTTAATTATTTTATATCAGTTTAACTCCATAGAATCCTGTTTAATTCTGCTTTTTGTAATAGGTTCTTGCGACACAAGTCTGGATGTCGATCCTCATCAGTTGCTCAGGACATCAGGCGAGTACCTACCTCTGATAGTTTTTATTTCATGATAGCATTTATATCACCTGTTCTAGAACTGTAATACTTGATTCTGACACATTGTTACACGAGCTGGTACTAGTGGATCCCGTCATGAGATGCTATCCCCCTTACCGTGTTCAGCGGGTACTCTATCACGTGTATTTCATCATATGCTTCGGGTATTGATTCTCATGTGATATCATGTGCTTCTTGTGCTCTCGCCTTCATGTATGTGAGCTATTATCATGTACGTAGCGTGTTGTGGTTGGATCTAAGAGTATTAGTGGGGGAAGGGAGTAGGAGTTGGTTATGTGATCAAAGCCAAACAGTATTCATGTGTATGTCGGTTATGCAACTCACGCATAACAGAGTTATCGTAGTATTTTTCATGTGCAACCTAAGCCGATCACATAACGAACTTATGCTCAAGGCACTTAGCTAGTATTCATGTTTTCTCACATGCAGTTACTTCTCTACTTGTATTGTTCTCCAGTTTACTTTGCAGCTACTTATTGTGCTCCAGCATATATTTATTTCCTGTGCATCTTGTATACTTTTCTATTGCTCGTCATATACACCTTACCATGTATTTGGAGTTGCTTTCAGAGTTATGTACTTTGCTCCAGTCCTGACTGGACATATTTTTTCCAGAGGATCCTGACGATTACTACCCGACGTTCTACGGGCCGGGTGTTGACGAGTGCTGTGACCCCGAGACTGAGGAGGAGTGCGCCGAGGAGACGCCTTTAGCGCCCTAGTTAGCTAGGTGGGTTTCCTGGGTTGTTCCCAGTGGTTTATTTTGGATGATTGTACTTATTCTTTTGATGCTGTGAGATATTGTAGCTATTATGGCCTTTGACTGTATATTTTTGGATATTGTCTTGCTCTCTTTGGTTCTGTTTCTTTGTTGATATCATATCGTGCTTTATTTATTCCCCTAGTTATTGTGATTGAGAGATTATATATATTGCGTGGTTGCCCTCCTTTTGGAGAGGATTATTCATATATATATTGCGTGGTTGTCCTCCTTTTGGAGAGGTTATTGTCAATTTTTTATGAGATATATAGATAGTTGGTTGACCTAGAATGGACCTTTACAGCGTTCTACCGCCGATTCTGCAGCGTAGGCTGGACGTACCCACGACTCATGCCCGATTTTCAGGGACGGGTCGTGACAGTGTGGGCCCCCAATAATACATATGTCATTAACAAACTTAATAAAAGAATAAGCTTACAAAACTAGGCTATAATAGCAGCATAAGTCGAGGTAGTAAAATATAAGTACGCTTGATTATGATGGAGGAAGGTACTGAATAATCTAAGTTCACCAAGAAGATCGGTGTTGTGCCTCTACAGTTACCATACTAATTTTTTGTCTAAGTCTAAAGTCAACCAAATGGGTGTATGGGCCTCTAAGTTCTACAGTCCAGAATAACACTAAAGTTCTATAGTCTGGATAAACACTATCTTTTTATGCAAGTCTATAGTTGGTGTCATTCAATTATACTTCATTAATGAGTCAACAGGACTATGTGTTACTAGGTTATGAGTCATACTATCAAACTTACAATAATTTAACTAATAGTATTATTAAACAATAGAGTGTATATACCTGGTACAAGGCACCTTCCTACCCCTATCAAGCACGAAAGAAACGATAAGATTAATGTTGTGAAAGGATCAAGCAAGATGCAATGCAAGCAATCAAATGATAATGCAAAATAAAATAAAGGACGGTGATTAAATAAGTGGATGAGATCCTATATTCTAATCCTATGCGCAGGCTTGCTCGGTACAGTAACGTAACCGAGACAATATGCTCTCGACCTGTATGGGCTACCACAAAAATATGTCACGCCCCAGTCCCAAAATACGTAGGACTAGGAACACGTAAGCATGCCAGCCGCATGGATATGACAACTCCAATATATGGAAACCATATCCCATACGTACGCTGTAATATGAATATCAATCCACAAGTGGTATAAAATGTATCACAAGTCACAGGGTACAATCTAAATCTCATCCATAGAAAATCAATATAAATGAATAACCAGCATCTATATAACTAGATCTTAACATAAGTACCTAAGGATAATAGTTGGATGGAAACAAATCCACTACCAACTCGAATATAAGAGCAAATAAAATATAAGTACAACACAACAACACCATATAAGAATACCAGCTAACAATCACAGCTCGAAGAGAGGACATCTACGAAACATATGTAACCATCCGAATCTGCGTTCCTGTAAATACTCAAAAACAGATACACCTGGCAGAGGACCAGGTCCTCAGAGGGACGTAACAAGATACAGAAAAGCGAGCCAACTTGAATACAGTAAACATGCATATAATTTGAAAATAAATAAGTACGCTGTACAAGACAATCTATATGAATGCAAATGAGGACAACTTTTCGACGTATGGGCAAGGGTAGGCTACTCGATCTAATCCTTACAACTCATACGCTCTTCAGTGGACATCATCAGCCGATATACCTCTGGGATAGCGACCCTCGGACTCCATCAATCGACATACCTCAGGGGTAGCTACCATCGGACACGACCAGCATAGTGCGTGCTAGTTACTATGGTTTACCAGAGTGGTCAAAAGCCCATACGCCTAATGATTGTCCTCGATGATACTAAGTGTCATGTGTGTGTCAACATATCTAATACATAGTAATGACTGAAAGAAAACTACACATGCAAGAAATATACAAAATGCAATAAATATACAGAAATATATTAAGCATGCAAAATACTGTAAGCAATTTGGCAAGGTATCTTACCTGGTCTGAAAAGGATGCAGTCCCAACTCAAGGCGTCGTCCGATCTACCCGTCACATAAATTAAACAAGTTAGATTACAAAAGTGGGTAAATAGGTTCCTACATTTAATCTATTTTAACTCTGAATAAAATAACATAAAATAGTATTTTAATCTTATTATAATCTAATTTTATTGTTAAGCACTAATTTTGGTCCAAAGAAAGTCAAGTTTAAGGATTTGTGATCCGTGACACGCAAATCGAGGCAATCCGATGACCAAAAAGTCAATCGACTCAAATCTTAGATTTGTGTACGGAATCATATATATTTCAATGCTATATGAACACTAGAATCGATAATTTCATAAAATTAAAAGTCGGTAAAGAGTTATGGCCACAAGGGCGCACAAATGACAGTTTTTAGTGGTTTCCTAATTACGTTTACGTTGCACAAATTTTACAGTAGAATAAAATTATATATTAAATTTTGGAAAAATACTTTTCTGGAAGTTCATCATGTCAGCTTTCCGAAACTTCAAACAGTTCATAATTCTGAGTTTGGGATCTCCCGAAATCTCGAAAATACCAAAACGCGTCTGATTTTGAACAGCTGGCACTTTTAGAATTTTCTTGAAAAATAGGTTCTGAAATTATTAAAATAATTTATATACTCAGAAAACTAACCTTGATATAGTTCTAACAAAAAAAACTGGAGCGCGTTTGGAGTCCGGAGCTAGGAGATATCGTCTTTTTAATTCGTCATAACTAGTAAAAAATGAGGCTGAATTTATGACGAATTTTGACTATTTTTGTACGAAAAAGAGGTGAATTTGGGAAAAAAAAAAATGAAGGATGAGATATTTATAATGGTGGACACTAATTAATTAAATACTACTAGGATTGGTTAATTTGGATAGGATTATGATGAATTTAAATAAGGATAGAATATGCATGAAGTTGCTTTCCTAGTAGGTTCAGGATTTGAATTAATTTAAAATAGAGTTTGAATTTATCTCAATAATTTATAATCTTAAATATAATTAAAGATAATACAAATAATTTATAAAATCTTATTAATATCTATTAACAGTAAATTAGCATCTATCTAATATTAAGACTATATATATAAAAATAAAAATCTAAATAAATTTCTTAAAATTCTAAATAAATTACAGAAAAATATAATTAAATATTTTAAACTAAAATAAATATTTGATAGGAACAACATGCAAGTATAATCGTATAGTAAATCATAGAAGTCATAAAAATTTGTGTTTCCTAAGTTTTAATTACTAAAAATTCTAGAAAAAACTCCAAAAATCTAAAATAACCTAAAATAATTCTAAATAAATATTTATATAAGTAAATATATCAAGAAATTTATTTTCTAATTAACTAAGAGAATACTCTAAAGAAATTTAATATCTATAATAAATATAATAATATAAAATACACAAAAAATATTTATTTTTGGTGAGGGGGTTTACAAGTAGAATACTTGAGATTGGGTCGGCAAAGGCCTTTGAACCGGTACTGGAGCCCTATACTAGGGTCTTGCCGGGGAAGATAATGATGAAATAGCTCTGTGTGGGGAAGATCCCACTCTATGGCCTAGTGCTCCACAGGCTAAGCCCAACCCTTGTACTCTGCTGCACTTTGATATAACGTGCCCTGGTTTTCCAAAATGAGAATATCCCACTAAAGGAGATAATCTCTACTACTGAGGACGTATCGGAGCTGGACGCTGAAATGATGCTACCAAAATTGTCCTGTTCAGGGTTTCAATCGTCAAAGCTCGTATTGTTGGAGCTGGTGCTGAAGACTGGGTATAAGAACTGCTTGAAGTATGGGTCCTCTTATGACCTCCAGTCCTATCCACTATTCTTTGGGAGTTATACTCATACCTCCTTGCCGATCTTAACACATCATCAAAAGTCTGAAACTCGTACTGTTCCACTGCCAATATAATCTCTAGGTGAAGTCCCAGCTAGAACCTCCTTGCTCGGTCTAATTCGGTCGCCACCAACGTGGGAGCAAACTGACTAAGTCTGCAAAATTCTGCCGCATAACCATCGACAGTCCTGCCCATCTGCTTCAAGTTATTAAATCTCTGTTGTAGATAATAATACGACACTGTGTCAAAGTATCTAACTTGAAACCTTTCGCTGAATACGACCCAGGGGTTGGTACAGTTAGTGAAACCATCTATGCTGCCCACCTGTCTCGGGCCAAATCTAACAAGTATAACCGAACCACTAAGACTTTGTCTCTAGCCGAAACTCCGACTGCCTCTAGAATAGCCTCAGTGTCCTGAAGCCAAGTGTTCGATGCAATCGAATCATCGGTGCCATAGAAATACGAGGGTTGGAGACACTTGAAGTTTCTTGCCAAGTTATTGGTATGCGGTCCGCCTCTTTCCAAAGCCCCTTATACTTACTGAATGAGTACGTCCTCTCGACGTCCTTAAGATGCCAATAATTCTCGAAGGATACCAATTAGCACACTATTTTCCCCTCTTGCATCAGGTACTGGTTGCACGGAAGGTACTGGCTGGATCTAAGGTTTCTCATTTTGAGCTATTCTGGACCCGACCCTGGAATACTGAGGTTAAAATTCAAGGGTTTTCTGGGCATCGGGATATTATCCTGCTACTAGAGGAACTCTAGCTAGATGGTCAGAAGGACCAGGAACAATATCCCTAAAAGATAAAGGATACAAGGATCATCAAAGAGACGAACATGATTGATCGAAGATCAAAGCAGATGTTGAATCAAGATTTCATGGATATAAATTCGACACTGGAGGAGATCAAGGAGTATCTTGATTGAGACATCTAAAACACATTGGTAAACCCCCCCACACTTCTGATTTTTTATACCTACATGGGCCACCACTAAAGCCGTATCATATCCCAGAACCAGCATACTGGAGAACGGGGGCAGACACAGCCATCTACGTATATCTGAGTACTCTATACCCCGAGATATAGTCACGGATGTCTAGACATGTGAGGGTTTATTCTACAATCCATCAGAAAATTCTAGGTCAAGAATCCTAGGTGTCTTAATCTCAAGCAAGCAATAAGTTTACAAGATGTATGATCACCAACATATAATAGTAAGGCATCCCAAACTATGCATACCCAGATGATCATGAAGCTAGTACCAAAATAAAGAACTACCAGAGTACAATGTTACATGATCAGCCCTGGTTAGAGTTTATAATATACTTTACATGTAGGCTCGCAGGCTAGAATGTCAAGTCCCAAAATACGAGCTAAATACGTGCTTGGTGGCTAAATATCTCAAAAGAATAATGTACAAGATTAAGTGGGTGAGAAAGAAGAAACCTACTCATGTCTTCGGGTGCTCCTGGCGTTCACCATCTTAAGGCGGGAAGTAGGGAAGATCCTGCGATCCTGCTCTAAAATCTGGCCATACAAAACCAGTGGGGTCAGACCCCAAAATAGCAAGTACCATAAGGGAGCCAAACTTATGAACTAAAACTAGCATACAGACAAATCAGTAGGAATAGCAGGTAAGATAACCGTTAAACAGTTTTGGAGTATTTAAACAAGGATATATGGAATCAGTACTTCGGTTACTATTTTTGGATAATTTGTTAATAAAATCAGAAAAGGACTAGACTAGACTAAAAATTAAGCGATCATGTCCAATCATACCCTACGAATTGCTATCATTAGCTAACTAGGGTTATCACTGTCCTAGTTACTAATACATGCAGTTTGAGATTTCTTACAGCCACATGCCCTATAGACTATCCGGGTTACCCAGACGAACATGTACATAGTATAGATTTATCAGGTATAATCATTTCTTATCTTTTCTGGTAGTGCACCACTCGTCGGTATGCTGAAAGTGTGCCCCTCATGACGGAGAGATCCAAATCCATCAGGTGTCATTGGGATACCGGGATTGCATGTAGCCAGGAAATCTCTCTAGATGCTTTTCTAAGTTATTATTCTAGTTATTAGCCTAGAAAATTATCAAGGATTCCCGACCGTGGTGCTCAGAAATCTGCCTTAGACATGATGCAAGACATGACAGTCACTTGACGGGTATAATCTAAATCAACCACGGGGATACATGTCATACAATACAGGTGCAACTAATAGCCTTGATCAGGACAGTGATAGGAATTCTGAAGTCAGGAGTGCGCTACGTTGAGCCACTATAAGGCGTATCAGGATCAGGAGTATCAGGATTATTAGTACAGTATCAGGATTATCAGTTCAATATCAGGATTATCAGTACAGGATCAGGATTATCAGTACATGATCAGGATTATCAGTACAAGATCAGAATTATCAGTATTATTAATTTTATGTCAATATTCAAGAATTTACTTATAATGTACAATCATTAGATCATGTCAGAAAATTATGATCAATATCAAGAATGTCATATTCAAAAAATAACCATGATTAACTAAAATAACGGGATAAAAGAGAACTAGATAATCCATATTAAAGAGAATATTGGTATACAGGCACATAAATCATTAATTCAGGGTTGGCACATAAAATCAAGCAAGGATATAATATCCGCACACAATGGGCCAAAAACTACTATTGGCGCACAAATGGCCAAAACGGGTATTGGCGCACAAATGGCCAAAAATAGTTTTGGCTCATAAATTACTAATTCAGGCAGTTCTGGCACACTTTGATACAAAAGTGCTACGAACAAAGATGGTGCACAAATCATACGAAAGTGCACTTCTAGGACGTTGGCGCACAATGATAGAAGTGCGCGAGCCAGGATCTTGGTGCATAAATCTATCATTGGCGCATAAATGAAAGTACCCAAGCTACGACTTTGGCGCACTTTCATCAAGTATGCCAGTAGTGAGGTTTGGCGCATAAACAAGCGCATGAAGGTCTACTAAAAGATAAAACACAAGTTCCAAGACATGGCACAACAGTCGAGACGAACCTAACTACAGTCGAGACGAACCTAACTACAGTCGAGAACACAATTATCGAGAATGGTCAGAATTCTTTGGTTAGTCATTAAGTAATACGAAAGGCTAAAAAGTGCGTTGTCTCTAGAGAATGCCACATAGTGCGCCACATAGCAAAGTGCGTCATTCTCTAGAAGGGACAAAGTGTGCCGGTAAGAAAAGTTCACCAAAGTGCTCCAACTCTACAATATCTGAAAAGTGCGCCAACTTGAATTTTAAGTAGTTTGATGACTTGTAGACCCATTCAAAAGTGCGTCAGGTAGGATTTGCGTACTTTTTAAAGAATTGCCTTTGTACAAAACGTACGTAGGAGTAGAGAAGTGCGCCCATAGTACTTAACATATCTTAGCGCACTTTCTAAGAAAATTATGAAACACACACAAGGGCGCTCACTGGAACTTCGCTTATGCAACAAGGGTTCCCTGCGTACTTTTTGTATACATTCTCAGGCCAACTTTGCCTTCTCCAACTTGCTATTCTTGGGATCCATGAGTAATTCAATTCAAGAAAAATAAAATCATCAATGAGGCAAGTTCTAGGTGTTACCAAAAAATAAATCGATCAAAATTATCAAAATAAGCTATATTAAAAAATCAAAGCAAGATCCAAAGTTGTTCCTTCGGTTGGCAATATGTACTTGCCTACGGTCATTGATTATAAGCCATTGCTATATTAAAGAGAATGAGATTGCTTACATAGCCGAGGCATTGATTGTAAGCCATTGGATCATAATCCATGCCTCTCATCTGGGTTCATCACAGCCACATACCAAGAAAACTAAGGGACCAACGGTCCAAAGAATGCAACTAAGAAAAACTTACAAAAATAACATAAACAATGCATGAATAACATAAAGCATAATGTAAGCAATTAAACAATAAATAAATTATATAGGTATCATACGCGTATATCGGGTACGTATACTAGAATAGTGAGACGAGTCTAACAGAAGGATAGAGCTATAAACCAAGATTGTGATGGAAGTTTTGGATCGTCGATCCAACAATTGGATGGACGAAAAAATACATGCAAAGTTGCTGCTCCGAAATACGAATTCTGAATTTCCAAATCGCTCGTCACGACAGGATATATTACAAAATGCATAAATCAACCACGACGAACGTCGTGGAGGACGACCGTGCATCAGGGACTTGTACGAGGATACGAGGGTCAGTGTGTCTGCTCACCCAAGGCGTCGGTGCGGCGGTGGGGTTACGACTACTATTGTTGCTGCGGATGTTATGCCAGCATGCACGTATATAGAGGGAACATGAATCACTGCCGCGATGGGGTATCATTGGCCGCATGTGGGCACAGGTCATGGGGCAGTGGCCGGCACAGCATGCAGCAGCATACGCAGTGGCACTAGGCTCCCACGTGGGTGTCTACAGTTTTGCGTGCGGGTTGTCGCTGTTTTATTGGTCACGGGCGTAGCTCCGGACGACGCGAGGGATGGCTCAGGCGTCGTGGCTGATCCAAGCCAAGGGTGTAGGTGAATAAGGGGAAGAATGGAAAGAAAGAGAGTAGAAAGTTTATGTTTGATAATAAACGCAAGAAATAAAACTAGGTTTATACGAAACCCTTTCTTTGGTTTACAAATAAGAAGTATAATTAATCCTATACGAGGATGTTAAGTACAAAAATTTAATTTGGGTAAATATTGCTATAGGAGTCTGATCTGCGGTCGATCACTTTGTCCCTTGGACCACACGATGATGAAGAAGTGCTGTATAAGAAGGAGAAGCTTCAAAGATCGCAAGAGGGAGTGGATGCTCGATGCCAAAATTGTCGATCACTACTCTCTATCTGTGCTCTGGATTCTTCTTTCTCAAAAATCGATTTTTGACCCCTGACCTCTGTCAATAGAGGTCTCTATTTATAGAGTCCAATTGCCGTAATCGTCCAATCAGCGTAGAAGCCGAACGGTGGAGAATGGGGCACTCTTTACGCGGCGGTTATGATAACTGCTACCCATGTCTAAATAATCTCTCGACTCTGCGTGTGACGCGTGTCCCATTATGAGGTAACACGTATAAATGCTGCGAAGATCACGACATGCAAGCCACGTGGGTAACTGCCCCTTGCGTAGAGATGATTGGCGTAGAAACCGAATAGCTGTCATACTGGCGTAGAAGCCAGGTAACTGTTATATTGGCATAGAAGTCAAGTAGGCATAGAAGCCCAGTAGGCATAGAAGCCCAATAGCTGTCAAGTTGGCGTAGAAGCCAAGTGGTTGTCAAGTTGGTATAGAAGCCAAGTAAACGTAGAAGCCTAATGCTTTGCAAATATAGCCTGATTTGGCATATTTCGAGGAGATAGCTGTCACTACCCGATTCTAGAAAATAGGGTTATTTTTTATTTTTATTTGGTAAATTGTGAATTTTATTTAATTAATTATATTTATATTTATTTAGTGATTGTATTATTTTTTTAATGATTGTTTTAGGGTTTTGGCTAGCCTGGACCCATGTCAGACCCTAGTGGACCCATGTCCGACCCGACCAACACCCTTGTGAGGGTTATTTTGGGGCTTAGAAATATTTATTATATTTTTAGTGGGTTAGTTGGAGAGATTTGGAGTTAGTTTGAGTGCTTTTGGAACCCAGAACCCAAACCAAGTGAGAGGGGGGCATTTTGGGCATTGGAGAATTGTAAACCCCATTTATTTTTAGTGGCCGGCCCCCTACCTACCCCCCATTCCCGTGGATCACAGCAGCAACCCCCCCTTTGTTGTTTCTCTTCTTCTTCACTTCTTCTTCTTCTTCACTTCTTCTTTCTTCTTCCTTCCTCTTCCAAAGTAAGTTATTCTTCCTTTTTCTTCCTTCTTTCTTCCATTCCTTCTTCTTTATGCTAACTCTCACCTTACATTTTCCCTAACCTAGGTGTGTGAAGCCTAGATTTAGTATGGAGGCTAAATTTGGTGGCTTGGAGCTTGAGGGACGTGATTCCAAGTAGATCGGAGACTTTGGCCTTGGGATTTCAACTCCCAAGAGGTAAACCCTAAATTTTCCCTTGCTAATTACTTTTATGTAGTGTAATTAGTGTTTTAGAATCTTCCTAGATCCTAAGCCTACCCGTG
>JAYESA010000016.1:107865878-108308378 GCA_036927795.1 Iris macrosiphon | reverse complement strand
AATAGCCCTAGAAGCCTATTTTTAATTATTTTATATCAGTTTAAATCCTTAGAACCCTGTTTAATTCTGCTTTTTGTAATAGGTTCTTACGATACCGGTCCGGATCTCGATCCTCATCAGTTGCTCAGGACATCAGGTGAGTACCTACCTCTGATAGTTTCTATTTCATGATAGCGTTTATATCACCTGTTCTAGAACTGTGATACTTGATTCTGACACATTGTTACACGAGCTGGTACTAGTGGATCCCGTCATGAGATGCTATCCCCCTTACCGTGTTCAGCGGGTACTCTATCACGTATATTTCATCATGTGCTTCGGGTATTGATTCTCATGTGCTATAATATGCTTCTTGTGCTCTCGCCTTCGTGTGCGCGAGCTATTATCATATACGTAGCGTGTTATGGTTGGATCCAAGAGTATTAGTGGGGGAGGGGAGTAAGAGTTGGTTATGTGATCAAAGCCAAACAATATTCATGTGTATGTCGGTTATGCAACTCACGCATAACAGAGTTATCGTAGTATTTTTCATGTGCAACCTAAGCCGATCACATAACGAACTTGTGCTCAAGGCACTTAGCTAGTATTCATGTTTTCTCACCTGCAGTTACTTTTCCACTACTTGTATTGTTCTCTAGTTTACTTTGCGACTACTTATTGTGCTCCAGCATATATTTATTTCCTGTGCATCTTGTATACTTTTCTATTGCTCGTCATATACACCTTACCATGTATTTGGAGTTGCTTTCAGAGTTATGTACTTCGCTCCAGTCCTGACTGGGCATATTTTTTCCAGAGGATCCTAAGGACTATTGCCCGACGTTCTATGGACCGGGTGTTGACGAGGGTTATGTCCCCGAGATCGAGGAGGAGTGCGCCGATGAGACGCCGTTAGCGCCCTAGTTAGCTAGGTGGGTTTCCTGGGTTATTTCCAATAGTTTATTTTGGAAGACTGTACTTATTTTTTTGATGTTGTGAGATGTTGTAGCTATTGTGGCCTTTGACTGTATATATTTTTTGGATATTGTCTTGCTCTCTTTGGTTTTGTTTTCCTTTTTGATATCATATCGTAATTTATTTCTTTCCCTAGTTTTTGTGATTGAGAGTTCATATATATATTGCGTGGTTGCCCTCCTTTTGGAGAGGATTATTCATATATATATTGCGTGGTTGCCCTCCTTTTTGGAGATGTCATGCCAGATTTTTCTGTGAGATATATAGATAGTTGGTTGACCTAGAACGGACCTTACAGTATTCTACCGCCGATTCTGCGGCGTAGGCTGGGCGTACCCACGGCTCATGCCCGATTTTCGGGTGCGGGTCGTGACACATTTTTGGTGGTGGCCCATGCAGGTCTAGTTTTTAGGTTTACCTGCAATAGGATATAGGATATAGGCTGAGAGAGAGAGTGTGCTCAATCACAACTAGGACCCTTTCTGATTTCTCCTGCTATCTTAATTTTTCTAAAATTGTTTTCTTTTGTAATATTACTGTCCTTCTTTGATGATATCGTTTCTTGTACTATATTGACTTCTTTTGATCTGTGTTCTTCTTGATTCCATTCCAGCTCTTGCTTTATTTGATTCCGGTGCTTCCCATAGCTTTGTATCGGTATCTTTTGCTGTTAGACACCATCTTGTTGCTGAACCTTTAGCTAGACTCTGCAAGATCACGACCGGGGGTGGTATCATCCTAGTCAGTGATATCTGCAGAGACCGGAGAGTTACCTTGGGAGGCCGGAAGTTGCGTGTGTGCCTACTCGTAATGCCACTTCTGAGCTACGATATTGTACTCGGGATGGATTGGTTGAGTATGCATTGTGCTAGTATAGATTGTCGTGGAGGCAGAATTTTGTTTGAGAGTGTGTGTATATATATATATATATATATATATATATATATATATATATATATATATATATATATATAGGTGTTGATATATATATATAGCTATGTATATATTTATATGTGTGTGTGTGTTGATATATGTTTAAGTGTGTGTGTGTATTAGTGTTTGTGAGTGTGTTAGTGTGTGTGTTAGAGTATATATAAGTGTGTGTATATATATATATATATATATATATAGTTGTATATATATATATATATATATATATATATAGTTGTATATATATATAGTTGTATATATATATATATATATATATATATATATATATATATATATATATATATATATATATATATATATATATATATATATATATATATATATATATATATATATATATATATATAGAGAGAGAGAGAGAGAGAGAGAGAGAGAGATATGTATGTTTATATATATATAGTGATATATATATATGTATATAGGAGTGTATGTGTGTGTGTGTTTGTGAGTAGGAGGGGGGGAGAACAACCCAGCAGTGGCAGCAGCTGCTGCTGCACAGCAGCAGCCATGTGCAGCAGCAACAGCAATATTATGCAGCAGCAGCAGCAGCAGCAGCAAAGGCATAGCAGCAGCAGCAGCAATATGCAGCAGCAGCAGCAACAACAGTTTGAGCTAGAGCAGCAGTAGCATTCGTAGTGAGGTGGTAGAGAGATAGTTAGATAGTTAGAATAGCTAGAGTTATAGATAGATTAGATTGATTGATAGCTACCTAGACTAAATAGATAGATAGATGGTTAGATAGATACTAGGTAAATAGATAAGTTGTTAGATAGATAGGTAGTTAAATTAGATACATAAGATAGATATATCTATGGATAGATAGATAGGTAGATGGATAGTAGATACCTATATCTATATGCATAGATATATATATATACCTAGAGCTAGATATATATTATAGTTAGAAATATATATATGTATAGGTTGGGTAAGGTAATGGGTATATGTATATGTGTGTGGATATCTATATATATATATGTATATAGATACTTAGATATGTAAATATATGATAGATATATATATTTTTTAGCCTAGATTAATATCTAGGTATATATTTATTAGTCTAATAGCTAGTTAGAGGGGTTTGAGAGAGGTACCTCAATACCTTGAGATACCGAGGTATCTCAATACCTTGAGATATCCAAGGTATTGAGTTTCGAGCGGGGTATTTGAGCATTAGCCTAGGAAATACATTGGAATGATTTTTATATGTTTATATATATATATTTACGCGTGCTAGCATAGGTTTTAGCGGGTTTAGGCGGGGTGCGTGGCCTAGGGCAAAGTATCGGATACCGAGGGTATCCCGGTATCTCGATTAGGCGAGTTTGAGAGTTTAGTGGTTGGATCCAAGAGTATTAGTGGGGGAGAGGAGTAGGAGTTGGTTATGTGATCAAAGCCAAACAGTATTCATGTGTATGTCGGTTATGCAACTCACGTATAACGGAGTTATCGTAGTATTTTTCATGTGCAACCTAAGCCGATCACATAACGAACTTGTGCTCAAGGCACTTAGCTAGTATTCATGTTTTCTCACCTGCAGTTACTTTTCTACTACTTGTATTGTTCTCCAGTTTACTTTGCGACTACTTATTGTGCTCCAGCATATATTTATTTCCTGTGCATCTTGTATACTTTTCTATTGCTCGTCATATACACCATACCATGTATTTGGAGTTGCTTTCAGAGTTATGTACTTCGCTCCAGTCCTAACTTGACATATTTTTTCCATAGGATCCTGAGGACTATTGCCCGACGTTCTATGGGCCGGGTGTTGACAAGGGTTGTGTCCTCGAGATCGAGGAGGAGTGCGCCGAGGAGACGCCATTAGCGCCCTAGTTAGCTGGTGGGTTTCCTGGGTTGTTCCCAGTGGTTTATTTTGGATGATTGTACTTATTTTTTTTATGTTGTGGGATATTGTAGCTATTGTGGCCTTTGACTGTATATTTTTTTTGGATATTGTCTTGCTCTCTTTGGTTTTGTTTTCCTTTTTGATATCATATCGTGCTTTATTTCTTCCCCTAGTTTTTGTGATTGAGAGTTCATATATATATATATATTGCGTGGTTGCCCTCCTTTTGGAGAGGATTATTCATATATATATTGGGTAGTTGCCCTCCTTTTTGGAGAGGTCATGGCAGATTTTTCTGTGAGATATATAGATAGTTGGTTGACCTAGAACGGACCTTACAGCGTTCTACCGCCGATTCTGCAGCGTAGGCTGGACGTACCCATGGCTCATGCCCGATTTTTGGGTGCGGGTCGTGACAATAGTGTACAGCGTACTCCTATAGCTGAAAATAGCCTGATCGGCGTATTTCGAGGAGATAGCATACAACGTGCTCCTAAAGCTGAATATAGCCTGATAGCGTAATATGCAGGGGTGGTGATGTGGACATATTCGCCATAATTATGACTCACTCAGTCATTAAAAGTAGAACCAAATCTCGTGCATTAAATGCAGAGATCTGCCCCCATCATGCGCTTTAATTGCAGAGACGTGCCTCGAGTTCTGTACGAAGAGCAGCTTTTGACGTGGCAGTTCGTTTCGTCTCCTGCTGAGCGTAAAAGCCCACGTCTGCCTGTGTAAAATTGGCGGCATATCCCTTGGATGCGTAAATGACGTCTTATATCAAGGATTGTGTCACTAAACGACATTTTGGGGCTCTATACAGAATCATCATAACAACCGTACTCTCGGTCGTCGTGCTGTACTCTTTGTCAGGAGTCAGGTTCACTGTTTGATCTGACAGGTTCACTTCAGGAATACAAAGAGATCCTTGTACAACTTCCCGCTGCATTAAAAGCGAGCAGTTTTTTATGCCAAAGTGGCGATGTAACAACCTTTTTACGTCGAAGCAGTCTAGAAATACTGCATTACGCGGGTTGTTCTGGAGCTAAATTTTACGCTGAACTAGCGATGAAGCTCTGTTGTACGCCGATGGCTCTGAAGTCATGTCATACGCCCCCCAGTGTTGGAGCTCTGTTTTACGCGGGCTTCCTGCATGTTGAGGGTTTTACGCGTATTATTTCCCAGCGTATTTTTCATGCTTCTACAAGACCCCCTTCAAAGTTTTCAAATTCCTCGTAATTTGAAATACTTTGAATGAAGCATGAAACGGTCAAGTCTAACTCATTCCTCGAGGCTGATTTCTCGGCGGATTTTTGGGAGTTTGTTGGGATTCGGTGTGTTCTCCTCTGCCTATAAAAAGGCGAATAGGTTAACCTATTTTTCCTACACTTCCTTCACCACATAGAGATGGTTGCCGAGCTTCGTTGGGTCAACTTGAGAAAGAAGAAGATCATCCTCTTCCAGCATATAAGGAGCCGTAAAAAGAGGCATCTTCAAGCAAATATCCTCTGCAACGATGGATCATGGAAGGATATCACAGCTTCCTTTGCTCGGGTTGATCAGCAATTTTATATGGCGATTCGTCCAGGAGAGAGGAAGGGTCACATTCGACCACACAGCTTGCAAGCTGCATTTTCTTCCGTTACGGCGCTGGCCGAGGATAGGTACTCTGGCCCTGTCTTCCAGTATTGAGTTGGGTCTGAACCCCCAACTCAAATCTAGGGCATGCCTGCCATGGCGTATGGAGGGTGGGCTCTAAAAAATTTATACAGGCCCAGTTCTGTATCCTCCCGCCATTAATCATTTTTTTGTTAATCGGCCGCGGAAGCCTATTAACTGATGTAGAAGACAAAAAAGATCTATACCAATACGAGAACCTGGCATAGCAGATTCTTGGTGTGATCTCAAACGAAAATGAGAAACCCTTTGTAGAAAAGGGATTTCCATCATATGTAATCATGAAGATAAAAAACCCTTTGTAGACTGGATTTTTATCATATGTAATCATGATTAATAAAATTGTCTTCTTTTACGCATATGATGATTTGCCATATTTGCTGTGAGGAAGTCTGAATAGTGTGTAGCTTCGGCACGTCTAAATAATTTTACGCTGACTCTGATAAGAGAATATCTGATCTCGACTTGTCTTTTACGCGTAACAGAAGACGCGTAGAAAGCTGCTTATCATTTAAGTTGAAGATCCAAACTGTTATGCTGTTTCAGACGAGGAGTCGCATAGAATTCTGAACTGTCACTTCTCTGATATAAAAAATTCTTGTTCAGACCATCATCTTCAATAATGGTTTCCCCGAAAATCCCTCAAAATAGGGCGAGAAATGGCTGTCAAAATTGGCCATGCTTGAACTGTAAAGAAAAGATTCTGACTGGACTTTGGATAAAATTCCAATCGATCCAAGAAGAAGAGTCATCTTCAATGCTGAACTCTGTATGTTTTGGGTACTTGGAATGTTTTGTGGCCAAGAAGGAGCATCTTCTGCGTAAACCCTTGTAATTGGTCGTCTTGAGAATTTGTTCAGATATACACATACTCTAGCCTGCGTATTTTAAGATATACGGAAAGTCATAGATCCGTAGCGTAGATTTGTAACTTCTGAGCGAAAAATCATAGGTTTGTAGCCTCTCGAGCGTAAAATAGCTTCTGAGCATGAAATCGTAGATTTATAGCTTCTGAGCGTGAAGTCGTAGGTTTGTAGCCTTTCGAGCGTAAAAGCTACCGAGCGTAAAAGCATCCGAGCGTAAAACCATAGACTTATAGCCTCTGAGCATAAAACTGTTGATTTGTAGCCTCTGAGTGTAAAAAGCTCCTTAGCGTAAAATCGTAGATCTGCTCTGCGCAAAAATTTTGAATCCGCTGACTGTCCGTCTTCCGTAAATGATAGGCTGACGTGGTTTCCAAATCATAACCAAATATTAAATATCCGATTTGGTTAGGGATTCGAGGAGTCATCCAAACTCTATAAATACCCCAAGGCCTTCAGAGAAGAAACCCTCCATCTGTCTTTTGTAAAAAACCTTCGTCTCTTTGAGAACTCTTCTTTGCTTCTTCTCTGAGCACTCTGAGTTTTAGCCATGGCACCGAAACAACCTTCCACCACTAAGGGAAAGAAAGCTGCCTCTTCTTATCGCTCCTCTGCTCAAGCACGAGCGACTCCCATTGGGCTGAGCGAACCTCGCTCTGAACGAAGTGTACCACCGTCAAGCTGTGCACCAGGCGTCATAGTTAAAGTTTTTGGGAAGAGAAAAACAAAACCCTTCGCACACGTTGTACGTGAACGCGCAAGGTCATCTTCTGTGCTGAGAGCCTTTTCGAGGAAGATGATGCACAGAGATGTTTTATCATTACGCCCACATTCCTAATGTGTCAGTGTAAGAACTCCAAATTTTTGCAGTCTGGCATAAAAACCCAGACTGTCGAGATTTGGTGTTTTACTGCAAACTTTGAATTTTATGCGCTGGATATGAATACCGGCATAAAAATTCAAATTTTGTCAATCCAGCATAAAAGCTCAGATTGTTAACTGCTGCCAACCTTGAATTTTACGCAATAGAAAATAGGTTCCGGCGTAAAAGCTCAAGTTGTTATAGTCTTGGCATAAAAGCACAGACTGATAATCTTTGGAGCAAACTGCAAGAGTGTAATGTCTAGTGTAGAACTGACTCATTTTTCTTGCATTTTGCAGTGGACTTGCAGATCCCTCATTTGGCTGACGTGATGGGTTCTGCTGCTGGGATGCTGAACTCGAATTATCTGGAGGATTTGTCACATGTGACATTCCCCATTTCTGGAGCCAATTACCCTGAAGAGAGAGGAATTCTGATATCGTCCCAAGGAGAGCACATGCTGCTGAGTATGCTCAGTGGAGAGCCCCTGACGTATATAGATGGGGCTGAATATAGGAAGCCAACTTTCCTCTTCGGGGATATGATTGATAAACAATCCCAAACGAAGCCCAAGAAGGAAAATTGGGTGTTTACTGCTGATGGAATGATCATGTTCCTGCCAAGGATGCCCAGAGATTACCCTATCTCGACATTCTTCCATGCCATGCATCCCAGGAAGATGTCATGGACCCTAACCCCTAATCTTCACGGCCAGTCGGGGAAGATATATTATCAGAAAGGATTAGGCCAAGGATTATTTGTGAGCCTCCCTTCAGGCCCTGTCATACCTTTCAGGGGATTACTGCCAGGCAGCGTCCTGAGTGAAGATACTTAACTGCTCCAGCCAATCCAAATATCGACTTTTTGCAATGACTTCATGGGGCATGGAGGAGTATACCCCAAGGTTAATCCTCGAACCAACGGATGGCTTAGCCCTGGGAATCTTCGATGGGCCCGTTTAACTGCTTGGGCCCTGAAGAACTTTCAGACGAAGCTGGAGAGCATTGGTCTGTTCGCGGCTGTGAGTGCTACCAGTGTTGGGTTACCTGTCAACCCCAACCTGTTTTTGGCTTTGATGGAGCGGTATATCTCGCTCACTGGGACTTTTGCCACTCCGTTGGGGGAGTTGGGCTTAGCCCTTCACGAGATGGCAGAGATTTCAAGAGTGCCAATGGGGGACACTCCTTATGAGGAGTATGTCCCTACAAACAGGAAATTGAGGGATACAAACCCTCGGGCAGTGGCAGTATATCAGGAGCTGATGTGCCACTACCTTGCTTGCACCACTTTCTATCAGGAGCCGTCTGACTTGGCTCACACAAACTAGTGGGCATCCTATCGCTTCTTTCATCAGGCCAGAGATGCTAAGCCAGACAAAGTTGTGGATAGCAGAGATAAACCCTTGAATTTTCTGAGCGTGCTTACTGCTCAGACGGTCGATGATCTTATTGAAGACTCTGGGGCTTCAGATCATGTTCTCGATGAGGAGATAGGGGGTTACCCTGCAGGCACTATAGCCTACAGTTATATGAGGCATTGTCGCAAGCCTCTATCAAGGGAAGCTCAACTGGCTGGCTTCCTCTCTGTATGGTTATGCCGATTGGTAGTACCAGGCATCGCATCTGCAGATCGCATTCATCGCAACACCTTATAGCCTGCAGTGCGTTTGGTATTAGGGGCAAGATGGTATGCCAGATACAAGCAGGCCTGAGGGCCCTTACTGATGGGCTGCTCGCGGATGAAACATGGCGTAAAGGATTTCCCAGAGTGGAGTTACCATTCCTATATCTGATGGGATGGTTAATCCTTCATAACCCCAGGGTGATGTCTCCCAGCTCTGCCAGTAGTTTGGGAGATAATTTCTTGTTGAATTATAAGAATTCTTCTTGGAACATGACCACCGTCATAGACTGTCGGAGAGCATTAAATTTTGCTCACAGCTGGAGGCTCTTCTGTATCGTCCCCACTGTACATATCAATCAACAGGGGACGAGACTTTAGTATTCAGGTGACGGGAGGACTATTCTTTCTCCCGAAGCCTTCTACTGGTTGGTCTGTATTAGACCTTCTCATCTGCTGTACATGAGTGAGGACCACAGCTATCTAGAGCCGTATCTGCCTAGCCGATTCGCCAGGCAATTTGGGTACGACCAGTTGCATGTGGGGAATGTTATCACCAGCTTCAAGTTCAGAGGGGGACTTATCTACGGAGCGAGAGGATGGCGGTACTTCATGATGGGTTGTACTGGGGTAACTTTTACCGTGCCCGCGACTTCTCTATCCATGGAGTTGCGCATGCTCCATTCGTACGTCCAATTTTATGCATCCATTAATACCTTCCATCGTGATTTTGATATGCGTGAAAGTTTTAGGATGCCCTCTCATAAATCTACTGGAAGAGAGGGGGTCCCATCAGTCTCCTCTGATGAGGGCGAAGATCCTGTCGGTCCAGATGAATTTTTGATGACGATACCGAGAGGCCTAATAGCTCCGCCTACAGAGCCTTTTGTTATCCCCAGTAAGCGAAGGGCTCCTACTCTGAAAGAGCCTTCCCCTCGTAAGAAAAAGAAGACTGTCACTGGTCCTATCAGGACTTCCAGCCATGAGGCTCCTAGGATTGAGCCTGTCGTTTCCCCGGCCGGGGATAATTTTTTGACTAGAGGTCCTTCGCCTATTAGAGAGGGAACCTCCATAATTCTGGTTGACAGTGCCGAAGATTCTTTGTTCGGGATTGCTGTTGCTACTACCATTACTGGTAGTGCAGTGAGGTCACCTTCGAAGCCGAGCAAATTAAGGATATCTTTATCCAGACCAATAATGGGTCCAGCCCCTTCTTCATCTGTAAGTATCTCTAGAGAGATTCCACCCGATGAACCTCGAGTGGATCTGGGTGAAGACTTGGATGACTACCCTCAGACGTCATTTGGTGCACCCTCTTCTCCAGGTATGATAGCTCGTTTAGCATCATTAAGAAATGATTTAGCTGTACTGGCTGCGGACGTGACATATATACCATCAGCCATGGGTAAATATTGTCTTTATGCCTCTTTTCAGAAAAATTAACATCAGGTTGATATTAACTTTCTCTTGTCTTCTTTTTAGGGAAAGATATCTACGGGGAGGGCAGCGTCGACGCAACCTTTGGCTTTGTTGCAGCTCCCGCCGATGAAACGACGATGCTCGACTTTGAAGAGGCAACCTTTTTGGGTGCTGGCTCGCCCAATACAGTTTCGATATCTTCAGAGGAGGATGAGCCTGTCATCACGACTATGCCTCCTTTGTTGAGTACGCCAGCCACTTCGACCGTTGTTGGTGCTTCTACTTTTATCGCCCCATTTGTTGAAGCGACGACTGTGATGATACCCTCTGTAGTCGTTCCTGGAAGGGGATTCACCGATATTGCAGCCACTCCCAGCGTCCATTCAAATCTCGCCATACTAGTTGAGCAGTATACTAGCATTTTCTACATCACTTTGAAAATGCTGATATCAATGGTGCTAGAGAAGAATCTAGGCTTCGAGGCTCTGAGGATGTCCTCCCAGGTTACGATAGCGCCAATCAGAAATTTCAACGATAATGGGAGAGCTGATGCGCTGGAGCAAATAGTTAATGGTTTAGAACAACCCATTAACGAATATTTGCAACTATCTCGAAGCGGCATTGATGACCTAATTCAGGCTGAATATGAATCCCTGACAGCGCAGCTTGTTGGGGAGATAGAAACTCTGAGCAAATCCATCGAGGCACAGCACCAAGAGATGAATGAAGAGCATGCCGTATTGGGGTATGTCATTCCCCAGCTGGCTAAGTGCGAGGCCGAATATGAGGAAGAGGCAGCGAGGGTCCGCAAATTGGAAGATAAACTCGCTCAGGCAAAGGAGAGGGCTCTCGCTTCATCGTCAGCTCGAGATGTGTTGAAGGACCGAATGGAAGCAGCTCAACAGAACCTGGCACATGCGGGTGTCATCTACGCAGGTTTTGTACATGCTCGGTCTGAACTGTCTGCCTTAAAAAATGAGGAGGCAAGGTTGGAGCGGGCTCGCGCTACAGTTTTGAACTCCAGGAATGAGAGGATGGCCGCTCTGGCGCAGCAGATCCGTGATTTGACTGCTCCTCCCCAATGATGTACTTTTTGCTTTTATATGTAATTTGCTCTTTATGGAGATAATAAAGAGACTTTATCTGACTTTGTGGACCTATCATTTTGGAATATAAATGATAGGCTAGGATGAAAGTGATATCAGAGGTAATATGGACGTGATATCCCTTTGGTAAGCTTCAGCTGGATATATCTATTCAGAGGTTATATGGACATGATAGAATATGATCCAACTAAATTTATGTACAAAATACTATTAGAGGTAATATGGACGTGATAGGTTTTGAAGTTCCAAATAAGTTAAACATATCTTATTCAGAGGTCATGAGAACATGATAGAATATGCTCCAACTAGTTCTTTGGACGTAGTGTTGTCAGAATAAGATCTTCACCATACTCCATTTGAGCAAAGGAGATTAAGCATAGTACCTTTTCAGGAATTTGCCGTTGATAGGAGCCATTATTAGGTCTCCGTTAGGCTTGGCTAATCTGTAGGCACCATTTGAAAACGTCGTTTCAATCATATAAGGGCCCTCCCATTTGGGCTGGAATTTACCCTTACTCTTGTGCGTAATGATCATTGGCCTCTTCACAGCTAAAATTAGCTCACCAACTTTGAACACTCTTTCCTTCACTTTTTGATTAAAAGCTCTGGAAATGCGTGCCTGGTAGAATGCAATGCGCTGTTGAGCTAGGAGGCATTTCTTGTCTAATCCTTCTAGCTCTTGAAGCCGTAGTCGATCATTATTTTCCTGAGTCAACTCATTAGCTACTGCTATTCTGAGTGATGGAATTTGAATTTCAATGGGAAGAACTGCTTCACTCCCATAGACTAATGAGAATGGGGTACAATCCGTCGGTGCTCGTACCGTTGTTCGGTATGCCCAGAGACATTCTCCTAGCTTCTCGTTCCAATCTCTTTTGTTCGAAAAAATGATTTTTTTTCAAGAGTTTGATGATGGTTTTGTTGAAAGCTTCCGCTAAACCATTAGCAGCAGGATTGTATGCCGTAGAGGCCAAATTTTGTATCCAATTTTTATCGCAAAATCGATAAAATGCTTGGCTGATGAATTGAGGCCCATTGTCATGAATTATCCTTCGGGGTATTCCGAAGAGATAAATGACATGATGCTTGATGAAGCTGATCACGTTGGATGTTTTTACCTCAGCAAGAGGGATCACCTCTGCCCATTTGGAGAAGTAATCCGTGATGGCCAATATGAACCGATGACCTCTGGAAGAAGACGGGTGAATAGGACCAATGATATCCATATCCCATGCTTCAAAAGGCCAGGATGCAACCATAGGATGTAAGTGTTCAGAAGGTTGATGTATAAAATCTGCATAAATCTGACAGGCTTTGCATTGTCTTACATATTTTATTGCATCTGTGATCATAGTAGGCCAGTAATAGCCCATCCTCCTGATACGATACTGTAGCTTAGGACCGGGTTGATGTGCTCCGCATACGCCGTCGTGAGCTTCACGGATAATCCGCTGTGCATCATCATCGGAGAGACATCGTAATAGCAGTCTATCGTAGGTTTGACGATTAGACAGTGTGAAGACGCATCAAAATAGAAGCGTAATGGTCGTCTTTTGATGGATACTGCTTCTTTGGGATCCTCTGGTAATATTCCGTATGCCACAAAATCTATAAAAGGACTTCTCCAGTCTCTCTTGGGAGGATCTGTGTTCACAGCGTAGCTGCATTCTATGTAAAAATTATTTTTCATACAGAATAAATCTCTGTTAAGAAGGATCACCGAATTCTGCCTTCTTATAGGGATAACTAGATCTACAGCTAGACTGGCCAGGGCATCAGCTTCCAAATTTTGAGATCGGAGCACATGCTCTAGGAAGAACCCTTTGAAAGACATGGCTATCTCGATCGTTGCTTGGTGATAAGGAATGAGGTCTGGATTACGGACTTCATATATTCCTCTGACTTGATTGACGATCAACAGAGAATCACCGAAAGCTTTCAGATATTCGATGTCTAATTCTTTAGCGACTTGGAGCCCGATGAGTAGGGCATTATATTCTGTCACATTATTAGAGCAGGGTTCGCTAAGAGAATATGCTCGATAGATGACGAGTTTATCAGGAGTGACCAGGATAATTCCTACTCCTAAAACCATGTTTCCCCTGGGACCAGTCCTGGAGGCACCATCGAAGAATAGCTGCCATTTATCACTTTCCATTATGGAATTATATTTTGCAACTTCGTCGGGAATGTCCTCGTATAATCTGAAGGTTTCCGGAATCGGATGAGTAGCTAGGAAATCAGCCAAGGCTTGGCCTTTGATGGACTTCTGAGGGACGTACACCATATCATATGGTGTTAATAACATTACCCAAGTCGCGAGTCGGGAATTAAGAACACTTGGCTTGTTCATCAATACCCGAAGAGGATTGATCCTAGAGATGATATGAATAGTCTGGCCTGTGACGTAATATCGCGTCTTCTGAATGGCGAATATTAGGGCAAAGCATTCTTTTTCTACTGGATTGTACCAGTGTTCAGCTCCGACCATCATCCTGCTTTAATAGTAGATAGCCTGTTCATGACCCTCATCGTTCTTCTGTGCGAGGAGAGCACCCAAAGAATGATCCATTGCTCGAACATACATCAAAAATGGTCTTCCTATGACGGGAGGCACCAGAACTGGAGGATTAGTGAGGTAGCATTTGATATCATTAAATGCTTGCTGACAGACTTCGTCCCATACGAAAGATACACCTTTTTTCATGAGACGAGAAAAAGGTTGACATCTCCCAGAGAGGTTAGATATGAATCTCCGGATATAAGCCAGACGACCTTGAAATCCCCTGAGTTCTCTCAGATTATGGGGTGGTCGTATTTCTAAGATGGCCCTCACTTTATCAGGGTCCACTTGAATGCCTTTAGCGGTAATGACAAATCCCAGGAATTTGCCACTGGATACACCAAGAAAGGACTTTGTATGATTCATTTTGAGTTGGTGTTGGCGTATCAACTCAAACACTATCTTCAAGTCTTGGATGTGATTATCCTTGATGTGGCTTTTGACAGCTATATCATCCACGTAACATTCTACTGTTTTGCGTAGGTGCTTATGGAATATGTTACTCATAGCTCGCTGATATGTAGCCCCGGCATTCTTCAGTCCGAAGGGCATGACTGTGTAGCAATATACCCCCAGAGGCGTCCGGAAGGCAGTATGCTTTTCATCCTCATGATTCATCTTAATCTGATTGTATCCTGAGAATTCGTCCATGAAAGACATGCGCTCAAAGCCGCACGTATTATCGATCATGACGTCTGTAATGGGAAAAGGGAACTCATCCTTAGGGCAGGCTGCATTCAGATCTCGGTAATCGATGCAAACATGCACTTTCCCACTTTTCTTCATGACTGGAACAACATTGGCGACCCAGTCAGGATGTTGTTCTTCCCGGATGAAGCCACAGGCTATCAGCTTCTTGATTTCAGCTTCGATGGCATCCATCATATTCGGACGAAACCGGCGTTGATGTTGCTTCATAGGCTTCGAATTGGGCAATATGTTGAGCTTATGAGTAGCCACTTTAGGATCAAGACCTGGCATATCCTCATAATTCTATGCAAAGACGTCGATATTCTTTTATCAGCTGGATTATTTTTTCCTTTTCTTCTTCGAAAAGATTGTTACTGATAAATATCGGCTTTGGCAAAAGTTCATCCCCAACGTTAATCTGGATAACTTTATCTTCAGTAGGAGGTTCTCTCTGCTCAAACCTGAGTTCCCACTGTGTATCCATTTGCTGAGCCCAAGAGTCATTCTCAAACAGTTCAGATTCTTGTTCATCTGCTTCAAAGGAATCTGTCAATACCGTATTTACTAATAATGCTCGTTCGAGATCATCATATAAGCTGGAGGACGACGAGCCATTTTGAGAAGAGGAAAAGATATCCTCACTAAACTCAGAAGTTGCAAAGAAAGTGGTATACCCTAACCCAAAACGAGTTCGTTGACAGTAGGGATCACCGTACAACGGCATTCGCCTACCTTTCCCGTAGTTGAGGCCTGGTTCTGACTTCAGATCATAACCCATACTTTGCATAATCTTCAAAGCTTGTGGGCTATATCTGTGAACTTGCATTTTTCCAGCATCAGACTCGTGAGAATCTTCTTGTACAGTCGGTTCATTACGCATGCGACCAAAGACTATCGGATGCTGACTGCTGCGAGTAGGCGGAACAATAAAGATAGAATTCTCATGTGGCCCATATGTCGTGATGACATTAGATGGTGACGCTACTTTCCACACATACGGATGATAGGAGTCTATAGCTTCCAAGAATTTTTGTGCTATAGGTTTTATATCGTTATGGGGAGAGGATTCCTGATTTGGAATTTGAGCATCAATATACTGGAGAGGAAAATCTTTATTATCGTCAGAAACCACATTCCCTGTTGTATTTACATCGGTTGGCTGCTTGTTATGCCGGAGGTTGATGACCAAAGGTGGAGGCTTCTGGTTCAAAGTGATCACTAGAGGATCACCTCCTTTTCCTGACTTGGTTTTGTTCAAGTGGATAGCCATGGGTTCCATGACTTTCGGACGAGTAGTTCGCCCTTTCACCTTGATTGACAGGGGTTGCTCGGCAGAGGGTTCTTCTGGCTCCCGGTGGGATTCCTCCTCTGTCTTGCCTGACACCTCCTTCATGTAGTCTTGGGTGTACAACATGGCATCGGAGTAGTAGGATTCTACTCCTTTGAACGGGTTAAGGTCAACAAACTCCGTTTGTACTGTTCCTTTGGCATCTACATATTTAAAGCATTGATGTAGAGTCGAAGGAACGATGTTGTGATCGTGGATCCATGGTCTGCCCAGCAGAATATTGTAGGATACCTCTGAATCAATGATATAGCATGTAGCCACTGATCTAAGGTGTCCAATCTGGATCCTCAAACGAATCTTCTCCAACGACTTACTTTTTCTGGCGTTGAAGCCCACGATTGTAGTGGTGGTGTAAGCCAATTCGCTGGTAGGAATCCTCAGCGGTCTGAGCAGACTATGAGGAATGATACTGATCGATAATCCCGGATCTATGTGAATCCGGTCGACCTCTATGGAACAGACGTATCCGGTGTAATAGAGGGGTCTGTCATGCTTGTTATGTTTCAACAGCATGTCATCTTGAGTGAAAGTGATATTCGGTACCACCTCCATCACACTATGGCATTGAGGACATGCCACAGGTTCTTCATCAGGGGACTTGAGCTGGATCAAGTATGCATCCGCCTGCATTAATGCTTTACTCAGGGCTTGACGAGTGTCTTTGGAGAGCCTGAGTAGTTCAAAAATGGACAATCTGGCTGGTGTATTAGCTAATTGGGCCAGAATGTCAAAGTTATACGGTTTTCTAAACCTTTGTTTTGAATATTCTTCAAAGGTTTATCGAAATGCACTTCTTTTTGCTTGCCCTTGTCCGCTGAAGTTGGTCTAGAAGGACCTGCCTCTGGTACGACAGGTTCAGGTTCTGGAAGTTTGGCAGCTGAAGTGTCTGCTGCTGCTTCTTCCTGATTTCCTCCATAGTCTTTGAGGTAGGCTTTCCCTGAACGGGTTCCGGTAGCCAAAACCTCTTCTTCTGATGTCGAGGATATCGCAACTATATGACATGGTCTACGCTTTGAGTTCTTTTTAGACTTAGCCTTAGCAGCTTGAGTCTTTTCTTCGATCTCTGACACCAGATCTGGATGAACCCACATAATCTTGCCACGCTGGGTAGTTAGGGGTACCAGGTCATGATTTTGACCCCTGGCTGAAGGGAGATTAACGATGTTCATTATTGTCAATGAAATAGGTACAACACCATCCGAAACTTCTTGAGGAGGTAGATTGCCAAATTGGAGAGAGATTATGTTGGCGGTGACCGTCTTCTCGCTATTGCGCAGAGTGATGGCCTTAGCGTCGATCAACTCCTGGATTTTCCTCTTTAGTACATAACACGCCTTTGTGGGGTGATGTATGTACCTATGGAAAATACAGTACTTGGGATTATTGGTACTGCCGACTTCATTAGGCCGCTTTACCTCTGGGAGGGTAATCTTGCCACTTTTGACTAGACACTCGAATATGCTCGAAATATCGTCATCGTCAAAAGAATATACTTCAATGGACCTGGAAGTCCCAGGTTTCGTTTGTGTGGTTGCCGCAGTATTTTGCCTGGACGTATTGATCGTCAGAGCTTTTTTTCTTTGGAACCACGTGGATGGTCGCTGCTGGAGGATGACCTCTTGCCTCTATCAGAGGTAGATATCATAATTTCATTATCATGCGCCTTCCGACTGTTGTCTTCAGCGGCTACCGCTGAGATGATAAATGAGGGCCAATCATGGAACTGATATGGTCCTGTGAATACCGAGATCACTGGAAGAAGGTTCTTTCTGCAAATGTCCACCAATGTCGAGTCTGGAACTCTGTGAGGCATTTGCAAAGTGGCTTGACGAAAATGTTCGATGAAAGTGCGAACGTTCTCTTTCTCTTTCTGCTTTACTTCGATGAGAGAGGACATAGAGATGTCCATCCCTCCTTCGTAGAATCGCGCAAAGAACAGAGTCTTGAAATCTTCAAAGGAAGTAATGCAGTTGTCCGCAAGACTACGGTACCACTGATAAGCCACTCCCGAGAGACAGCCTTTGAACACTCGAGTGAGAAGGGCGTCATTTCCTTGCAATAACACCGTCATCATGCTGAAGTAGTTCATGTACTGGCTCAGTGATGTCTTTCCCTCAAACAAAGCCATAGCCTATGGTTTGTATTTAGGAGGGAAAGGGATCTCATCCCATATAGCTGGGTAAGGCTGGTTGATTCCCAATTTCTTGAGCTGATCCTTATGCTTCAAGGCATCAAATTGGGCTTTCAATTCCTGTACTGCCTGTATCGGATCTTCGGCTGGTAGAGGGACCGCAGAGTGGTGAGAGATCGGTTGTATCGTAACTCCAATAGGAGGCAATACATTCTCTGAATTAGGAAGTGAAGGAGCTGCTGACTCTTGATTTAGAGCAGGCTCCTGGTTCGCGTTGGATGGTGGTAAGTCCACCCCCACACGTATTTCAGTCGAAGGAACCGATGCTTGAGCTATAGCAGCTGTGTGTTGAGTCAGCATCATCTGGTGCATATTCTCCATCATGGACTGCATCTCTTTCAGAGATGTCTCCAACACAGTGATGCGTTGCTCAGTACTTCCTGATGGGGAAGCCTCTTCGCGTTCATCTCCAATGGCATAGACTCCCATTTCTCTGGATGTCATTGAAGGGTTAGTATAGGTCTCTGTAGAGATTGACTCTATACTTTCAGCATCTGATTCGGGAAACTGGCGACCCCCAGTGTCAGAATCAGAAGAATACGAAGCCGGTTGTCGTGACCTCGAACGGGTGTTTCAGAATACCCCGGCTTCAATGTTCTCAAGGAGTCTGTCGAATCTCCTTTGGCTTGGAGCTCTAGAGGGATGACGTCTTAAATTTGACCTTCCTCTAGGAACGTGTGAAGCCATGTTCACTGATGCAAATATAGGCTCTTCTTCCAGGAAAGATAAAGAGTAGTTCAACCGGTCAAAAATAGACCATTTTGCCTTAGAACAGCAATAATTAACTACAACTTTATGACTATTACAATAGTGCTCCCTAGGGGGCGTAATAGACATGTTGGAAGATCCCTTATCTTTGCGCTTCTGAATCAGGAATTCACGCAAGTCAGGAGGATTAACAGAAGAAGAGGAAGAAGACTTGTTCTTCCTATTTACATCAGTTGGAATGCGGATATTGGGAACCATAACTCTCCCCCTGCCACCCGTATACAGCAGTTCAGCCATGTGAGTAGCACATGATCCACGAGGAGCGTATCTATCCGTGAAATGGGCCTTCTATACACTGAGGGGCTTGACCTGGCATAATCTAGGATTTTGCTCAGGCTGGCATAAAATTGAGGAAGTCCTCAATTGGCCATCAGCTTCTCGCGTAATTTGGAGAGCGGGCAGATTCTTCTCTTGATGGCGTAAAGGCCGAGAGGTTGGGAAATCCGCCACTTATTTTCCCTTGCATTGATTGCAAGGACCATCTGCTTTTCTACGGAGGGAAGATGTATTTTTATGCACGGAGCGCGTTTAGAATTTCTTAATTGGCGTTGAGGCATTATCAGAAATTTTGTCCGCCACGTCACAGACGGAAGACTAAATTTTATGCGCAGGGCACGGAGCATACTTCTGGGTTAGCACTAAGGTATAACCAGAAGCTTTGTTGGCCACGTCACAGACGGGAGACAGAGTTTTACGCGCAGAGCGCGGAGTAGACTTCTGGACTAGCACTGAGGCATTGCCAGAAGTTTTGTCTGCCACGTCGCAGACGGGAGACAGAGTTTTACGCGCGGGACGCGCAGGTTGCGAAGCTACAACCTTGTTGGCCGGAGAAACCAGAGAGTCGGCAGGAATGGTAGGGGATATCCGGGGCATCCACACTTTACGCAATTTCCTATTGTCTTGGACAAAGAGGGAAAGAGAGCTACCCCCTGCTCGAAGCATGTCTTCGTAGGCTGACTGGTCGAATTGGACGACCAAGGTCTTCTTCATTGATCCTATTGATACAGCATCGTATTGAGCAATGACTTTCTCGTCAGATGAGAAAGTAGTCCCCAGCAGAGACGCCATCTTGTGTTTGATAATAAACGAAAGAAATGAAACTAGGTTTATACGAAACCCTTTCTTTGGTTTACAAACAAGAAGTACAATTAATCCTATACGAGAATGTTAAGTACAAAAATTTAATCTGGGTAAATATTGCTATAGGAGTCTGATCTGCGATCGATCACTTTGTCCCTTGGACCACACGATGATGAAGAAGTGCTGTAGAAGAAGGAGAAGCTTCAAAGATCGCAAGAGGGAATGGATGCTCGATGCCAAAATCGTCGATCACTACTCTCTGTCTGTGCTCTGGATTCTTCTCTCTCAAAAATCGATTTCCAACCCCTGACCTCTGACCTCTGTTAATAGAGGTCTCTATTTATAGAGTCCAATTGCCGTAATCGTCCAATCGGCGTAGAAGCCGAACAGTGGAGAGTAGGGCGCTCTTTACACGGCGGTTATGATAACTGCTACCCACGTCTAAATAATTTCTCGACTCTGCGTGTGATGCGTATCCCATTATAAGGTAATGCGTATAACTGCTACGAAGATCACGGCATACAAGCCACGTGGGTAACTGCCCCTTGCGTAGAGATGATTGGCGTAGAAACCGAATAGCTGTCATACTGGCGTAGAAGCCAGTTAACTGTTATGTTGGCATAGAAGCCAAGTAGGCGTAGAAGCCCAGTAGGCATAGAAGCCCAATAGCTGTCAAGTTGGCGTAGAAGCCAAGTGGTTGTCAAGTTGGCATAGAAGCCAAGTAAGCGTAGAAGCCTAATGCTTTGCAAATATAGCCTAATTTGGCGTATTTCGAGGAGATAGCGTACAACGTACTCCTATAGCTAAAAATAGCCTTATCGACGTATTTCAGGGAGATAGCGTACAACGTGCTCCTATAGCTGAAAATAGCCTGATAGCGTAATATGCAGGGGTGGTGAGGTGGACATATTAGCCATAATTATGGCTTACTCAGTCATTAAAAGTAGAACCAAATCTCGTGCATTAAATGCAGAGATCTGCCTCCATCACGCGCATTAATTGCAGAGACGTGCCTCGAGTTCTGTACGAAGAGCCGCTTTTGACGTGGCGGTTCGTTTCGTCTCCTGTTGAGCGTAAAAGCCCACGTCTGCCTGTGTAAAATTGGTGGCGTATCCCTTGGATGCGTAAATGACGTCTTATATCAAGGATTGTGTCACTAAACGACATTTTGGGGCTCTGTGCAAAATCATCATAATAGCCGTCCTCTCGGTCGTCGTGCTGTACTCTTTGTTAGGAGTCAGGTTCACTGTTTGATCTGACAGGTTCACTCGAGGAATACGAAGAGATCCTCGTACAACTTCCCGCTGCATTAAAAGCAAGTAGATTTTTACTCCAAAGTGGCGATGTAACAACCTTTTTACGCCGAAGCAGTATAGAAATACTGCATTACGCGGGTTGTTCTGGAGCTAAATTTTACGCTGAACTAGCGATGAAGCTCTGCTGTACGCCGATGGCTCTGAAGTCATGTCTTACGCCCCCCAGTGCTGGAGCTCTGTTTTATGCGGGCTTCCTGCATGTTGAGGATTTTACGCGTATTATTTTCCAGCGTATTTTTTGCTTCTACAGTTTCAATGAGAGGGGGTGTTAGGGAAAGTAATAAAGGAATATTATATTTAGGAATGTAATAATGGGAAATTTTATTAGGTTTTAATGAAGGAATTTGAATATGGGTTGAATTTGAAATTTGAATCTCTAAATAATAAAATAAAACCTAATATATTGGTCTAGTAATACTAGTAGGGCTGCAAACACGCCAAGCCGAGCCAAGCTTTTATAAGCTTGAGCTTGGTTTGACTAAAATTAATTGAGCTCGAGCTTGAGCTTGATAAATTCTTTATTTTAGAGCTTGATCTTGGCTTGAGCTTGTTTATATTAAGCTTGAGCTTGGCTTGGTTTGAGATCGAGAATGGCTTGATAATCAAACTTGATAAAAAAAACTCAATAAGCTCAAAATCATGCTCAATTTTAAGTTCATTCAGCTTGATTTCAAGATCATTAAGCTTGATTTTAAGCTTAACGAGCTCAATTTCAGGCTAGTTAGCCTTGAATTCAAGTATCTATAATTTTAACAATTTATTTATAAAAATTCAATCAAAAAAGTTCCTTAATATCAATTATTAAGGTACTCCTATACGAGCTTCTAAATAAGCCAGCTCGCGAGCTCAAATGAGCCAAGTACATGTAAGCTTGAGCTTGGCTCCTTTATTAAACGAGCTAAAAAATGAAGCTTGAGCTTGGCTTGTTTACTAAATGAAATGAGCTCAAACGAGCTTTTATCGAGCCGAGCTTCGAGCAGCTCACGAACAACTTAGCTCATTTGCATCCTAAAATACTAGCATACACATTATTTACTTATAAATATATGCAAAACATTAACAATTACATATATACAAAATAGTATTCATATACATACTAATATATTTAGATATATACACTAATAAATTATTTATACATTTTCTCATAAAAAGATAATTATAACTTTTATAAAAGGGGGGTTTACAATAAATAAAGGAGCAGTAGCATTATCAACTGTTATTCAACATGATTTGAACGATTAGGCCTGAGAAGGCCCATTTGGGCTTTTTTGTAGAGCTAGCCCGACCTGGGCCGAAAAGTCTAACCCTTGTGGGGGGGGGGGGGCTTGGGATTCATAGATAAAATTGAGCCCGACTCGGTCCGGCACAAAATTTTTCTAGGGCCAAAAAAGGCCCATGATTGGTCCGAGCCAGTACTTTATGGGCCTGGTAGCCCAACCCGGCCCAGTATCGTTCGCTTCTCTGCTCCCGTTCTCTAGTAATCTAGTTCTGGGCATGATAAGATTTTAGTAGTGGATCATGCAGGTTTATTTTTCAGACTTTGTGGAGGATTCATCTTGTTAGATTCACAATCCCAATTTTTATCTCCGGTTGATCTCCTCTTGCTTATTGCTCTTCCCGCTTTCCTTGAGTTATAAACATGCTTGATATATCCTAGCTATGTTCTTGTCCATTATTGATATCTTGTGTTCTTATCCTTTAGGGATATTCTGCCTTCTTCATTCGAGGGTTCCATTGCTCTGCCTTCTCCCGCAATTTAGTTAGTAGGCCAACATTATTCCCCGTCTCCGTAGAGTCAAGTGCCAGCACCATCCTAGAATCAATCGACAGCATAGTTTGTTCCTATCTAGTCGGCTATGCCAACTCAGTCAGCACAACCAGCTCCATCAGTTACTTTAGTACATCCAACACCGTTAGATCAGCATTCTATGCTCTATATGATTAGAGGCATGATGGTGGCTCCATAGCAACAGCAACAACAACAGCTTTAGATGCAACATCAAGTGATTTAGCTCTATCAGTAGTTGCAGCCAGGACAGGAGCATACCAATAACACTCTATGACAGGGAGTTACAGCAGCCTTGGAGACGAGTGGACGCCATAGTCATAACTCAACAGCGAACTTCAGTCGTTTGCGTTCAGCCCTATTTTTTGGCACCGAGGATGCAATGTCAGCAGATTCTTAGCTTCCGAACACTGAGGCCATTCTAGAGGCAACCAAGATCCCAGTAGGGGAGAAGGTAGCAATAGTAAAGCTTTAGTTGTCAGACATTGCCAGAGATTGGTGGGTAGCGCGGGAGATGGCACTTTCCAGGCCTATTGATTGGGAGACCTTTCGGGAGCGCTTCCAGGAGAAGTTCTTCCACACCACCACCAAGTTTTAGCTTCATCAGTAGTTTATCAACCTTTGTCAATAGACAAGATCCGTGGAACATTATGCGGCAAAGTTCTGTCATCTCAACAGATTTGTTCCCCACTTGGTATCTACTAAGGAGGACTAAGCCCGTGGGTTTGAAAAGGGCCTACACTTGTAGATTCAGTAGTTCATGGTGGTCTATGATTATGCACCCTTTGATACAGTTCTCAGATCAGCTAAGTCCTTAGAGCTTGCTGGCCAGAGGATAGAAGAGAAGACTGGAGGGCAAAAGAGGTCCCACTCAGCTATGAGGGTCATTAACATTCATTCCTTAACTCCAACCCTACAGTCAGATATCTAAATCATCAAGTTCCATGTTAGGTGGAGTCATAAGCCCGAATGACAATATTAGTTCAGTAGTCCAGGTAGTCTGTTCAGTTATGGGGTGCTTATACTAGGAAGTCAGGACACACCATAACTCAGTATTGGAGGGCCAATGGTCAGTGTCTCAGGTATAGGGTATCTGATCACATGATTGTGTCTTGCCCATGCAGGCAACCGGAGGCTTTGTCAATACCACCTCAGTTAGCGATTGAGGCTCAGAGAGGGACATCGGTGGTAGTCCGTCCCCTTGCTCAGCATTCCCTTCCGACGCATTCTCATCAGTTCCAACGTCAACGTCTAGCACAGTATGCTCAGGTCCAGCAAGTTAAGAGCAGCAGCCCCAAGGCGTGGGCATGCAGAGTTTGGCATGTTGGAGAAGATTTGGCTAAGGGAGGCCATATTGTAGGTAATATTATGAGCATTCCGTCAGTCTTGTTTTTTTTTAGGTTCCGTAATTTTGGCGAGTGAAGACGAGTTTTTCGTCCCACTCTTTTGCCTCCAAATCTCGTTATACATAATATCTATCATGTGTCCTGACTACGAAGATGCGTCCTGGATCGGAGTCATGTCTTCGACTGAGTCATTGGTACCAACTTATCTCGTCACTTGACCCTTGTCCACTTTGAGAGTTAGTATAGGCAAATGAGAATGGATTACTATCTAGCTGACTAAGAAGATATATTTATTTATCTGCCTCCAGCCCTCCATTTTTCTAGTTATGTTTATTGCTTACATATTTATTTATTTTACTATTGCTTTTATTATCTACTATATGCCATGTTTGTTTAATATTGAGCAAGCCGTATTTTTTGAGCTTGTTCTAGTTTTGGTGTTCAGCTTATCAAGCTTTAGTGATCCGAGGACATAATTTTTCTAATGAGGGTAGGGTTGTAACATTCTTTCCTGGATTTCGTATTTTAGAATTTTTGGTATTTAATTTTTTTCTCGAAACTAAGTCTTATACTATGATTTATGTTTTAGTATCACGTTTGTCGTATTTTTCATGATTTGGATTTTATTTTGGATAAGAAAGACTAACCTGGACCAGTAGAATACCCTTTGGCATTTTCATAGACGCGTGTTAGGGCCAGTGAATAGAATAAAAATTTTAAGTTTTTTTAAAAATAAAATATAACAGTCATACCGGATCTTCCGACGGTATTCTGCTGAACACCACCGTTATTCTGCCTACTACTATTGACTTTTTCCTTGGTTAATAACCAAGTCTCCCTTTTACCCAATGGTTTCTTGGTTTTTTCATGGATGGTTTAGATTGACTTGGGTTAAGCCATGGATTGGTGAGGTGGACGATCATATGGCAAAAATAAATAAATAAATAAATAAATAAATAAATAAATATATATATATATATATATATATATATATATATATATATATATATATATATATATATATATATATATATATATATATATATATATATATAGTTTCGATCTAATAGGCTTGCAAGCCTACCTTATGGTACATTTCAGAATTATATTTAACGGTGGGTTCCATAGGTATATTTATTACTATGTTGGATTCAAATAATTTCTTTCAATAAATGGTAAAAAAAGATTTAACTCTATCTTAGGATTCAAATAAATCTTATCAATAAATGGTAAAATATAGATTTAATTTCATCTTATGATTCAAACAAATATTTAAAATAAATGGTAAAAGATAGACTTAATATTAATATTAATATTAATATTAATATTAAGTCTAATATTAATACTAAATTAACATTAATATTAATTATAAAATTAACATTAATATTAACATTAAAATTAATGTTAAATTTAGTATTAATATTAATATTAATTGTTAATGTTAACATTATTAATATTGATATTAATATCAACATTAACATTAATGTTAAAATTAAATTTAATATTAATATTAATATTAATATTAACATTAACATTAATGTTAAAATTAAAATTAATTTTAAATTTAATTATAACAAAAACTAAAATTAAAAATAAAATTAAAATTAAATTAAATTTAAAATAAAATTAAAATTAAAATTAAAATTAAAATTAAAATTAAAATTAAAATTAAAATTAAAATTAAAATTAAAATTAAAATTAAAATTAAAATTAAAATTAAAATTAAAATTAAAATTAAAATTAAAATTAAAATTAAAATTAAAATTAAAATTAAAATTAAAATTAAAATTAAAACTAAAATTAAAATTAAAATTAAAACTAAAATTAAAACTAAAATTAAAACTAAAATTAAAATTAAAATTAAAATTAAAACTAAAATTAAAATTAAAATTAAAACTAAAACTAAAATTAAAATTAAAATTAAAACTAAAACTAAAATTAAAATTAAAATTAAAATTAAAATTAAAATTAAAATTAAAATTAAAATTAAAATTAAAATTAAAATTAAAATTAGAATTAAAATTAAAATGTATGATACTGTTAATATTAATTTTAGTTTTAATATTAATATTAAATTTAATATTAATGTTAATATTAATTTAGTTTTAATATTAATATTAAATCTATCTTTATCATTTATTGAAAATATTTATTTGAATCCTAAGATGAAATTAAATATAACTTTTGCCATTTATTGATAATATTTATTTAAATCCTAAGATAGAATTAAATATTTCTTTTACCATTTCTTGAAAGGAATAATATGAATCATGTAACGACCCGTTCCGTTCAAGCGGACAGCCGATTCAAACGTCACAAGTGCAACGACCCAACCCGCTTTGCACTCAGCGAGAAGACTCGTTTGAGGCAAATGATTCATGACTTGGCCCTTCAGGAGTTCAGACTTAAACTTTCAAAGGCTCGCTCGGAGTATCTCTCGACCGAGGCGAATCATCGCTAAGGTGGGTGGCTACGATGAACTTGTCTTTGCTTAGCCAGCACACTTAAAATATGGACGATACATGATAGTCGCTAGGTGAATCACCCCTTGCATGCTAATAAAGAATACAACGCACCTAGCTAACGTAATAATCCCATCTTGTATTGCTTGTGTTAGAACATGGAAATGGAACTTGGCTTATAACATAGACCCTCGTATACCACATTTGCGTCGTGCAAGTAGACCCCACTATGCCTCGAGTAGATCATTATATACTCTTCGTAGTGCACTCTTCACTTGTTTACACTGCACGCCTTATAAATTATGTCGCTCGATATGTCCCTGTACGGTTTCACTCCTCGCACTACCCCCTTGGACCCATGCAAACGTAAAGGCTAGACTTACGTTCTAAGGTAGACTATACAATATGTTTTCTTATGCTTATGTTTCCAACAAATGCATGCTTGCCTGCTTACATTATACCTTGTACTCGTTTGTTACATTTTAATGCTTGTCACTTATATGCATGCCACAAATTATCGTACTTCACTATCTATGATTCGTTCAGTTGAGGCAGGAAGGCTATCAAGATGTCACGACCCGCACCCGGTTTAGGGGCACGAGTGCGTGGGTACGTCCAGCCTACGCCGCAGCATCGGCGGTAGAACGCTGTCTAGGTCATGTAACTATCTAATCAAACTCACGTGAATACCCAACTCCATAAGGAGACGTGGATATCATAAAATAATGCTAGAAATACTCAATCACATAAACTAAAGCACGATAAGATATCAAGGCAAGCAAGAAATACAAGACGAGTCTAACGACAAAATAATCATACCTGCAATCATTAACTTCCAATCCTCAAGTGTGTCAGAAACCAGTCTACTAAGGTCACAGTCTGAAAAAATATTTTTCAGTCAGGAAGGAGCAAAGTACATCTCTAAATAGCAGTTCTATATTAATGATATAAACTATGTAGCAGTTCTAGATGGAAATATACGAGAAGCATGTATATGTACGAGAAATAAAAGAAATACTGGAAATACTGTAAGTAAATGCAGGAGAAGAAACAATATATCCATGAGCAAGAATCCTATGACTAAGTGCGTGAGTACTAGCTTTAACATGTGATCGGCTTGGGAACTTGATCAGGATGGTTACATGTGATTAGCTATGATTCATGTAAGGTCAGGCTAACCGTTGGTTAGCTATGATGCATATAGAGGTCAGGCTAATCACACGTAATAGCTATGAAGCATGTAAATGGTCAGGCCGCACCCGACGTGAGATGTGGGGTGAGCTATGATGCATGTAGAGTTGGGTATGATCACATATCTATGCTAAAATACTCCCCTCCCCCGACTGGTATAGTAGATCCAATCATGGTACGCTATGGCACGGGATTCCCTAGGGAGGTAGCAAGTCTCCCCGGGAATCAGTGTCTGTACATGCACAAGATAACAAGGAAACAAGTCTTGTACAAGCTACACCATGAATAAGGAATAACATCTCATGACGAGATCCGTGTATACCAATCCGTGTAACCAACGTGTCAAGAGCATGTATATCTACACTAGATACAGTGAACATAGGAGATATCATAAATTAGAAACTAATCAGAGAATGTACTCGCCTGGGGTCCTTAGCTGTCAATACCAATGTCCTGTCCCAGAGTATCGTCTGGAGAATCCGACAGTCCTATAAACATATAATAATATCACTTGCATCAGATGCTACACTAACACACAATAGAAATACACTGGCCTCAGGGCTATGCCAGGCATGGCTCTAGTCAACTAGGGTCATCTAGTAGGGATACGTATATAGTACACATTTACACTCAGAGTATATACCAAAAAAACATACATAATATATATATAAGTGTCTATTAGTAATTGTACAAAATACGTATATGTGTATATACACTAAATAGATGTATATAAATATATACACTAAATAGATGTATATAAATATATTTTTTATACACCAAAATGCAAATTTGTATATATATATCAATCAAATATTTATATATATATATAACTAATCAGAGAATGTACATAATGCCACACTTCTCAAGGTGATCCCAAATGAAGTAGCAGTTAGTTCCAATGAGTCCGGAGCAGTCCAAATAGCTAGAAATTACATAAAGAAGTTCAAGATCGGAGTTCGGCACGAAACCGAGATAAGGATACCAGGCTAATAAGAGAAAGGGTCGTTGTTCGTTATTAAGGTAACAACCTTAGTTAATGAAAATCATTTGAATCTATTTAAGCAATAATTACAATTTAAAAGTGTATTTATACAAATTTAGAATTTATGTAAAAGCTATCATATATTTTCATTTATAGTAAAAAAATCGGTCACCGATCCAAATAACAAATTTTGAACTAATTTTATTATTGAAACTATATATATTTTTTAATAAATTATAAAAAACCCCAAAAATTATTATATTTCACATAATCAAAAATCCTTATATATATACATAGCTAATTTTATACACTATAAACAATAAAACTAATTATATTTTATTTACTAAACTAATTACATGAAATTACTAAACTATTTACATGAAATTACTAAACTAATTATATTTATTTACTAAATTAATTACATTAATTACTAAACTAATTATAAATTAACTAAACTAATTATAAATTAATTAACTATTACATATACATTAAATCAACACAACTACAAGATTTAAGAAAGGAAAGAGGAAGGAGAGAAGGGGCTCACGATGGGTTTCGTCGTCGACGGAGGAGCCTCGCCGGATCTCAGCTGTGGCGGATCTGCTCGAGGCGGCGGTGGAAACCCGAGAGCGGCGGCGGTCAAAGCTCGAGAGCGGCGGGTGTTCTCGGTTCCAGGCGGCGGGTGCTCGGTTCCAGGCGGCGGCGGCTGTCGAACTCGGCGGTGGTCGACGGATCCGAGGCGGCGGCGGTGGAACTCGAGAGCGGCGGCGGATCTGCTCGTCTCGTCGGCCACAGGTGCTCGACGCCGAGGAGGAGATCCCAGTCGCCGGCGGCGGATCTGATCTAGGTTAGGGTTTTGGGTTCTGTGTCGGGGTGGATCTTGTCCGAGGCTGGACACGATGGTTTGGTGTACTGTGGTCGTGTCCGGGTGTTGGACACGGGGTTTGAATGTACTGTGGTGTGGGTGGATGTGTCCGGGTGTGTCGGACACAAAAATCTGGTTGTAATGTTGTAAATCTGGACACAGGAAATGAATGGATACGGTGGGACACCCGGGGTCGGACCCGAGGCCAACACGGCTGACACGGTAATGCTGGACACACGGACACGAGCACACAAATCAATGGTGATGGCTTGTTGGCTTGGTGGGAATTTGTGAGGGCTAGCTAGGGTTTCTTGGGAATGGTGTGGGTGAGAGACTTTAAATAGGGAGAGAGGGTGTGGGATAAAGGGTGAGGATTGGCCCAATAATGAATGCCCAGATTATATAAAAATGAGTTTTTCATGTGGAAAAAAATGAGGGTGTGAATGGGGGATGGCAACTTGTAAATTTTAAAAGAAAGATTATAATTTAAGAAAAATATTTTAAGAGGCTTCCAAGGCTAACTGATTCCAAATTAGCTACTAATTAAACCCATATTTCAAAACCCTAGAAATTATGTAATTTATTTATTTACTAATCCAAAATGGATATGAAAATTTATTATGAAAATAACTAGTCCTTCAATAATTTTATTAAACAAATAATTTTATGATTTCAAGCCAATAAATATTCGAAGCGAGAGTATTATATATATATCATTATTTATCTATTTAATTTATAAGAAATTGACATTTAGGAAAAATGATTTTTTTCTATTAAAGATTTTAAATCACCTTCTAAAATCAAACATTGTTCAAAATATAATAAAAATTTTCAAGGAGAAAATATTTTATAAACTTGATATTTAAAATAAATTAAAAATCTAATTATTTCGGAAATTTGGGAATCTGAGGTTACAAGTCTACCCACCTTAGAAAAATTTCGTCCTCAAAATTTAAGGTTCTCAATAATTGTCTTTACTTATCATATTATTTCTATCAAATTTAAATTTCAAACCAAATAATCATGAAGTAATTCCATATTGCTATTTCACAACCTTTCAAAATTTTATAACATCATATTCCTGAAATCTTCAAGTTTAAAAATCAAATCCCCTTTGTCATAATCTCCTCCAAAAATTTAAGTTTGTATCTAAATACTCAAGGATTTTAATATCCAATCCTCTAATTGAAATACAATCAATGCATATTTATAAAATCATGTCCCAAAATTTAAATTTTAACCACTAATCCATCAATCATCTTACTCCTCTAACTCAATTTCAATTGATGCTTATTCAAATCTAAATTCTCCTCCCGAGAATTGAATTAGACACTATTCCATTAACGATTTTTATTTTCCTGATTTTCTTTTTCCTTAAATACTCAACGATGCGATACTTTCAGAACTTCAATGCAACATTCATAATATAAAATTTCAAATTTCTATCTTGTAATCAAATAGATATAATGATAATTCCCTAAATTTTCTCAAATTTTTAATAACCAATCATATCAAGACCTTCCTAAAATTAATAAATCCTCAATTTTGCCCTGTGAATTTCTTAACTCTCTATTTAAGTTAATGTTTATCCTCGAATTTCAATCATACCTCGATTTTCGTAAAATCAATGATCCATCAACTCTGTTATAACAACCCCTAAATTCTTTATTTAAATTAATGCTCATCCACAAATTTAATCCTCTTGTCTCTTTTTGTCGGTCATAACCTTGTCATAGATCTTCGCTATGGTCAAAACCCTAATGATCATGGTTTAAGAAAATTCTACCTACAGCCATGTAATTTAAGAAAATATAGGTCATATGCCTTTTGTCATGGTATTTCAGTCTCTGTTAAGGGTGTACTACTAGTTATTCTAACAAGAAAATCATGCAGACAACTACAGTACTAGGAAAATCAATCAATCGAAGGACGAAAAAGGAACATTAGGAGGGAAAGGAAGAACCTGCTAACATATTACTTGTAGTATCTACTATCCCTAACAAACACTTAACTCTAGCACATTCACTAACTAATTCCTATTCCTGTACACTGGTACCCATCTCAACTAATCATTAATCCACAAGATCCATGAATATATCTGTATTGCACACACCTGTCTATTAATGCCAAAATCTGATGCCAAGAATATAACCATGATTCAATAATGCATCCATGTTGATACCTCTATCTCTTTAGTACCATACCCTCTGTCAGTTCCCGTTCCTACTACAATTGTTCATACTAGTCGTTCTTATCACTCAAATATACGTCAAGTGCAACACCATACTAAATACTGCTCTTTCCAATACAATTTTAGATGGACACCCAAGTCAGTCTGCGGTGCCATCTCAATCATGCTCAAGTCACCAGATCCTTACACGTGTATATCATCTACTCATATATTAATATTCATATTTCTCATCTACCATAAATTTAATCCTCAAAAATAATCATCAAGGTTTAACTTCTCGATCAACTTAAAAATAACTGTATATGCCTCCTCAAAGTCAGATACTCAACATCGAAATAGAATTTTAGTCACTTCTAAAATCTTTGTAGCCTTGACCATTTTTATTGAATCAATATTTGAAATCCTCAAAAATTTTAATGACATAATCTCAACTCCTCAATAATTCTTAAAATAAAATTTTATTTCCACTTTTTAATTTATAAATCCACCAATTTACATATAAGTGCTCTTAGTCTCTAATACTCGAGGTGCACTCAATACCTCTATTGTCTACAACTGTGTACTAAATTTGTACTGCCCGAATCACTTGCACTATTACCTCCAATGATCAAAGTTATCATCACCTGTAATTTCTTTCATGATTTCAATTTATGTCAACTGGTATATCATCCGATTATCATCACGCAGAGTGCTTACTGTTTTGAGCGTCGTTCTCGACTAATCCTCGATATAGAACCATTAGCACTCTTGGTATTATATTACTAGTTGCATTAATGGATTATCTCATCAAGCTCATTAGAACTCATGATCACCTGAATCCTCTATTATACTCATGCTTCTTTACTCTCATGGGTATGTGTATGGTTCCTCATCTCAATTGATGTATATGTATTTCCCTTTAACCTTTCATAGCATGTTACACTAATCTGTGATACGCTTCACCATCTTTATTACCGATTCCGATATTTCTCTACTCATGACACCTCATTTTAACTCCTCATGCATATAATTTTCTTTACCTTTAATACGCCCGATATCAATCATCCGATTGAACGTTATGCCCCATTAATTCTTAACACATTTCCTTGATACCTAATTGTTTACATAGATCACTTAATTACAAAATCATGATTATCCAGGACGGGTATGCTGACTCTGATACTAACTCTTGGAACCATCATTGATACTCTTACTCCTTCTTCTACCTATAGTACCAATATTAACTATAATAACACCTATCATAGAACTATTGCTACAAGGTACTATGCTATGGGTATCTCTAGATTAAAGCCTACTGCTCACATGTCCAACTAAGAAACACTTACAAACTCACAAGTCACACTCAGTCAAACTAATACAAGACACAACCAAAATTGTAAGTCACTAATTATCACACTAACAAGGATCCTTAAAGAAATAAGGCTCAAAAGAACTGGGTTAAGGACTGAAGGTATCTTTACTGCTAGTAAAGAAAAGAAGCGATGGAACAAAGTCCTGGAATAACAGAAATAGATAAGTCTTGAGATGATACTTTAAGAACCAATTTAAGATACAACCTGATAATCATACACGTCTGTCTGAAATCATGACACTCAGAATCCTCGCCACGCCAGTAAGTATAGATGCGATAAACGATAGGTTCCGTAACTAAGGTATGCAACTCTATAATCATGTCATCTAGAATCTTCGCCACGCCAACCGGTATGGCTGCGTGAGACTCTAAGTTTTATAACTATAGTATGTACATCCAAGTTAGGTTCCTACGTTCTCGTCACGACAGCTAATATGGCTGCGATAGACTCTAGGGTCCATAACCAAAGTAGACGTTTTACCTTTCTCACTGTCCTCATCAACATATGTCATCAGATGATACCGTAAATTTTAGCCCGTAAAATTCATCTCGATATGAAATCAACTCAACAACGATACCAAGAATTAAATTTAACAACTGGTCAACAAGAATCAAACTCAACAATGATACCAAGATTTTAATTTAATAACTAATCAACAAGAATCAAGTTCAATAACAACAAGCGAGAGCGGACGGAAACAAGGAAAGATTTAAATTATAAATTATAATAAGATTCTCAAGGGGTCGTCCCAGGAATCTCTCAAGAATTATTGTGATTGAGTATCCTCTCTCATCCTAGTATCCTATGTCCTATATTCTAAAGCAGGCACGCAGTAGTACAACTAAGACGTCGCACTACCACGACATCGTACAACTTGCGAAGTCTGACCAGCATGGGCCACCACTAAAAATGTGTCACGACCCGCACCCGGTTTAGGGGCACGAGTGCGTGGGTACGTCCAGCCTACGCCGCAGCATCGGTGGTAGAACGCTGTCTAGGTCATGTAACTATCTAATCAAACTCACGTGAATATCCAACTCCATAAGGAGACGTGGATATCATAAAATAATGCTAGAAATACTCAATCACATAAACTAAAGCACGATAAGATATCAAGGCAAGCAAGAAATACAAGACGAGTCTAACGAAAAAATAATTATACCTGCAATCATTAACTTCCAATCCTCAAGTGTGTCAGAAACCAGTCTACTAAGGTCACAGTCTGGAAAAATATTTTCCAGTCAGGAAGGAGCAAAGTACATCTCTAAATAGCAGTTCTATATTAATGATATAAACTATGTAGCAGTTCTAGATGGAAATATACGAGAAGCATGTATAGGTACGAGAAATAAAAGAAATACTGGAAATACTGTAAGTAAATGCAGGAGAAGAAACAATATGTCCATGAGCAAGAATCCTATGACTAAGTGCGTGAGTACTAGCTTTAACATGTGATCGGCTTGGGAACTTGATCAGGCTGGTTACATGTGATTAGCGATGATTCATGTAAGGTCAGGCTAACCGTTGGTTAGCTATGATGCATATAGAGGTCAGGCTAATCACACGTAACAGCTATGAAGCATGTAAATGGTCAGGCCGTACCCGACGTGAGATATGGGGTGAGCTATGATGCATGTAGAGTTGGGTATGATCACATATCTATACTAAAATACTCCCCTCCTCCGACTGGTATAGTAGATCCAATCATGGTACGCTATGGCACGGGATTCCCTAGGGAGGTAGCAAGTCTCCCCGGGAATCAGTGTCTGTACATGCACAAGATAACAAGGAAACAAGTCTTGTACAAGCTACACCATGAATAAGGAATAACATCTCATGACGAGATCCGTGTATACCAATCCGTGTAACCAACGTGTCAAGAGCATGTATATCTACACTAGATACAGTGAACATAGGAGATATCATAAATTAGAAACTAATCAGAGAATGTACTCGCCTTGGGTCCTTAGCTGTCAATACCAATGTCCTGTCCTAGAGTATCGTCTGGAGAATCCGACAGTCCTATAAACATATAATAATATCACTTGCATCAGATGCTACACTAACACACAATAGAAATACACTGGCCTCAGGGCTATACCAGGCATGGCTCTAGTCAACTAGGGTCATCTAGTAGGGATACGTATATAGTACACATTTACACTCAGAGTATATACCAAAAAAACATACATAATATATATATAAGTGTCTATTAGTAATTGTACAAAATACGTATATGTGTATATACACTAAATAGATGTATATAAATATATACACTAAATAGATGTATATAAATATATTTTTTATACACCAAAATGCATATTTGTATATATATATCAATCAAATATTTATATATATATATATAACTAATCAGAGAATGTACATAATGCCACACTTCTCAAGGTGATCCCAAATGAAGTAGCAGTTAGTTCCAATGAGTCCGGAGCAGTCCAAATAGCTAGAAACTACATAAAGAAGTTCAAGATCGGAGTTCGGCACGAAACCGAGATAAGGATACCAGGCTAATAAGAGAAATGGTCGTTGTTCGTTATTAAGGTAACAACCTTAGTTAATGAAAATCATTTGAATCTATTTAAGCAATAATTACAATTTAAAAGTGTATTTATACAAATTTAGAATTTATGTAAAAGCCATCATATATTTTTATTTATAGTAAAAAAAACGGTCACCGATCCAAATAACAAATTTTAAACTAATTTTATTATAGAAACTATATATATTTTTTTAATAAATTATAAAAAACCCCAAAAATTATTATATTTCACATAATCAAAAATCCTTATATATATACATAGCTAATTTTATACACTATAAACAATAAAACTAATTATATTTTATTTACTAAACTAATTACATGAAATTACTAAACTATTTACATGAAATTACTAAACTAATTATATTTATTTACTAAATTAATTACATTAATTACTAAACTAATTATAAATTAACTAAACTAATTATAAATTAATTAACTATTACATATACATTAAATCAACACAACTACAGGATTTAAGAAAGGAAAGAGGAAGGAGAGAAGGGGCTCACGATGGGTTTCGTCGTCGACGGAGGAGCCTCGCTGGATCTCAGCTGTGGCGGATCTGCTCGAGGCGGCGGTGGAAACCCGAGAGCGGCGGCGGTCAAAGCTCGAGAGCGGCGGGTGTTCTCGGTTCCAGGCGGCGGGTGCTCGGTTCCAGGCGGCGGCGGCTGTCGAACTCGGCGGTGGTCGACGGATCCAAGGCGGCGGCGGTGGAATTCGAGAGCGGCGGCGGATCTGCTCGTCTCGTCGGCCACAGGTGCTCAACGCCGAGGAGGAGATCCCAGTCGCCGGCGGCGGATCTGATCTAGGTTAGGGTTTTGGGTTCTGTGTCGGGGTGGATCTTGTCCGAGGCTGGACACGATGGTTGGGTGTACTGTGGTCGTGTCCGGGTGTTGGACACGGGGTTTGAATGTACTGTGGTGTGGGTGGATGTGTCCGGGTGTGTCGGACATGAAAATCTGGTTATAATGTTGTAAATCTGGACACAGGAAATGAATGGATACGGTGGGACACCCGGGGTTGGACCCGAGGCCAACACGGCTGACACGGTAATGCTGGACACACGGACACGAGCACACAAATCAATGGTGATGGCTTGTTGGCTTGGTGGGAATTTGTGAGGGCTAGCTAGGGTTTCTTGGGAATGGTGTGGGTGAGAGACTTTAAATAGGGAGAGAGGGTGTGGGATAAAGGGTGAGGATTGGCCCAATAATGAATGCCCAGATTATATAAAAATGAGTTTTTCATATGGAAAAAAATGAGGGTGTGAATGGGGGATGGCAACTTGTAAATTTTAAAAGAAAGATTATAATTTAAGAAAAATATTTTAAGAGGCTTCCAAGGCTAACTGATTCCAAATTAGCTACTAATTAAACCCATATTTCAAAACCCTAGAAATTATGTAATTTATTTATTTACTAATCCAAAATGGATATGAAAATTTATTATGAAAACAACTAGTCCTTCAATAATTTTATTAAACAAATAATTTTATGATTTCAAGCTAATAAATATTCGAAGCGAGAGTATTATATATATATCATTATTTATCTATTTAATTTATAAGAAATCGACATTTAGGAAAAATAATTTTTTTTTCTATTAAAGATTTTAAATCACCTTCTAAAATCAAACATTGTTCAAAATCTAATAAAAATTTTCAAGGAGAAAATATTTTATAAACTTGATATTTAAAATAAATTAAAAATCTAATTATTTCGGAAATTTGGGAATCGGAGGTTACACAAGATAGCTATCCGAGCCAAGTATAGAACATTGAAAGTATTTGGGACCGTAAGGTCGCCAAGGCATTTCCCGAACTAGGGGACTGCATCAATGCACAGTTAAGCAAGGTAACATTACAACATCTCTGAAAATCAATACTGTTCTTGTACTGAATCTAACGGCTCGGGAAGTCGATACTGTAACTGATAGATCCTGACTGAATCTGAATCTGAATCTGAATCTGTAACTGTATATGTACCTGCAAAAATCTAGAAAACTTAAGGATACGCATGGTCATGGACAACTTGTGCATAAGGTGGATTTTTGAATCTAGTTTCATGGACGGTCGCCGGGGCACTGGGGCCGATTCGATCTAGACGGAGCCATCTGGTAGTCGTCTGTTATGGGAGGGATGGGTGCAATACCACAAGTATCTTGCTTGCATACCATCTTTGCCTCGAGACTACACCATCCTTTATGGCATCATGCTAGAGACATTCTGTCATACATATTAAGTTGACTCGATTGCGGCAACCCACATGCGAGTCATTACATTGTAGGCGACTGCTCTGTGTAACACACCTGTACCTATAACTGTATCTGAATACCTGAGAATCTATTACAACACACCCGAGTATCCATGTAACTCGTGGACCTGAAACAGAACCTCACTCGTGATACTTGTGTTTGCTTATTGATTTTTCTCTGGATTTTATTATATATATACTCGTGCTTGGTTTAACTTGGTTTGCCTTGGACAGGGAAGGACGAATGGTAAGTTGGTAAGTTTCGCAGTATTACTCATATATCGCACGACGCACTGCCACACGAGTTTGGCTTTTCATTATGCCATAAAATTGATCCTAAGGCAAGACTAGAAAGATAACTTATTAGATGGTGCATAAAACATATATAACGTAATTGGTTTTATTGAGCGGGCGAGAAGCCTCCCCACCAGTGCATTCGTGTACTGATAACCTACCAGATTGCAGGGTACGGGAGAACCTCATTCGGTGTGAAAATCTCCTTCGTTCTAAATAAGATATGGAGTTCGCTTTGGAGCCTTGGAATATTACATCCGGAACTGAAGCATATATACAAGACATAATGTTGGAACATCGCCTATGTATCATTCCATAAATATAGCCACTTGGCACGCTTTTTGTTTCGAGAGAGAGGGCATGTACGACTTATAATCTCGGCCTAGCGCCGCTTATAACACTTGATCAATATCAATAAAGTGCTATTTTTCTTCTATAATTGTGTTATTCAATGCTTCCGCTATTGACGACTCTGTGAACTTGTTACCAATCGCCTATTCGTTTCTTATTCTGATACATTCGGACTATCTGTGCGACTCTTTTGCTGAGACATCATATCGCTTGTTCGGATCATGGCCTTGCACGAGCGCAGCTTGTGCTCATGCAACATCATGTCTGTCATGCCCCAATCTTTCGTAAGCTCAATAGTCCCTGCTGAACGTGAATCACTACGTTGCAGCTCTCCCGCAGGACAATCGTTCTCATCTGGACGTGATGCCGTACGAGGTAGGAGTTGCGCTCGTACAAGGCGATGTTGACTAACACCAAAGTTATCATCGAAACGACCAAGTTGCAACGAAAGTCAAGTATTTGTACCAAGCATACATCAGAGTAATACGTAGCGAAGCTCTCGATAGGGTCCAAATGAAATGCCACAGAGGCGATAAAATACTCTTGCTCTTTTCTCAAGCCCACAAAGGTACTTATAGTTCATACATCATGTCTCGTATATACAAGCAGCGCCACTACACCTGCGTACCTGAAATAATGCCCACAAACGTGGGTCAGTACACAGCCGTACTGGTGAGCGGGGTAACCCACTCGTCTAAGCTGACACTAAGTAAATAGTGAATGCAAACAATTATATGGTGATCTTTCTAGTTGAATCCTAGATTCATTTCATGTCATAGGGATGACATGATAAGGAAAGCTGTAAAGCAATTTAAGCATGCAAGCATTCAACTCAATCAAATCGACAAGCAATATATAACCAACTCGAAGGAAACTAGCATACAAACCGTCCTACTCAAACCCAAGCAACACGATAACATATCGAACCATCAATCTCGCCTCAACATCCATCATTAACCAAAACTTACAATCCAATCTCAAAGTGCACACTCTTGCCGAGGCAAGGTGGTCGTGCCTACACGAAGCACAAACCAACCAAAGTAAAGCAAGCCAACACTTATCTATATGAAGTTGCTGGCCAAGCCATAAAGGATGATGATCGGACTGGTCAAATACGGTTCTACTCGAAACAGCGCTAAGTAGAGAACCCGCCTAAATCGCATTAAACCGTCGGCACCGCGCCCGAGGCACGTTACCAAGTTGTCTCTCCCATGGCCGAACGGTCCCGGTGCCCCGGAGCCTTCCCGTTCGAGGAGACGAAATCCCGTGCAACACAGGTTGTCCGTGACATGCATATACCAAGTAGGTATGATGAGAGGATCGAACATTCTTGCCCCACCAAGCGATCCTAGACTCGTTCAACCAAATATCCATAACCAAATATCTATAACCATAGAATCCATAACCATTCTTCCAACATATAGCCCAAGGCACCAAATCTCAAGTTATTTCCATAGGCACAATGCCGCTTCTCAACACAGTGTTCCAAATGGGTGCAACACCCCACGCTCAGAACAATCCCGTGCCAGAATGCCCCAACAGTGGCACAATGCCCTCACCGATGCAGTTATTCGATTTCGAACCACAACTGCTCGCTTTGCAAGGCAAAGCGACCAAGTGATACTCGTGCACGGATGCACGCTCGCTCGCCCAAATTCTCGACGTTCCCATTGCCTCAATGTATCATTCCAACTTTCCAAGCATAATCCCAATTAATCAACCAACTGCCTCAAGTGTATAATCCAACTCTAGCTCCAACTATCTATACGCGAAAACCAATTCAAGCCACAATCCTATCCAAGCAAACGACGAACACTCTATGCACGCCTTAGTGTAGTAATTTTCAAGTTTCAGTCCAAGTGTTCAAGCCTTTACGTGTTTTTCATATTATTAGGCATGAAGGAGTAGAGGAGAAGGAAAAGAGCCCACTCACAATGTTTGATCCCGTTAAGCATCCTGTCCTGCCGATACGGCCAATCCTTTGAACCCGTGGTCCGATACAAAGCACGATCTACTCAACTGGTATGACCGTTCTCTCCAAATCATCCGACCGATCGGACTAAGGAAGACGGCATTATCGCTCCTATCCCGCTATCTCAGTACTGTTCTGAACGAACACCTGATTCCCATCGAACTTCGCTAGCCGTCTGCACATAAAACCAACTCAATCAATCCTTCTTCCCAAAATCTAATAATTCAAATATAACCAGCATTTGTTTTATTCAATCCGACTCAGCATAATACACCGTGCAGTTACGGGGTGTTACATAATATACCACTTAGAAATCAGGTTCGTCCACGAACCGTGCTGGTACTCATTCCTATCACATGCCGCTTGTCCAATTCATAACTCTGCTCTATGCAACTCTTATACTTACGATTCTGACTCAGCATCTCGCTCTGCTAAACGCTCGTACAAATTCTATATTCCCACATCCTCCTTGCAGCTCAATACGAATTTCTCGTATCGCTTCGTTTTGGATCGTACACATATTTAAGGCGTCCCTAAAATACATGCATTTCAGCCGAGCTTTGCGATAGCGAATTTGGACAAGTTACAAGGATATCTTTATGTTCGAGGCATTTATTTTACTTTACTCCTAATTGAACCAATCCTGATTTCCATTCCAACATATTCGCTCAAGCGCTATTCACAAATATGATGATTTCCCACCGACTCAATCATTTCGTGTTCCAACTCAATCCATCCAACTATTTCTGAATCCGCACTAGCAACATCTCCAAATATATCTCATACACCGAACGATCATCACGACTGATACTACCCTAGTTAGGCGACTTACCCAAATATCAAACTTTGCTTAGATCATTTCAGTCCAACACCTTTTTCCTGCCATCTCAATACCTCACTGGGTGAACATCTATATTGAGGTTCGTATGATCCACGAAGATCTTGCCGCCATGCCAAAGGGATAGTGTCGCCACGTTTTCAACGTGGACACACTCGCCATAATTTCTAGGTTGCACATAGAATAGTTCTTCGCGCTGCTTCCACTGCCTCGAAGCATAGGATATCACCTTTGCCTTCTGAACGAGCACGCTTCATAGACTAAGTTCTAATGCATCTTGTAAATCTGAGGCACATCTGTCCCTTCTAGTATTCGCAAGAATTTGATCTGAACGAGCCGCTGCTTTAACTTCATGAGCTAGTTTCACAGTCGTCAATTCATATGAATGATATTCCCTTCCGAGGCACGATGAGTCAGAGGCGATGCCATCGATAAAAATCTGTGACTCTGAATCTCATCAGTTGACTAGGCTATTTCCACCATCGCTCCGATCTTCCGGCTGTATCTTCAGCTGAAGACTATCCCAAGGGTCTCTCAAATCCAACGCTCAGACATATCTCCAAATATTATTGCTCATATCCACCCTCGACGCATCTCCAAATACGCCGCTGCAAGGGTCGTTCTATGGGTCTACCATATTCAATCTCTGATCTGGCGGGCAAGTCGCAAGGGTCAGCTGTCCCGAAGCTACGCTCGATAATTATAAGTCATCACGATGGACAGTTACTATAAACCATGCTATATCTCATCTATAAATCCGAACCAAAATCCAACCATTCCATCCGAGCGAACTTCTGAATTCGAGAAATTCATGCACTACCTCTGATGATCTGTCAACCAATGCCGCTTAACCACCTAGAGTCTTCTATCTATCCGAGCCACAGTTCGAGAACTGCGCTCGTTGAAACCGTATTTCCATCAATCCGTCGTTCTGCCCTGAATCCATCTAATTTTTGAATTGCCATGTTCGTCTACTCGCACTACCAATTACAGTTATTTCCGAAACCAAAGACTTGCTCCCAAATTCTTATCCGTTTACCGCGTTCCAAAATGCACGTCCAACTTGTACAAACCGTATAGTAATTTGCTCAATTGTTGCTCCCACATTTAGCTATCTTTAAAAGTCCATCCGCCACAATCTTTGCCTTCAGTTGTTGCCACAATCCATCCACGTCTTCCGGAGAATCCGTCTACCATCGTTGCACCATCTTGCCCAAAATTCTTTTTTCGCTAAACCTGAGTTGACTTCTCGAGCAGCAATATCCAAAATCCTTCAAGTCGTGTGAAACCATCGCATTGCCCCTCCAAACCAAAATCGTGTTTCATTACTCAACCAACAGCTCAAATGTGTTGCCCAAAATCGTAGTCCGTGCTCGCTATCCTTCAATTAACCCATCGCTTCGCTCAAGCGCCTCCCAACTGTTCGTTCCGATATCGTCCATCTCTTAAGTTCAACGATACTTTCATTTGCACAAGTCAATTCTCGCTTGCTCAACTCAATATTCGCTTGCTCTATTTTCATTCTTCCCAACTCAACCGACGTGCACCAACCAACTTGTATTTCTGTTACCCGAGTCCGTTCAGGCAATTCCCATCAATGTTTATCCAAAATATTTTAATGCCTTGCTCACTATGTGGTATCCCATATACCACTCCAAATTAAGTCGCTACTCGCATTATGATTTCTTTGCACTAATCCAAGATCCGTTCGAGCCATCCCTTATGCGTGATCCTGCCATTCCCAACTCAAGTCTGACATGAAACTCAGCTAATGCATAAACCATCCAACTGTTTCCATCAATCTCGCTAGATGTAACTTATGCCATACCCCATTCTCAATACTTCAACTATTCTCAAACCGTCTGATACTTTTGCTACACGAGCAATCCCGTGCATCGAGCTCTCTTCTAAGTGATTCAACCCAATACCCAACTGTTCCACACATTTATTGTACAAGCAACTCGTGCGAACTTATCCTGATATTCCCAAGCCAAACTCAAACATGCTCAACCGATGCACTACACGAGCAACTCGTACAACGCTCTCTGTGATACACCCAGCCAAAATTTAAACTCGTCGAACAATTTTGCTATACGAGCAACTCGTGCAATGATCCATTCTCATTGAATGCTTCTACTCACAACATGCCGCATAACCAAATCTCGTATGCCAACCAACTGATCCACTGATGCAATCAGAAACTCCCTGAACGACAAGCCAAGCCAACTCAACGACAACTCTCAACTTGTTGCACAAATGCAACAACGCCACCCCACTTGCTGCATGAATACAACAACGCCTAACGAGGCTAAGCGATCTAACAAAAACCAACAAAAGCAACGGAACCAAAAAAAATATGCAGCCATAACCAGCAATTTATAGACTTATTACATGAAACATCCAATGCGACACCGAGTAGAGCCAAGAGCTAAACGACACGCGGAAGCTATTTAGAGTTTGTAATGAAATGAAGGACCAAGTCCGAGAAAATGAATCAGGCACTCTGATACCAATATGTCACGCCCCAATCTCCCGCAAGCTCAATAGTCCCCGCTGAACGTGAATCACCATGTTGCAGCTCTCTCGCAGGACAATCGTTCTCATCGGAACGTGATGCCGTACGATCCTAGAGTTGCGCTCGTACAAGGCGATGTTGACTAACACCAAAGTTATCATCGAAATAACCAAGTTGCAACGAAAGTTAAGTATTATGTACCAAGCACACATCAGAGTAATACGCAGCGAAGCTCTCGATAGGGTCCAAATAAAATGCCACAGAGGCGATAAAATACTCTTGCTCTTTTTTCAAGCCCACAAAGGTACTTACAATTCATACATCATGTCTCGTATATCCAAGCAGTGCCACTACACCTGGCGTACCTGAAATAATGCCCACAAACATGGGTCAGTACACAGCCGTACTGGTGAGCGGGGTAACCCACTCGTCTAAGCCAACACTAAGTAAATAGTGAATGCAAACAGTTATATGGTGATCTTTCTAGTTGAATCCTAGATTCATTTTATGGCATAGGGATGACATGTTAAGAAAAGCTGTAAAGCAATTTAAGAATGCAAGCATTCAACTCAATCAAATCGACAAGCAATATATAACCAACTCGAAGAAAACTAGCATTTAAACCGTCCTACTCAAACCCAAGCAACACGATAACATATCGAACCATCAATCTTGCCTCAACATCCATCCTCAACCAAAACTTACAATCCAATCTCAAAGTGCACACACTTGCCGAGACAAGGTGGCCGCGCCTACACGAAGCATAAACCAACCAAAGTAAAGCAATCCAACACTTATCTATATGAAGTTACTGGCCAAGCCATAAAGGACGTTGATCGGACTGATCAAATACGGTTCTACTCGAAATAGCGCTAAGTAGCGAACCCGCATGAATCGCATTAAACCGCCGGCACCGCACCCCAGGCACGTTACCAAGTTGTCTACCCCATGGCCGAACGGTCCTGGTGCCCCGGAGCCTTCCCGTTCGAGGAGACCAAACCCCGTGCAACACAGGTTGTCCGTGACATGCAGACACCAAGTAGGTATGACGAGAGGATCGAATATTCTCGCCCCACCAAGCGATCCTAGACTATATGTCACGCCCCAATCTCCCGCAAGCTCAATAGTCCCCGCTGAACGTGAATCACCACGTTGCAGCTCTCCCGCAGGATAATCGTTCTCATCGAAACGTGATGCCGTACGAGCCTGGAGTTGCGCTCGTATAAGGCGATGTTGACTAACACCAAAGTTATCATCGAAACGACCAAGTTGTAACAAAATTCAAGTATTGTGTACCAAGCACACATCAGAGTAATACGCAGCGAAGCTCTCGATAGGGTCTGAATAAAATGCCACAGAGGCGATGAAATAATCTTGCTCTTTTCTCAAGCCTACAAAGGTACTTACAGTTTATACATCTTGTCTCGTATATCCAAGCAGCACCACTACACCTGCGTACCTGAAATAATGCCCACAAACTTGGGTTAGTACACAGCCGTACTGGTGAGCAGGGTAACCCACTCGTCTAAGCCGACACTAAGTAAATAGTGAATGCAAACAGTTATATGGTGATCTTTCTAGTTGAATCCTAGATTCATTTCATGGCATAGGGATGACATGTTAAGGAAAGCTGTAAAGCAGTTTAAGCATGCAAGCATTCAACTCAATCCAATCGACAAGAAATATATAACCAACTCGAAGGAAACTAGCATGCAAACCGTCCTACTCAAACCCAAGCAACATGATAACATATCGAACCATCAATCTCGCCTCAACATCCATCCTCAACCAAAACTTACAATCCAATCTCAAAGTGCACACTCTTGCCGAGGCAAGGTGGCCGCGCCTACACGAAGCAAAAATCAACCAAAGTAAAGCAAGCCAACACTTATCTATATGAAGTTAATGGCCAAGCCATAAAGGACGTTGATCGGACTGATCAAATGCGGTTCTACTCAAAATAGCACTAAGTAGCGAACCTGCCTGAATCGCATTAAACCGTCGGCACCGCACCTGAGGCACGTTACCAAGTTGTCTCTTCCATGGTCGAACGGTCCAGGTGCCCCAGAGCCTTCCCGTTCGAGGAGACCAAACCCCGTACAACACAGGTTGTCCGTGACATGCAGACACCAAGTAGGTTATGACGAGAGGATCGAACATTCTCGCCCCACTAAGCGATCCTAGACTCGTTCAACCAAATATCCATAACCATAGAATCCATAACCATTCTTATGTAAGATATATATCCAGGAAACAATCCTGAGATCTGATAACAATAATTTGTTTTGATTTTTCTCTCTCGATCTTTGTTTGGAACAAGAAATCTTACAGAGACGGAAAGAAAAAAAACCCCCCAGAACCCAATTTTTTCCAGAAACTTCTCTGTCCAAACTCCCTTCTGGGCAAAAGGCTTTGATCATTCGTGGGATTCGCCATTGGGTACACGGTGTTGTGGATCGAAGGAATTCATTATATCTCAGGGATAGATCGCCAGGAACCCGCTGCACTGTTCGTAGGGGCAAAATTCTATTCTAAGGATAGCGTGTAACATACCTCGAATCCTCTACTTAATTCATGTCTTTAATTTATATCTTCCAATTTGCATATGTTAGGAGTTCTTCCAACAATCTTAGAATAGAATTTCTAGCGTCTGTCTACCTTCAGTTTGTGGAAATACCTATCTGCATGATGAACACCACCGTAGAAGAATTGTCCGCCAACATTCATAACTCCTCCAAACTGGAGAAGTTTGATGTCCAGAACTTTAAGAGATGACAGTGTAGGATGACCTACTCGCTGACTTGCTTGAAACAGTCTAAGGTTCTTAAAGAACCAAAAATTTTACCTGACTTACACGAACCTGCCAGGACCTATGAATTAGAATCCTACAATGAAACTGATTTTATCTATTATGAAAAAATTATCAATTGCCTTTCTGACAAGCTCTATGATATATATTGCATGATTGCCACATCCATAGAGCTTTGGGCAGCTTTCAATAAAATATACTCCAATAAAGGAGCGGGTTCTGAGATATATATAGTATAGTGCCCCACTCCGCATTGGCACTAGGTACAAGAGATATCGCTTTGCTGGCTCGAGCGAAAGCCTTCTCGAAGAGTTTTTTGATTGAAACACAAGACGATTGATCTAGGTGAGTGGGCAGAACTTTATTCTATAATTCTTGCACGCCTTAATAATGAATCTGAGTTTTTGTAATGCTTATTTGATAAGTAGATAATATTCACATGAGAATGATAGAACAAGAACCTGCATGCTTAATTAAAGAACTCATATGTTTGTCTAAAAGAGATAGAGACATTGCCATGCTAAGTAAATTAATAGAATATTGCATGCTAAGTTTTACGGACACAACTATCGAACAGACTACTTCTATGTTAATAAGAAAAGTAAAAGATTTGCTTGAACTTGTGAATCCATCGTATGTTATAGATAGAGTAGAACTATATGCTTAGTTAAAGAGATAGAAGAACAGTGTCATGTCTATTTTAATAGATATTGCTTGCATATTTTCCCTTATCGCTTTAAAAAGATAGAACTGTTTATAATACTTGAATTAAAACAAGATATGGCGGCTTGTCCATACAGATAAGAGAAGAACTATCGTCATGCTTATTAATTAGAAGATCAGTTCATATTTTCTTGTTATTGTGAAAAGATAGATTGAATAAAAAACTTGTATTATCACGATGTGTTATGCTTGTTATCGATAAGATGGGAGACTAATAGTGTGCCCTGATGTGCGGTCCTTCAGGATCATGGGGGTGTGGTTATTAGAACGGAGGATTGTAAACCCCCTCAAATTTCTTATTTTAGGTAGATTAGATATGGTTAGAAAATTTTGGTTTAGCATCAGGGTGTTTAAGGTTTAGAAATTAGGTTGCGTAGACTGGTTCTTTAATTTAAACCCTTGGTGCACCTTACCGTTGCTACAATAATTGGAGCCCAATAATAGCCTTTATTTTCTAACAAATTATTGTACTCTTGACCTGAAAAGCCAACCTAGGCGCTGGATATTTATGTCACTCACAAACATACTCCCTTGTGCTCTAATTTAATTACACAACTTCCCAGTCACAAAATTAATTCTTTAATCCTATGTCGTGTACCTATGTCGTTGCCATCGATTTGGTGGCGCAAACTCAATCCGTTTTGCCAAATAAATTAAAGGGGCCAATATGACACCAAGCCTATACCGTTCATGACCTTTGTGTCACTCCTAATTGAGACCCATGTGCCCCAATTTAATTTAAGAGCAGATGACACTTTATTTAATTAAATTGGGGATACCAACTTAAACTAATCCCAACCTAACCCCAATTTAACCCAACACCCATTCATGAGGCCCATACAAAATACACAATACCCCCTCACCCTACAAAACACCAAACACCACTTTCTACACCAAATTCTTACATTTTTCCTTCATATGCAAATACCCAAATGTTAAGGGACTTAATGGAAAAAGGGTGCTAGGTGTCACCATCCTATTGGTGTAAACAAATGAAGAACCTCCACCCCCCCAACCTCACATGTTCGGTCACTGTCCCCCATGTTATGTACAACTCTCTTATGATCAATCATGACCCTTGATTCAAATTCCTACTCCATCTCAACCACACACTCACTCTATATTAACACACACTCAACCTCTCTCACATGTGGTCGACCCTAATCCCTAGAAAAACCTAGGAATCTCCCTACCCTCACTCTCTCTCCTCCCTCTACATATTTACACAGCCACAAATTTCTTCTTTTTCTTCTTCCTTCTTCTTCTTCTTTTTCTTCTTCTTCTTCTTCTTCTTTTTTCTTCTTCTTCTTCTTCTCTCATCCTTCCTCAAACGCAACCCGCTGGAGTCACCTAAGACTCGCCGAAGCATCCCCATAACCACCTGCCTCCTCCACGAGCCACCATGACCCGCACCACCTCTGCTGCGGCCACCCGCAGCGACCACCTGCCTCCTCCATGAGCTACCACGACCTGCACCACCTCCGCCATGGCCACCCGCAGCCACCACCAGCCTCCTCCACGACCCACCATGACCCGCACCACCTCCGCCACGGCCACCCGCAGCCACCACCTGCCTCTTCCACGAGCCACCACGACCTACACCACCTCCGCCATGGCCACCCACAGCCACCACCTGCCTCCTCCACGAGCCATCGACCTGCCACCATGAGCCACAGTTGTCCTGGCCCCCCTCCTACGGCTGAACCACTGCCGCAGCAGTTGCTACTGTTGTTGTGCCTACTACTGCTATAGCTGCTGCCATTGCCGTTCTGGCCGCTGCTAGAATGCCGTCGGTGACCCTCGGAGAGCCTCGACCACCGGCGGGCACCCCCTACTGGCTGGCCTCCCTTGAGTATCCCCAAGCCTCGCCATGGCTGAACATCTCCTCCCCGCAGCCGTGAGGAGCCGCGACTCGAACTCGAGTTCAGGAATCCGAGTTCAACCTCCCCGATTCACGAAGTGATATCTCCCTCCTCGCTCATCCGATCCTTGAACCGATTTTTCTGGTCTGAACCCTATTTAACCCTTTTGTAATGTGTTAAATTAGAATATTTTAGCTTGCATTATATTGTTAGTAATTAGAATTCCAAATCATGGGAAAAATAGTTTTTATAAAACTTAAAAATCTTTGATACGTAGTTGGTCCCTATAAACCAGACAACCTCATCGTGTACCGATTACACCGAAAGGCGCGTATCATCAACTTGGACGTGTGGGCTCTTGTGAAACTTGATTTGGATGTGCGTGCACACCGGAATCAACGCGTATCCGTCGAAAAACTCCGTATCGACGAGTTCTGACACTCGTTCTAATTTTGTGTGTGCTTGTCATTTCATAATGAAACTTGTGCCATCGAATTCCCAGGGGTAAGAATCACTAAATAAGTGATATGTTATTTTGATTTGTCTTGCATCACACATAGACTTGCATGCTTGCTTGAATATGATGATCGCCTTTTAGTATAAAAAGAATAGTCCACTAGATGCTACATTGTCCCTAGATTCTTTGAGTATAGCTCACGAGATACGCTGCGCACACTCTGATAGTATAAGGATTGGCTCATCGTGCTTGAAATATTTGTTCTGTATGCTTAGTTATATTGAACTGAACTCTGATTTCAAAGATATTTCCAAAAAGAAGTAATGTCACGCCCCAGTCCCAAAATACGTAGAATTAGGAATACGTAAGCATGCCAGCCGTATGTATATGGCAACTCTAATATATGGATACCATAATACATACGTACGCTGTAATATGAATATTAACTCACATGTGGTGTATATATAGTCACAAGTCACAGAAATACTAATCTCATCCATACAACAAGTCATAGAAAAGAAATAACTAAACTAGAATAATGAGTCTGAATCATCCAAAAATAATAGTCGGGTGGAGACAAATCTACTACCAATGACTATATCAATACTAAAATAAGGGAGAAGAGTAAAATCACCAATATAAAATAAGGTGATGATAGAAATGTCAGCTAAAAGATCCATCGCTAGAGATAATCAATGATGCTCAGTGGGTAAGGTCTCCTCGGCAGAAAGTAAAGGGTCAGGTCCGGGTCCGTACTCCTGCGGGTACTCTTGGTCGTCTATACCTGGCAAGGGCCCAGGTCCTCAGAGGGACGTAACAAAATACATAGAAGCAAGCCAATTGAATACAGTAAACATGCATAATGTTTAAAAATATATAAGTACGCTGTACAAGATAATCTATATGAATGGAAAATGAGGACAACTTTTCGATGTATGAGCAAGGGTAGGCTACTCTATCTAATCTCACAACTCACACACACGTCTAGAACATCAAAAATTGACATACCGCGGGGGTAGCGACCAGCGCGACACACTACCATAGTACGTGCTAGATACTACGGTTTACCAGAGTGGTTGTAGCCCATACGCCTACTGATTGTCCTCTCATGATACTAAGTGTCAAGTGTGTGTCAACATACATACAATATATAGTAATGACTGAAAAAAACACATGCAATGAATATATATAGAAATATAATAAGCATGCAAAGTACTGTAAATAATTTGACAAGGTATACTTGCCTGGCAAGAAAGCTGCAAAGTACAACGTCCAGATCTCAAACACCAAGAGTCAGAAACTATGGCCTCAGAATGAACGTCTTCGGATGCTGAAATAAATATCACCAACATTCCCAGAATAAGTGAGATAGCTAGAAACTACTACCCTTTCGTCAAATTTGGACACAGGGGCAAAACAGTAATTTTGGGTCAAAGTGGGGTCCATATGTGGCCCACTTTGCACCGAAAAGCGTTCCAAGTTAAAGGTCTCTAAATGGGATAAATTATAGGTCAAACAAACTCTAAATGTCAGTACGAACTCAACGGTATGTCCCATTTTGGATTCCGGTGAGCCGAACACAAATTTGCCCAAAAGTCAACCGTGGGGCCCACAAATAGGCGGTTTGGTCAACTGTCTCAGAATTGCCTGAAAATTGGGTTACAGGACCAGCGTGATACCACGAGTCCAGTGGCGTAAGTTTTGTCGCATTCTGACGAGCGTACAACAAATGGTGTGAGGTTTTGCAAAAGTCACGATACAGAAAATTTTTGCGGATATGGGTTAATTCCGACACGCATACGCGTCCAAATCAGTTTCCGCGAAAGCCCACAAGTCTGGACATACCATACGCACCTTTCGGTGTAATCGGTACGCGATAGGGCTGTCCCGTTTGGCGGGGCATGTTCCGTATCACAAATTCTGGAAGTTAGAAAATGGGTTTTTCGTAATTTTTAATCCAATTAATTTAGCATACAACAACAAATAAAATATTGTAATTGACATAAATTAATCTCGGTTAGATGCTCTTCGCATAGCAAGAAAAAAACTAAATTCGGATCTTTGTGGTGGGAGATACGAGCCCTTAAACATGGGTGGTTACCGAAGTTTTCTACGATTTAAAAGTTGTATTTTTCTCCAACTTTGGCTCAATTTTCGTCTAAGGTTACGCGCTGTTCGAAGTAAACTAATACACAGAGATGGAAGGGGGATAGGTCGTGAACATACCGGTGAATATGGGGTCTAGTTTGGTCGAGCGATGGCACGAAAAATGAGGTGCGAACAGGGCTTCGCTGTTCAGCACTCGCTTTCGGGGCGCGGGGTTGACACGGACGCGCGGTGGTCGCGGGGGCAGCTCCGGCGGTGGCTCTGGGTCGGCGGCGGCGGTCTCAGGGTTGAGGTATAGATTTTAGGTTTAGGGTTTACTCTATTGTTGTATATATATAGGAAGTGGGGGGGGGGGATTCCGCGTGCGGGGGAGGGGGGGTCTGGCCGCTGCTAGCTGCTGCTGTTGTTTGCGGGTGCGGGTTGCGGGTAGGATAGCTAATGGGCAGGGTAGGATTCGTTAGGTTTTTTTTTTAATTCTTTTTCTTATTCTTTTCTTTCTTTTCTATTTCTTTTTCATTCTTTTTTCTTTTTCATTTCTTATTCTTTTTTTTTCTTTTCTATTTCTATTAATAACTTTATATATATATATATATATATATATATATATATATATATATATATATATATATATATATATATATATATATATATAATTCGAGGAATTTATTTTAGAGAATATAATTAATCTATCAACTGTTCATAGGGTCTCCTACATGAAAATAATTAAGGTAAATTAATAATAGCTCCGTAAATCCTCTATTGCACAAACACCTAGAAATAAAAATTCCATAAATTCTATTTCTTTTAATTAGCTAATAATTACTATAACTAATTAAATAATTAATTAAATAATTAATACGGTTTTAAAATTAGGGGTTTTACATTCTACCCAACTTATAAAAATTTTGTCCTCGAAATTAAAACTAAGCCATGATAGAAAGTCAAGGATGGTATAAGATAGAGATTTGCAGCTTATTATGTACCTTCCTCCATCCTAACCTCCATAATTTTCCAATTGTCACGGAGATGTTTGGAGGGCTATAATTTGTATTGTTTAAAATACAAGGCTAGGTTTAATGAGTGGGCGATGTTGTGCGTTGCACATTCCAAAAATCATGGAGAAAATTCATATGAACGAAAAATAGGTTTTTTCATGTGTCATGTCCAATGGTGTGGACACCTTAATGCATTTTTGTATAAAAGCGCCCAACAATTAGAAAATTGCACAAAGATGAAAATTGGATTAATTGAATTAAAATTAATGCGCAAGGTGTTCTTGAATTAATTAGAAGTACATGGGGCTAAAATTAGGTGGGACACAAGTGTCATGGACATAGAGGACTTAGAGTAGAATATTATCATAATTTGGGTTGCACAAATCGGGTCAAGATCGTGTCTCCAATTTTGAATGGAATGCACAAGGGTACAAAGTTTGAATTTATTTAGAATTAAATATAAACGTCTGCGACGAATGTCGTACGACTAAAATGTAGCACAAGAGAGCATAATTATAAGTTACACCGAGGTCAGAACAGAAGGCGGGCATGTCTAGGACAAGGAAGTAAAATTTGTATGTAGGCAATGTCTAGTGTAGTGCTCCAATTATCGAAACAACGGTAAGGTGCGCTAAGTGATATAAATATTATTAAATTAAATAAAATAAAATGTTCTATTTCTAAATAGGATTCAAACTAACCCTAGTTTCTCTTTCTAAGCCAAGTAGGCCTAATTTTGGGTGAGAAGGTTTACAATCTACCCAACTTAAAATAATTTCGTCCTCGAAATTAAAACAAGGTATGGTTTCTCTCTATCTAATCTCACCTGATCACAATCTAAAAGAATTCACCTCAAGTTTAACGATGCAATTTCTACCTAACTTAGAATTTACCCATCTATCACCTAAGGCTATACATCTAAGAAAATATTCCTCAAATTATTTATTCATGTTATTCAATCCTCAAAGTTTTAACACCAACATATTACCTATGATATGCCCTTAATCAATTATAAAAGAGAGTCACCAGGTCATGTGATTAGCCCATAGGGTATATCTAGTACTATCTGTGTATCAAACTTATACCAAGCACGAGGTTTCGTCTTTCTGAAACAAGGAAAGACGAAAAATAATGATAAAGAGTTCAAGGAGGAGGTAATAGGATAGAGGTATGGGGATCAAGGCGTTTAAAGAATTCAAATAGGAATTGTCAAGGCAGTTGTGGATTGAAATTCTATTTGATAATTTTCTATTCGCATGCTCGTATCAGTACAGTTATGTAACCGATACGATACGCTCAGACATGTCTAGAGGGCAAATACATTCGTCTAAGAAGCTAAGTCAATTTTATCTCAATCTACATAAGTAGTCATGCGAGGGGCGAACCAAGTGCACTATGGTTGATCAGACCGTAATACGCTGATTCTGAAATATATTAGTGTGTATACCCAATAATACATATATCATGATCAAGCTCGATAGAAGAGTAAGCTTGCAAAACTAGGCTATAATAGCGGCATAAGTCAAGGTAGTACAGAAAATATAAGTACGCTAGATTTATGATGAGAGATATCACAAAATAATTCAAGTTTACAAAGAAGATAAGACTCTACAGTCTCTACAGTTGTCATACTAACTCCTTGTCTAAGTTGCTAGTCGACCAAATAGGGGTATGGGCCTCTAAGTTCTACAGTCTGAATAAACACTATCTTCTTATGCAAGTCTATAGTTGGTATCATTCGGTTATACTTCATCAATGGGTCAAGAGGCTATGTGATACTATATTGTGAGGCAACTACCTAACTTAAAAGAATTAAATAATATTGTACCGCCTTAAGGATAAAGTAGAACTCCTGTTAGGGTATACGAGAATAGATATTGGTACTTATTAGGGTATCCTATTATAAAACTCCATAGGTAATGGTCATCTTAGGTCTTAATCATAGTGATCATAGAACAAAAGGGTTAATATTTAAGGATGGAAGGGTTAGGTGGCACGAGCTGAAAGAAAAAAGAACATAATTAGTCGTCTTACAAATAGCGAGCACTAAGTTTTCAGAGGAACAAGATTTGAATTTAAATAAAAAGACTCTAGATAATATCATAGTTTTCTAAGGGGAAAGTGGTTTGCTAATCTCTGTGTTCAAGGTATGATCTAGGAAAATATTATTTTATTCCTCTTGGCTTCCTAGGGTACTGTCTGCTAACATCAAGACAAGAATCTAAATGTATAGTTCTATAATACTATCTCACCAAACAAGTTAGGTTTGGTCCTAATATTCAACCTTGGATTTCTAGTGGCCCCTCAATACTACGGTCAAACAATATGGTTAAATTTCTAATTAACTCTATTAGTGTCTATACTACTCTCAAGTCTTCATAAATACATCAAGGGGTAATGGTAAACCAATCTATAGATAAGGAATGCTAGGGTTCACTAGATATTCTAAACTTAGTGGTGTGTCAATTCTTGGTAGGAATATTACCCTAATTATTATTCTAACAACAAGGGTTCCTATGTTCTAGGGGAAGGCTATACTCAAGGAACTATTAGGGAAGCACTGGAATCAAGCAAGATGCGATTATTTAGATAGAATATATTGGAAGGAAGATGAGTCATAGTCAAATGTGGATGAGATCCTATACTCTAATCCTAATTGCAGGCTTGCTCAGTACAGTAACATAACCGAGACAATATGCTCTCGACCTACATGGGCCGCCACAAAAATATGTTACGCCCCAGTCCCAAAATACGTAGGACTAGGAATACGTAAGCATGCCAGCCGTATGTATATGGCAACTCCACTATATGGATACCATAATACATATGTACGCTGTAATATGAATATTAACTCACATGTGGTATATATATAGTCACAAGTCACAGAAATACAAATATCATCCACACAACAAGTCATAGAAAAGAAATAACTAAACTAGAATAATGAGTCTGAATCATCCAAAAATAATAGTCGGGTGGAGACAAATCCACTACCAATGACTATATAAATACTAAAATAAGGGAGAAGAGTAAAATCACCAATATAAAATAAGGTAATGATAGAAGTATCAGCTAAAAGATCCATCGCTAGAGATAATTAATGATACTCAGTGGGTAAGGTCTCCTCGACAGAAAGTAAAGCGTCAGGTCCGGGTCCGTACTCCTGCGGGTACTCCTGGTCGTCTATACATGGCAAGGCACCAGGTTCTCAGAGGGACGTAACAAGATACATAGAAGCAATCCAATTGAATACAGTAAACATGCATAATGTTTGAAAATATATAAGTACATTGTACAAAACAATCTATATGAATACAAAATAAGGACAATTTTTCGACGTATGGGCAAGGGTAGGCTACTCTATCTAATCTCACAACTCACATACACGTCTAGAACATTAGAAATCGACATACCGCGGGGGTAGCGACCAGCGCGACATACTACTGTAGTACGTGCTAGATACTACGGTTTACCAGAGTGGTTCTAGCCCATACGCCTACTGATTGTCCTCTCATAATACTAAGCGTCAAGTGTGTGTCAACATACATACAATATATAGTAATGAATGAAAGAAAGAAAACACACATGCGATAAATATATACAGAAATATAATAAGCATGCAAAGTACTGTAAGCAATTTGGCAAGGTAAACTTGCCTGGCAAGAAAGCTGCAAAGTGCAACGTCCAGATATCAAACACCAAGAGTCAGAAACTATAGCCTCAGAATGAACGTCTTCGGATGCTGAAATAAATATCACCAACATTCCCAGAATAAGCGAGATAGCTAAAAAATACTACCCTTTCGTCCAATTTGGACATAGGGGCAAAACGATAATTTTGGGTCAAAGTGGGGTCCACAATGTGGCCCACTTTGCACCAAAAAGCATGCCAAGATAAAGGTCTCTAAATAGGATAAATTATAGGTCAAACAAACTCTAAATGTCAGTATGAACTCAACGGTATATCTCATTTTGGATTTCGGTGAGCCGAACACAAATTTGCTCAAAAAGTCAACCGTAGGACCCGCAAATAGGCGGTTAGGTCAACTGTCTCAGAATTGCATAAAAATTGGGTCACAGGACCAGCGCGATACCACGGGTCCAGTGGCATAAGTTTTGTCGCATTCTGACGAGCGTACAACAAATGGTGCGAGGTTTTGCAAAAGTCGTGATATGGAGAAATTTTGCGGATACGGGTTGATTTCGACGCGCACACGCGTCCGAATCAGTTTTCGCGAAATCCTACATGTCTGGACATAACATACGCGCCTTTTGGTGCAATTGGTACGCGACGGGGCGATCCCGTTTTGCGGGGCGCGCTCTGTATCACAAATTCTGAAAGTTAGAAAATAAGTTTTTTGTGATTTTTAATCCGATTTAATTTAGCATACAGCAACAAATAAAATATTATAATTAACAGAAATTAATCTCGGTTAGGTGGTCTTCGCATAGCAAGAAGAAAAACTAAATTCGAATCTCTGTGGTGGGAGATACGAGTCCTTAAACATGGGTGGTTACCGTAGTTTTCTGCGATTTAAAAGTTGAATTTTTCTCCAACTTTTGCTCGGTTTTCGCCGAGGGTTACGCGATGTTCGAAGTAAACTAATACACAGAGATGGAAGAGGGATAGGTCATGAACATACCGGTGAAGACGGGGTCAAGTTTGGTCGAGCGATGGCGCGAAAAATGAGGCACGAACAGGGCTTCACTGTTCAGCACTCGCTGTCGCGGCGCGGGGTTGACGCGGACGCGTGGTGGTCGCGAGGGCGGCTCCGGCGGTGGATCTGGGTCGGTGGCGGCCGTCTCAGGGTTGAGGTATAGATTTTAGGGTTAGGTTTTAGGGTTTACTCTATTGTTGTATATAGGAAGTGGGGGGGACTTCCGCGCGGGGGGGGGGGGGGTCTGGCCGCTGTGTCACGACCCGCACCCGGAATTTGGGCATGAGTCGTGGGTACGTCCAGCCTACGCCGCAGCATCGGCGGTAGAACGCTGTCTAGGTCACAAATATAGTATATCCTGTCAATAGTCTCAACTTCGTACGGAGGACAATGATAAAATAAACCACAGTTCTATAATATACTCAATCACAGCTATAAGAATAATGGCACGATGAGAATTGAAAAGAGTTCTAATAAAACCATCCACAATAAGTCCAACTCAAAACCTGGGTCTAAATGACCTCACAAAGTCACAATTAAAATAAATACATCTCAGTCTCAGTCTCAGTCTAAAGCAATAAATGCAGAAAAAATAATCTAAGCATGGGCAGGCATGTTCTCCTCTAGGATAGGCACCTCCTCTGGGATTTCTGGGGTGAAATCCTTCTCTATTCCTGGACCGTAATGAGTAGGGCAAAAGTCCTCCAGGTTCTCTGAAAATGTTGTTATCCAGTCAGGATTGGAGCGAAGCACAAGCACTAACAGCAGTTTCATTAAATTGACAAAATCTATAAACAGTGTAAGAGATACAAGATGGAAATAAAAGCTGAACATGTGAAGTACTGGAGAAATGAAATAGACAATAAAGCATCTAGCAATGAGCAATAAATAGTGAATGCTAGAACAGGTAAATCTGAATAAAATAGACATCTAGCTAAGTGATTGAAATATTAGTTTATTATGTGATCGGCTTGGGACTGGATCAGGCTGGTTATATATGATTAGCTATGATTCTTTTAGGTCAGGCTAACCGCATGGTTAGCTATGGTGCATATAATAGTCAGGCTAATCATATATAACAGCTATGGAGCATATAAGTGGTCAGGCCGCACCCGACGTGAGAAGTGGGGTGAGCTATGGTGCATATAAATGTTTGGATATGATCACATAATCTACTAATAGTTCCCCATCCCCCAGCTAGCACGATGGATTCCAACCACGACTCCTCGTGATGGGGATCTAGGGTGCTAACCCGTGTATCCATAGTGTCGGAATCAAGTATGAAATACACTACAATTTATAGAAGTAATCAACCATGAAAACTGTCAGAGAATGTACTCGCCTGTGGTCCTGAGCAAAATGTGAGGATCGAGGTCCAAAATGGAATCACAATGACCTATTTATGGAAATTCAATGTTAATTAATGAATTAAAAGAATAACATGCTTAACAATTTAAAAACGAGATTTCTAGGTCATGTCTAAGGTTTACTGGTCAATACTAGGTCCAACTAAGTCAACTCTAGGTTTTTGGTCAAAACTAGTTAATACCTTGCTTCTAGATTCATACTAGCTATAAAATAATATCTATGTGTATATACTTATATAAACTTGCATAACTATTGTACATATACACTATTACGTATGGTATCAATAACATATATATAAGTTATACCATATGTGTGTAATATAGTTATTAGCTTAACATCCTAATATTAATATCATAACCTAACACAACTAATATCTTAGCTAGAACTAGTGTCCTAACCCATACTACATCACTAGTACCTTAGTACAATAATACCTGGATAATAATCCATTACCTCACACTCATACAACTTACCTACACTAAGTTACCACTTGCATATATCAACTCTACCTAGCTAAAATATCCTCAGGCTTACCACTCTAATACTTAAGATACACCATACTAAACCACTGCAACATGTATGCTGCTACAACACCCACCTTGCAACTAAATGTTGCTACTGCAACTAGGTACTAATCCAAGTCTGGACAGACCTGGCCCTGCTCCAAATCATTCCACACTAACCTTCACTGAATTAATCATTAACCCACACCTACATGAACCTTCACTTCTATACTCGATCACTGATACACTCGAACAACCTCACATATACCCTGCATTCCCTACCTGAACTTATCCTAAAATAGGACTGATACCTCAGTATCTGCACCCTAAGATCCTGACATTTCTCCCAACTAACCTACAGACCTGGACACTCATATAAACAATGGTATTCAAACACTAATATCCTTAATACACACACAGACACATATCTGTACACAGAATTCTGCACTTCACAGCACACTGCTACACAGGCAGTGCACTGATTTCATACACAAATTCACATTCAGACATGCTGCTACTGGACACAGGTAATACACAGCCTAAATTCCCCTCACCCTGAACACAGCACACTTGTTACACTGCCCAAATCTCATCATTCTCTCAATTACTCAATCACACACACCTAATTACCCATGGACTCAGATACAACACAGCAAATCTGCACACACAAAATCTGAAGCAATAACTCTACACACACATATATTTATGCACAGCCACAACCCTATGCACAGAAATTAACTCATTGCACATCCTACTGAAATACACATCCCCCAAACTCACAGCACACATACAGGTACTGCTGATACATACTCCCCCTTACTCTAATACCTACACACACACAACTCAGAACTCCTTGCCCAGTTCATACCTACACACACAACAATTTGACTGATACATAACACAGCCACAGTACACAAAACTGAAACAAGGCACTGCTACACAACTGAAATCTGTACAGTGTAAGACTACACACTGCTACAGTTCTCCTAACTGATACACTACAATACAACCAATGCACAGCCACTTAACTACCCCCTTACTGCTCCTGATACCCATTGCACACATAGATTCTGAATTCCTCACTGAAATATATATATATATATATATATGTGCACAGCCATATACACAGGAATCAACCCGACTGAACAGAGCTTTCCCCCAAATATTCATACCCGATTGTACAGTAACTCCTTCACAGTTTCCCCTCTTCTAACACCCACACAACTACAACCTAGATATATATATACAACACATCAAATCCATATACATATGTATAAATATATATATATATATATATACATCATTCATCAAATTAGATTATTTTTAGAGTAAATTAGGTAGGTATTCATCCTATGAAGCATTTCCCCAAACACCTAGCATGCAGAACACGAATTTACATACAACCCATGAATCCCTCTAACCAAAAACCCTAAAAATCAAGATCTAACCTACATGTAGGTGATGAATTAAATCTACATGCAACCCCTAGGGTTAGGGTTCACAAAAATTAGGGAAAACTAGGTTGGTCACCAAAACCTAATCCAAAAACCCTAAAAATCGAACTACACACAGATTTGGGGTTCCTAATGGCCATGATCATCTGAAAACAGAATTTAAATGAGTAAAACTAGGGTTTTACCTGCAGGGAAGGTTTCTTCAACGAGGCTCTTCTTCTCCAAGGCTCCCTGACCCACGTTCTTTGCTTCTCTTGCTTTGGAGGAGGAGAAAATGGAACCTAGGGTCTGTCCTAATGAGTTCTAGGGTTTCTACCTTAAACCAAATATCACTAATAAATATAATTAGTTTATAAAACTCAGCAAAATAATTAAATTCATAATTATTTAAAATAGCTAAATTACAGAAATACCCTTATATGGAAAAGTGGTAGTGACAAGTCTACCCTCCTAAAAGAAATTTCGTCCTCGAAATTGGACTGAACTACAACAAGGATGAAACCAGGAAAGGAAATATACCTCAAGTCTGGAAGAGATACGGGTATTGCTCGCGCATTTCGTCTTCTCTCTCCCAGGTCGACTCCCCTGGAGAGTGATGTCTCCACGCTATGCGAACCAAGGGAATAGTTTGGTTCCGCAACACCTTCTCTCTGCGGTCCAAGATCTCTACGGGCTGCTCAGGGTAGCTGAGCGTCGGACCAACCTCAATCTCCGAGTGGTCAAGTACATGACTAGGGTCGGCCACGTACCGTCTCAGCTGTGACACGTGAAACACATTATGCACTCCCTCCAATGCAGGCGGCAAGTCCAGTCTATATGCCACTGCACCTACCCTCGCCAGAATACCGAAGGGTCCGATGTAGCGTGGGCTAAGCTTCCCGCCTCTGCCAAAACGAATCGTTCCACGTGTCGGAGAAATCCGTAGGAATACTAGATCGCCAACCTAACACAAAAACAGTCTCAACACGCAGTCTAAACAAACAAACAAACACAACCAGAAAACAACAATCTAAACCTGAAACTCAAGGGGTCTACGGTGGCTGTCGGCCCAATGCCGCTGTCTGTCCTGCGCCACTCGCAGTCTGTCTCTGATGAGTTTCACCTTTTCTGCTGCATCCACGACCATTTCTGGTCCTAGCAAGGCTCTCTCTCCAACGTCGTCCCACGATAGCGGTGTACGACACCTCCGTCCATAAAGAGCCTCAAATGGTGACATCTCGATGCTGGCCTGGTAGCTGTTATTGTAAGCAAACTCTACCAGGTGCAGATGATCCTCCCAAGAACCTCCGAGATCTAAAACGCAAGTGCGTAGCATATCCTCAAGAGTCTGAATAGTCCTTTCAGACTGCCCGTCTGTCTGGGGGTGATATGCGGTACTGAACTTGAGCTGAGTGCCCAAGCTAGCCTGCAGACTCCTCCAGAAATGGGAAGTGAAACGACTATCCTGATCTGAGACGATGCTCACAGGAACTCTATAAAGCCTAACAATCTGTCGCACGTACATCTCTGCGAGCCTCTCTGTCGACGTGCCCACCTTGAAAGGTAAAAAATGGGCTGATTTGGTCAACCTGTCCACGATGACCCAAATCGCGTCTTTCCCTCCTGGAGAACGGGGAAGCCCTGAAACGAAATCCATGGTCACGTGCTCCCATTTCCATTCTGGAATCGGTAAAGGTTGAAGCAAACCACCTGGCCTCTGCCGGTCTGCCTTTACCTGCTGGCACACTAGACACCGGGATACGAAGCGTGCTACCTCGCGCTTCATTCCATACCACCATACGTGCTCCCTCAAGTCTCGATACATCTTGTTGGCACCGGGATGCATCGAGTACTGAGAGCGGTGTGCCTCCTGCAAAACCTCCTCGCGCAGCTCCCCGCTAGGCACACATATCCTCGTGCCGTGCCGTAGAGAACCATCATCTGCGATAGTGAAGTCGTCCGACAATCCCATCTGAACCTGTGCTCTGATACTCCTCAGAGTCTCATCATCGTACTGCGCAGCTCTGATCCTGTCCATCAGTTCGGACTGTATCTGTAATCCCCACATCTGGATCTCAGTACCGGGAACTAACACCTCAATCTCCAAGCTCTCTAAATCAGCCAACAAATGCCTATCTGTTGTCAAGTACATAGCCATCGGATACCTGCTCAAGGCATCGGCGACTACGTTAGCCTTCCCTGGATGGTACTGCAATGAGATGTCAAAGTCCTTCATTAACTCTAACCACCTCCTTTGCCTCATGTTCAGCTCCTTCTGTGTGAATACGTACTTCAAGCTCTTGTGGTCTGTGAAGATCTCCACACGCTCTCCGTACAGGTAATGTTTCCACAGCTTTAGAGCGAAGATAACTGCTGCCAACTCTAAGTCGTGGGTGGGATAATTCTTTTCATGAGGGCGTAACTGCCTGGAAGCATAGGCAATTACCTTCCCGTGCTGTTGAAGAACACATCCCAGACCCTTCCCTGAAGCATCACTGTAGATGGTGAAACCACCTGTCCCTGATGACAATGTCAAAATTGGAGCTGTCGTCAACCTCTTCTTCAGCTCATCAAATGCAGCCTGGCACTCCTCTGTCCACACAAAATCCACGTCCTTCCTAGTCAGTCTGGTCATCGGCGCTGCAATCTTGGAGAAGTCTTGTACAAACCTCCTGTAGTATCCTGCAAGCCCGAGGAAACTCCTGATCTCAGCTACCGAACTGGGGGTAGCCCACGACTCTACTGCCTCGATCTTCTGTGGGTTAACCGAGATTCCGTCACCCGATACCACATGCCCAAGAAATTCGACCTTGTCAAGGAAAAATTCACACTTAGAGAGTTTCCCGTACAGCTTCTCCCTCCTGAGAGTCTCTAAGACCAATCTCAGGTGCTCTTCGTGCTCCTCCGGTGTCTTGGAATACACAAGAATATCGTCGATGAACACCACCACGAACTTGTCAAGGTACTGGTGGAATACCTTGTTCATCAAGTTCATGAATACTGCCGGTGCATTGGTTAAACCAAATGGCATCACCATGAACTCAAACTGGCCGTATCTGGTCCGAAAAGCTGTCTTTGGCGTGTCTTCTTTCTTCACCTTCACCTGGTGATAGCCTGACCTCAAATCAATCTTCGAAAACACCCTCGCCTCGCTCAACTAGTCAAAAAGATTATCTATCCTCGGCAGCGGGTACTTGTTTTTGATAGTGATATTGTTCAAGGCTCTATAATCAATGCACATGCGCACCGTGCCGTCCTTTTTCGGTACGAACAATACCGGAGCTCCCCATGGTGATGAACTGGATTTGATGAAGCCTTTGTCCTGCAGCTCCTCAACTTGCTTCTTCAGTTCTGCCAGCTCGCTGTTGTTGACTCTATAGACATGTTGTGAAATGGGCTCCGCTCCTGGAACCAAGTCTATAGAGAATTCAACATCTCTGTCTGGCGGCAAGCCTGGCAACTCTTCTGGAAATACATCCAGGAACTCCGCTATCAGAGGATGTGGCAACTCCTCTTCTTCCGCCCTGGCTCCGCAAAATGTGCTCCTGCTCTGTTCCTCGACTGCTCTGACGACCTCAAACTCCGGCTCTCCTGGTGGTCTAAACAATACTCTGCCTCTATAACAATCTATAGTAGCATGATGCCTGCTCAACCAGTCCATTCCGAGTACAATATCGTACCCCGGAAGTGGCATGACGAGTAAGCTCACGCTCAAGTCTCGGCCTCCTACTGACACTCTCCGGTCCTTGCAGTGATCACGGACTAGGATAATACCTCCACCAGTCATGATCTTGCAAGTCCTAGCTAATGGTTCTGTGTCTAAATGATGTCGAAGTGCATATGATACAGACACAAAACTATGGGAAGCGCCAGAGTCGAATAAGGTAAATGCGGGAATACAATCGAGAAGAACCGAACCTGTGATCAAGTCTCCTGCTGGCTCGATTTCCTCGACTGCCATGGCGTACGCTCGCCCCTGGGGTGCACCTCTCTGCTGCTGATGCTGGGCAAACCTCTGATTCTGCGGTGGAAGTGGTCCCCTCTGTTGTTGGCCTCCTGGTGCTGCTGGTACCCTGCCTGGTCCTCTCTGGGCGGCTGCTCCACCCTGACCTGGACGAGTCCGAATGGTAGGGCAATCCCTTAGCTGATGTGTCGTCGATCCGCAGGACAAACATGAGCCCAATCTATGCCTGCAGATATCTCTAGTATGTCCCATCTTCCCGCAGTACGCACACTGGATGGCGGGTTGAGTCTGCCCCTGCTGCTGTTGCTGAACCTGCCCTCGGGCTGGTGCCTGGTGCTGTTGCTGAAAGTGTCTCTGCTGCTGCTGAAAGTGTGGACGCTTGCCTGGTCCCGCACTACTGTTTGCTCCTCCGGTAACATCGCGTCCCCTCTTGGGCCTGAGGTCCAAGTCGTCCTCGGCTACCTGGGCATCCATCAATATATTCTCGAAAGTAGCAGTGCGACGTCCCGACGTGCGAGACTTGATCTCCCTTGTCAGCCCCTTTCTGAACCTCCGGGCCCTGTCCCCCGGATCTCTAATCATTGACGGCGCGAAGCGGCTCAGACGGCTAAACTCCGCGGCATACTCATCGACGGACGAGCTCCCCTGGACTAAGTCATGGAACTGACTTTCCAAGGCTCCTAGGGCAACGTCAGGAAAGAATTTCTCCTTGAAGAGCTCCCTGAAATCTTCCCAAGTCAGTCCCCTACGCATGAGTCTCGGCTCCGTGCGAAACCACGTCAGGGCAATGTCAAACATCTGGCTGCCAGCTGCCTCGATCTTGAGCGCCTCTGGAAGCTGCGCCAAACGCAAGTTCCTCTCGATGTCCTCTAGCCAATCATCGGCGTAGAGTATCCCTTCTGTCCCCTTGAACTCCCGAGGCATCATCCTCTTGAAGTCCACAATGGTGCCCGGCCTCTGTTGTTGCTGACCAGGTTGTTGCTGCTGCTGAGTGACTCTCTCCACAGCCTGGAGAGCCACTTGGTGAGCATTCTCCATGTTCACCCTCATCATCTCTGTCTGGGCCTGATATGCCTCAGCCTGCACTCTCTGGGCCTCTGCTGACGTCCTCTGGGCGTCGACCATGCCCTGTATCAAAGCGAACATCTGTGCTCCATCGACGGGCACACCTCCTGGATACTGAGCTGGTGGTGGTGGAGGTGGTGGTGCCGTCGTAGCTGTGGGGACCCTCTGAACTGGTGGTGGAGGACCCCCGAATGCTGCAGACACTCCCACCTGTCCTGGAGATGTAGGAGGTGCTGCTGATGTCTGTCCGGCAGCGCGAGAGGTGGCAGACCTCTCTGAATCTGCTGCTCCGAGTCTCTGGGACCTTCTTGGCGGCATCCTGAAGACAGATCGAAAGATTCAATTAAGGTAATAGATACGATATCATCAAGGAAGGACAGAAAAATTTCTAAAGGAAAAATCATTAAGAATAGTATCATAAGAATCAGAATTCCCTAATTGTGATTGAGCATATCCTTGGCCTAATTCCTATTACTACAATATCGCTCTAATGTGATTCTAAGACTACTGACTGGAGACTAGACCTGCATGGGCCACCACTAAAATGTGTCACGACCCGCACCCGGAATTTGGGCATGAGTCGTGGGTACGTCCAGCCTACGCCGCAGCATCGGCGGTAGAACGCTGTCTAGGTCACAAATATAGTATATCCTGTCAATAGTCTCAACTCCGTACGGAGGACAATGATAAAATAAACCACAGTTCTATAATATACTCAATCACAGCTATAAGAATAATGGCACGATGAGAATTGAAAAGAGTTCTAATAAAACCATCCACAATAAGTCCAACTCAAAACCTGGGTCTAAATGACCTCACAAAGTCACAATTAAAATAAATACATCTCAGTCTCAGTCTCAGTCTAAAGCAATAAATGCAGAAAAAATAATCTAAGCATGGGCAGGCATGTTCTCCTCTAGGATAGGCACCTCCTCTGGGATTTCTGGGGTGAAATCCTCCTCTATTCCTGGACCGTAATGAGTAGGGCAAAAGTCCTCCAGGTTCTCTGAAAATGTTGTTATCCAGTCAGGATTGGAGCGAAGCACAAGCACTAACAGCAGTTTCATTAAATTGACAAAATCTATAAACAGTGTAAGAGATACAAGATGGAAATAAAAGCTGAACATGTGAAGTACTGGAGAAATGAAATAGACAATAAAGCATCTAGCAATGAGCAATAAATAGTGAATGCTAGAACAGGTAAATCTGAATAAAATAGACATCTAGCTAAGTGATTGAAATATTAGTTTATTATGTGATCGGCTTGGGACTGGATCAGGCTGGTTATATATGATTAGCTATGATTCTTTTAGGTCAGGCTAACCGCATGGTTAGCTATGGTGCATATAATGGTCAGGCTAATCATATATAACAGCTATGGAGCATATAAGTGGTCAGGCCGCACCCGACGTGAGAAGTGGGGTGAGCTATGGTGCATATAAATGTTTGGATATGATCACATAATCTACTAATAGTTCCCCATCCCCCAGCTAGCACGATGGATTCCAACCACGACTCCTCGTGATGGGGATCTAGGGTGCTAACCCGTGTATCCATAGTGTCGGAATCAAGTATGAAATACACTACAATTTATAGAAGTAATCAACCATGAAAACTGTCAGAGAATGTACTCGCCTGTGGTCCTGAGCAAAATGTGAGGATCGAGGTCCAAAATGGAATCACAATGACCTATTTATGGAAATTCAATGTTAATTAATGAATTAAAAGAATAACATGCTTAACAATTTAAAAACGAGATTTCTAGGTCATGTCTAAGGTTTACTGGTCAATACTAGGTCCAACTAAGTCAACTCTAGGTTTTTGGTCAAAACTAGTTAATACCTTGCTTCTAGATTCATACTAGCTATAAAATAATATCTATGTGTATATACTTATATAAACTTGCATAACTATTGTACATATACACTATTACGTATGGTATCAATAACATATATATAAGTTATACCATATGTGTGTAATATAGTTATTAGCTTAACATCCTAATATTAATATCATAACCTAACACAACTAATATCTTAGCTAGAACTAGTGTCCTAACCCATACTACATCACTAGTACCTTAGTACAATAATACCTGGATAATAATCCATTACCTCACACTCATACAACTTACCTACACTAAGTTACCACTTGCATATATCAACTCTACCTAGCTAAAATATCCTCAGGCTTACCACTCTAATACTTAAGATACACCATACTAAACCACTGCAACATGTATGCTGCTACAACACCCACCTTGCAACTAAATGTTGCTACTGCAACTAGGTACTAATCCAAGTCTGGACAGACCTGGCCCTGCTCCAAATCATTCCACACTAACCTTCACTGAATTAATCATTAACCCACACCTACATGAACCTTCACTTCTATACTCGATCACTGATACACTCGAACAACCTCACATATACCCTGCATTCCCTACCTGAACTTATCCTAAAATAGGACTGATACCTCAGTATCTGCACCCTAAGATCCTGACATTTCTCCCAACTAACCTACAGACCTGGACACTCATATAAACAATGGTATTCAAACACTAATATCCTTAATACACACACAGACACATATCTGTACACAGAATTCTGCACTTCACAGCACACTGCTACACAGGCAGTGCACTGATTTCATACACAAATTCACATTCAGACATGCTGCTACTGGACACAGGTAATACACAGCCTAAATTCCCTTCACCCTGAACACAGCACACTTATTACACTGCCCAAATCTCATTATTCTCTCAATTACTCAATCACACACACCTAATTACCCATGGACTCAGATACAACACAGCAAATCTGCACACACAAAATCTGAAGCAATAACTCTACACACACACATATTTATGCACAGCCACAACCCTATGCACAGAAATTAACTCATTGCACACCCTACTGAAATACACATCCCCCAAACTCATAGCACACATACAGGTACTGCTGATACATACTCCCCCTTACTCTAATACCTACACACACACAACTCAGAACTCCTTGCCCAGTTCATACCTACACACACAACAATTTGACTGATACATAACACAGCCACAGTACACAAAACTGAAACAAGGCACTGCTACACAACTGAAATCTGTACAGTGTAAGACTACACACTGCTACAGTTCTCCTAACTGATACACTACATTACAACCAATGCACAGCCACTTAACTACCCCCTTACTGCTCCTGATACCCATTGCACACATAGATTCTGAATTCCTCACTGAAATATATATATATATATATATATGTGCACAGCCATATACACAGGAATCAACCCGACTGAACAGAGCTTTACCCCAAATATTTATACCCGATTGTACAGTAACTCCTTCACAGTTTCCCCTCTTCTAACACCCACACAACTACAACCTAGATATATATATACAACACATCAAATCCATATACATATGTATAAATATATATATATATATATATATACATCATTCATCAAATTAGATTATTTTTAGAGTAAATTAGGTAGGTATTCATCCTATGAAGCATTTCCCCAAACACCTAGCATGCAGAACACGAATTTACATACAACCCATGAATCCCTCTAACCAAAAACCCTAAAAATCAAGATCTAACCTACATGTAGGTGATGAATTAAATCTACATGCAACCCCTAGGGTTAGGGTTCACGAAAATTAGGGAAAACTAGGTTGGTCACCAAAACCTAATCCAAAAACCCTAAAAATCGAACTACACACAGATTTGGGGTTCCTAATGGCCATGATCATCTGAAAACAGAATTTAAATGAGTAAAACTAGGGTTTTACCTGCAGGGAAGGTTTCTTCAACGAGGCTCTTCTTCTCCAAGGCTCCCTGACCCACGTTCTTTGCTTCTCTTGCTTTGGAGGAGGAGAAAATGGAACCTAGGGTCTGTCCTAATGAGTTCTAGGGTTTCTACCTTAAACCAAATATCACTAATAAATATAATTAGTTTATAAAACTCAGCAAAATAATTAAATTCATAATTATTTAAAATAGCTAAATTACAGAAATACCCTTATATGGAAAAGTGGTAGTGACACGCTGCTAGCTGCTGCTGTTGTTTGCGGGTGCGGGTTGCGAGCATTAGGTTTATTTTTTTAAATTCTTTTTCTATTCTTTTCTTTCTTTCTTTTCTATTTCTTTTTTATTTTTTTCTTTTTCATTTCTTATTCTTTTTTTTTCTTTTCTATTTCTATTAATAACTTTATATATATATATATATATATATATATATATATATATATATATATATATATATATATATATATATATATATATAATATAATATAATTCGAGGAATTTATTTTAGTGCATATAATTAATCTATCAACTATCCATAGGGTCTCCTACATGAAAATAATTAAGGTAAATTAATAATAGCTCCGTAAATCCTCTATTGCACAAACACCTAGAAATAAAAATTTCATAAATTATATTTCTTTTAGTTAGCTAATAATTACTATAAATCAATTAAATAGTTAATTAAATAATTAATACGGTTTTTAAAATTAGGGGTTTTACAAGTAATATGACTCTTCTCATGTACTGCATGTAACGAACCTAGGTAAAACTAGAAAGATCACTAGTAATATAATATTTTTATCACATACTTACTTAGTGTTGGTTTTAATGAATATTGCTTTTGTTCGTTGCTTTTATACTCACCAGTACTTTCCCCAAAGTACTGACCCCTACCAGTTTGCTTGTTCGCAGGTACTGCATCGTCCAAAAAAAGTGATAGCAAAGCCTCATCCTCAGGACCCGAAAATCTAGAGTCGATGCCTTGAGCCGTATCGAGATATTTTGAGATACTTTTGTAAAGAGGGACATAATGTATTGAACGATGTCATTATATTCGGAGAACCTCGTGCCTTGAGCTTTGTCTCGTATACTTAGATGGAATGTTGTTTGTAACACTGCTCCTCCGCTGCAAACTTGATCAGTTCGATGATAACCAAGACGACTAACGTTGTTGCCTTGTGCAAGCGCAACTCCAGGCTGGCACGATATCACGTCCCGAGGAGAACGACCGTCCCGCAGGAGAGCTGGTGTGATAATCTAACGCCCAGCAGGGATAATTAGGACCGAGGGAGATCGGTGCATGACAAAGTGGTATCAGAGCAACTCGATCCTCTGGCCTTATACACTTTTGTTGTAGTTCGTAGATGTTTCCTTGCCTATCGATATCATTTCTTAATTGAGCGTTCCATACAATAAGTCCATAGATATTCTTAAAGATGCGCATAAAAGTTTTCTGAATTATTTTATTGCTTAAGAGATGTGATTTATGATTTATGATTGCTAGAGTTTTATTGAGTTCTGATTGCTAGAGTTTTTTGATTGAGGATGGTGAGGGATGAGGACTATCGCTGCTCTGGATATTGTAAAGTTTCTCATAGAGTTTTGAGGACAAAACTTTTTCTCGGTGGGTAAGTATGTAGTGTCCATCCATCTCCGTGTTGGCACTAGGTACAAGAGATATCGTTTTACTGGCTCGAGTGAAAGCCGTCTCGAAGAGTTTTTCGATTGAAACACAAGATAATTGATCTAGGTGAGTGGGCAGAACTTTATTCTCTGATTCTTGCACGCCTTAATAATGAATTTGAGTTTTTGTAATGCTTGTTTCTTAAGTAGATAATGTTTACATGAGAATGATAGAACGAGAACCTGCATGCTTAATTAGAAAACTCATATGCTTGTCTAAAAGAGAGAAATATTGCCATGCTAAGTAACATAATAGAATATTGCATGGTAAGTTTCACTGACACAGCTATCGAACAGACTACTTCTATGTTAATAAGAAAAGTAAAAGATTTGCTCGAACTTGTGAATCCATCGTATGCTATAGATAGAGTAGAACTGTATGCTTAGTTAAATAGATGGAAGAACGGTGCCATGTATATTTCAATAGATATTGCTTGCATGTTTCCTTTATCACTTTTAAAAAGGTAGAACTGTTTACAATACTTGAATTGAAATAAGAGATGGCAGCTTGTCCGCACAGATAAGAGAAGAACTATCGCCATGCTTGTTAAATAGAAGATTAGTTCATATTTTCTTATTATTGTGTAAAGATATATTGAATAAAAATCTTGTATTATCACGATGTATTATGCTTATTATCGAGAAGATGGAAGACTAATAGTGTGCTCTGAGGTGCGGTCCTTCAGAATCTCCGGGTTGTCACGCCCCGATCTCCCGCAGGAAAATCGGCCGTTCCCGCTAGGCGGAAATCACCCTCGCCAGCGCTCCCGCGGAACGATCGCTTGACCCATCCGGGCGTGATGCCGCACGAACGTGATCCACGCCCGTGCAAGGCCATGGTTCATTGGCTGGCGACAAGAGTTCTAAGCCACAGAGTCGCACAGATTGTCTGAGCGCAGCGGAGTCATGAACGTATAGCGATTTGGTAACAGGTTCACTAAGTCGACAATATAGCGGAAGCATTGAAACACAAGTTAAAGTAAAGCAAGCTCTTTTTATTGATATAAACATGTGTTACAGGCGGTGTATAGCCGAGATTATAAGTTGCTCAAGCCTCTCTCTCTGAAACATAAAGCGTGCCAAGTGGCTACAATTGTGGAATGATTGTACAGGCGATATTCAGGCGTTGTTCACAACATTATGTCTTGTATATGTGCTTCAGTTCCGGATGCACCGTTGCTTCGGAGTGATCTTTACGCCTAAGCACGCACGTTGGAGGCATCCGCACCGAACGAGGTTCTCCCGCACCCTGCATACAAACTGGTGGATTATCAGTACATTGAATGCACTGGTGGGAAAGCTACTCGCCCGCTCGACAAATCTAAACATGTAATACAGGTTCCGTGCACAACTATTAAGTTGTCTTTCTAGTTGCCTTAGGATCAGTTTTATGCAAATATTGAATAGCCTAGTTCGTGTGGCAGTGCGTCGTGCGACATGAGAGGAAACACGGCGAGACTTACCAACTTACCATCTCCTTCCCTGTCCAAGGCAAACATTGAGGCAAACATTGTTAATTCAAGCACGGGCAAGTATAAGCATTCAGGAGGCATAGCATATGCAAACACGAGGGTCATTTTATCATGATTGTTCAGGTGTTCATTTGATGCGATGCAATGACTCGCACGCGGATAGCCGCTAAGCGAGGATGACTTATCTATATGAACAAGAGTCGCTGGCATAGCCATAAAGGACAGGTGTAGCACATGAAAGAAAATGAAAAGCAACGCACGGATCAGGAGCGCTACAGGTCATTCCTTCTGAGTTAGGCGGCTACTTAGTCTGTGAGCAAGAATGGCGTGAAGGATAAGTTCACAGGCGCTACACGCCATTCTGCCCGTAACAGGCAGACTAACAGGGGTTCCTGTCCGGATCGGATCGGCCCGGTGCCCCGGAGACCATCCGTAGGAACAGAGATCAGGAGAATCTCACTTGAAACAAGTTGTCCGCGACGTGCAGGTCAGGGTCAGGTTCAGGAACAAGTCCAAGGCAGGATATATATATATGAACAAGTTATATGGAACAAGTTTGAGTCAGGATATATATAAATGGAACTTGTTGAGGCAGGATCGTTGATTCAGTAGTTTGCTCCACGAGCTGTGATTCAGTGCTTTATTCATTTAGGGTGCAAATTTCCTGGTTCGGGAATTGCCTTGGTGACCTAACGGTCCCGGACACTTTCAGGTTCTTCCATGCGCGAAATGACTACTTAGTAGTCTCCCGGGGTTTGGATGAAAACATGGCAACATTCAAGCAGACAAGCATGCATTTCTAAGGAACATAAGTAAACATGTTTACTCGGACCCGAAGGTAAGCCGAGAGATGAAATCGTTAGGGACTTAGCATGCGAGGGTCTGAATATAAGCAATATTTCTATTTTCCATGTTCTAGCATAAGCAATACAAGTTGGGATTATTCTCTTAGCTAGGTGCATTGGATTCTTATTAGCATGCATGGGTGATTCACCTAGCGACTAGCATAAATATTCCAGATTTTATTGTGTGCTGGCTAAGCAAAGATAAGTTCACCATAGCCACCCACCTTAGCGATGATTCGCCTCAGTAGAGCGATACGTCGAGCGAGCCTCTGAAAGCCTAAGCCGGATTCCTATAGGGGCAAGTCTGAATATCTTTTGCTTCTTGTTTGAGACAAAGCGGGTCGGGACAGCGGCACTATTGCCGTTTGAAACGGCAGTCCGCTTGAGCTGAACGGGGTGTTACATCCTACCCAACTTAGAAAAAGTCTCGTCCTCGAGACTTACTAAGGACAAGCAGTGATCTAGGTTTGAGGCAATCCTAGACAAGTCATTATACTTGTTCATTTGGATATTCACTTGCACAAGCTTCAAAATCAGCATATCGCTTAGACTGGATCGTGCGCACTTTTGAAGGGCCCCTCTAGCGTGAACACGTCAACCAGCTTAGTGATAGCGACGTCTTAGCACTCAAGTTCACCTTTTCTTAAGTCTTGGATGGTGTACTAGTTCAAGGCGTCCCTCGAGTAGATACATTCAACCAAACTTAGAGTCAGTAAAATCGGACAAGCTACTAGCGATACTCTCAAGGGTTCACACAGGTTTGCACAAAGGCCGCTCGCAGCATACAACCAGACAAGCAATCATATCATTCAAAATGCATTTTGAAAGTATTTAAACTTATTATTGGAACATCCTATCGAGGCATTGAGAGAGAGCGTGCACATAACCCACGAACGAGCTTTCGAAACAGAGATATCGAATCGAAGTCCAAAGGCGTAGAAGCCAAGCTCTGATACCAACATGTCACGCCCCGATCTCTCGCAAGAAAATTGGTCGTTCCCGCTAGGCGAGAATCACCCTCGCCAGCGCTCCCGCGGAACGATCGCTTGACCCATCCGGGCGTGATGTCGTACGAACGTGATCCACGCCCGTGCAAGGCCATGGTTTATTGGCTGGCGGCAAGAGTTCTAAGCCACAGAGTCGTACAGATTGTCCAAGTAGAGCGGAGTCATGAACGTATAGCGATTTGGTAACAGGTTCACTGAGTCGACAATATAGCGGAAGCATTGAAATACAAGTTGAAGTAAAGCAAGCTCTTTTTATTGATATAAACATGTGTTACAGGCGGCGTATAGCCGAGATTACAAGTTGCTCAAGCCTCTCTCTCTGAAACATAAAGCGTGCCAAGTGGCTACAATTATGGAATGATTATACAGGCGATGTTCAGGCGATGTTCACAACATTATGTCTTGTATATGTGCTTCAGTTTCGGATGCACCGTTGCTTCGGAGTGATCTTCACGCCTAAGCACGCACGTTGGAGGCATCCGCACCGAACGAGGTTCTCCCGCACCCTGCATACAAACTGGTGGATTATCAGTACATTGAATGCACTGGTGGGGAAGCTACTCGTCCGCTCGATAAATCCAAACACGTAATACAGGTTCCGTACACAACTATTAAGTTGTCTTTCTAGTTGCCTTAGGATCAGTTTTATGCAAATATTGAATAGCCTAGTTCGTGTGGCAGTGCGTCGTACGACATGAGAGGAAACACGGCGAGACTTACCAACTTACCATCTCCTTCCCTGTCCAAGGCAAACATTGAGGCAAACATTGTTAATTCAAGCGCGGGCAAGCATAAGCATTCAGGAGGCATAGCATATGCAAACACGAGGGTTGTTTTATCATGATCGTTCAGGTGTTCATTTGATACGATGCAATGACTCGCACACCGATAGCCGCTAAGCGATGATGACTTATCAATATGAACAGGAGTCGCTGGCATAGCCATAAAGGACAGGTGTAGCACATGAAAGAAAATGAAAAGCAATGCACGGATCAGGAGCGCTACAGGTCATTCCTTCCGAGTCAGGCGGCTACTTAGTCTGTGAGCAAGAATGGCATGAAGGATAAGTTCACAGGCGCTACACGCCATTCTGCCCGTAACAGGCAGACTAACAGGGGTTCCTGTCTGGATCGGATCGGCCCGGTGCCCCGGAGACCGTCCGTAGGAACAGAGATCAGGAGAATCTCACTTGAAATAAGTTGTCCGCGACATGCAGGTCAGGGTCAGGTTCAGGAATAAGTCTAAGGCAGGATATATATATATATGAACAAGTTATATGGAACAAGTTCGAGTCAGGATATATATATATGGAACTTATTGAGGCAGGATCGTTGATTCAGTAGTTTGCTCCACAAGCTGTGATTCAGTGCTTTATTCATTTAGGGTGCAAATTCCCTGGTTCGGGAATTGCCTTGGTGACCTAACGGTCCCGGACACTTTTAGGTTCTTCCATGCGCGGAATGACTACTTAGTAGTCTCCCGGGGTTTGGATGAAAACATGGCAACATTCAAACAGACAAGCATGCATTTCTAAGGAACATAAGTAAACACGTTTATTCGGACCCGAAGGTAAGCCGAGAGATGAAACCGTTAGGGACTTAGCATGCGAGGGTCTGAATATAAGCAATATTTCCATTTTCCATGTTCTAGCATAAGCAATACAAGTTGGGATTATTCCCTTAGCTAGGTGCGTTGGATTCTCATTAGCATGCAGGGGTGATTCACCTAGCGACTAGCATAAATATTCCAGATTTTAATGTGTGCTGGCTAAGCAAAGACAAGTTCACCGTAGCCACCCACCTTAGCGATGATTCGCCTCGGTAGAGTGATACGTCGAGCGAGCCTCTGAAAGCCTAAGCTGGATTCCTGTAGGGGCAAGTCTGAATATCTTTTGCTTCTTGTTTGAGGCAAAGCGGGTCGGGACAGCGGCACTATTGTCGTTTGAAACGGCAGTCCGCTTGAGCTGAACGGGGTGTTACACGGGTGTGGCTATTAGAATGGAGGATGGAGGCAAATGACCAGTTTGGAGACTAATAATGCGCCCTGAGGTACGGTCCTTCGGGATCTTGGGGTGTGGCTATTAGAATAGTGGATGAAGGCTACTGGCTTGGTGAGACTAATAGTGAGCCCTAAGGGTGTGGCTATTATAAAGGAGGCGGTGCTTCTGATTGGAAGAGATGAGTCAGAGAAGTTAGCTTATTCAGGGAGATAGCTGCATATCAAGTAGTTAGGGCACATGCTAGGTTAACCTTCTTGCATACCTAATTATTTGATGTAGGGACGATCATGGATAGTATATATATTATGTGTAAATTGTTGCTAACTTATATGTCTGCTGCAAAGATAACCGTTCGGCAAGGGGTAAGAATCACTAAATAAGTGATATATTGTTTTGCTTATTGTATTGCATCGTACCTAGACTTGCATGCTTGCTTGAATATGATGGTCGCCTTATAGTATAAAAAGAATAGTCCACTAGATGATGCATTATTCCTAGAGTCTTTGAGTATAGCTCACGAGACATGCTGCGCACATTCTGATAGTATAAGGATTGACACATCGTGCTTGAACTGTTTGTCATGTATGCTTAGTTGTATTGAACTGAACTCTAATTTCAAAGATGCTTCCAAAAAGAAGTAATATGACTCTGTTCATGTACTGCATGTAACGAACCTAGGTAAAATTAGAAATATCACTAGTAATATAATATTTTTATCACATGCTTACGTAGTGTTGGTTTTAGTGAATGTTGCTTCTGTTTATTGCTCTTATAACTCACCAGTGCTTTCCCCAAAGTACTGACCCTCCATCAGTTTGGTTGTTCGCAGATACTGGATCGTTTGAAGAAGCGATAGTCGAGCCTCATCCCCAAGACCCAAAAATCTAGAGCTGGTGTCTTAAGCCGTATCGAGATATTTTGATATGCTTTTGTATAGAGTGACATAATGTATAGAATGATGTCATTGTATTCAGAGAACTACGTGCCTTGAGCTTCGTCTCGTATACTTAGATGGAATATTGTTTGTAACACTGCTCTTCTGCTGCAAACTCAATCAGTTCGATGATAACCAAAATGACTAACGTTGTCGTCTTGTGCGAGCGCAACTCCAGGATCACACGGCATTATGTCCCGAGGGAAACGACCGTCCCGCGAGAGCGTTCCATACAATAAGTCCATAGATATTCTTAAAGATGCACGCAAAAGTTTTCAGGATTATTTTATTGTATGAGAGATGTGATTTTTGATTTCTAATTGCTAGAGTTTTATTGAGTTCTGATTGCTAGAGTTTTTTGATTGAGGATGGTGAGGGATGAGGACTATCGCTTCTCTGGATATCATAAAGTTTCTCCTTGAGTTCGAAGACGAAATTTTTTCTCGGTGGGTAAGTATGTAGTGCCCCGCTCCGCGTTGGCACTAGGTACAAGAGATATCACTTTACTGGCTCGAGCGAAAGCCTTCTCGAAGAGTTTTCCGATCGAAACACACGGCGATTGATCTAGTTGAGTTGGAAAACATTATTCTCTGATTCTTGCACGCATAAATAATGAATCTGAGTTTTGTAATTCATGTTTGCTAAGTAGATAATATTCACATGAGAATGATAGAATGAGAACCAGCATGCTTAATTAAAGAACTCATATGCTTGTCTAAAAGAGATAGAAACCTTGCCATGCTAAGTAAAAGAATAGAATGTTGTATGCTAAGTTTCACTAACACAGCTATCGAATGCACTACTGTCATGCTAATAAAAAAGTAAAAGATTTGCTTGAACTTGTGAATCCATTGTATGCTATAGATAGAGTAGAACTTCATGCTTAGTTAAAGAGATAGAAGAACAGTGCCATGCCTGTTTTAATAGAGATTGTTTACATGGTTTCCTTTATCTCTTTAAAAAGATAGAATTGTTTGTAATACTTGAATTGAAACAAGAGAGATAAGAGAAGAACTATCGTCATGCTTGTTAAATAGAAGACAGTTCATGTTTTCTTATTATTGTGTAAAGATAGATTGAATGAAAAGCTTGTATTGTCACGATGTGTTATGCTTGTTATCGAGAAGATTGGAGACTAATAATGCGCCCTGAGGTGTGGTCCTTCGAAATCTTACGTGTGTGTCTATTAGAATAGAGGATGGAGACAAATGACTAGTTTGGAGACTAATAGTGCGCCATGAGGTGCGGTCCTTCGGGATCTCGGGGTTGTGGCTATTAGAATGGTAAATTGAGGCTACTGACGGGGTAAAACTAATAGTGCGCCCTGAGGGTGTGGCTATTATAAAGGAGGCGGTGCTTCTGGTTGGAAGAGATGAGTTAGAGAAGTTAGCTTATTCATGGAGATAGCTGTATATCAGGTAGTTAGGGCATATGCTAGGTTATCCTTCTTGCATACCTAACTATTTGATGCAGGGACGATCAGGGATAGTGATATATTATGTGTAAATTGTTGCTAACTTTTATTTCTGCTGTAGGGATAACCGTTCGGCAAGGGGTAAGAATCACTAAATAAGTAATATGTTGTTTTGCGTATTGTCTTGCATCGTACCTATACTTGCATACTTGCTTGAATATGATGATCACCTTATATGTATGGAATGATGTCATTATATTCAGAGAAACTCGTGCCTCGAGATTTGCCTCGTATACTCAGATGAAATATTATTTGTAACAGTACTCCTCCGCTACAAACTTGATCAGTTCGATGATAACCAAGATGGCTAACGTTGTTGCCTTGTACGAGCACAACTCCAGGCTCGTACGGCATCACATCCCGAGGGGAACGACCGTCCCGCGAGAGCGTTGGCATGGTGATCTCATACCCAGCGTGGACGATCGGGACCGCGGAAGATCAGTGCGTGACAAAGTGATATCAGAGCAACTCGATCCTATGTCCTTACCCACTTTCGCTGCAGTTCGTAGATGTTTCCTTGCCCATCGATATCATTGCTTAGTTGAGCATTCCATACAATAAGTCCATAGACATTCTTAAAGATGCATGCAAAGTTTTTTGGATTATTTTATTGCTTGAGAGATATGATTTATAATTTATGATTTCTGATTGCTAGAGTTTTATTGGGTTCTGATTTCTAGAGTTTTTCGATTGAGGATGGTGAGGGATGAGGACTATCGCTTATCTGGATATTGTAAAATTTCTCCTTGAGTTTTGAGGATCGAACTTTTTCTCGGTTGGTAAGTATGTAATGTCCCGCTCCGCGTTGGCACTAGGTATAAGAGATATCGCTTTGCTGGCTCGAGCGAAAGCCGTCTAGAAGAGTTTTTCAATTGAAACATAAGATGATTGATCTAGGTGAGTGGGCAGAACTTCATTCTCTGATTCTTGCACGCCTTAATAATGAATCTGAATTTTGTAATGCTTGTTTGCTAAGTAGATAATGTTCACATGACAATGATAGAATATGTCACAACCCGCACCCGGTATAGGGGCACGAGTGCGCTGGTACGTCCAGCCTACACCGTAGTATCGGCGGTAGAACGCTGTCTGGGTCACAATGAATACTAATATAACTAAGTACCTGTCAATGATATCCATCTCCATAAGGAGGACAATATACATCTCACAAAATCTCATAATGTAAACTCAATCACAACTACTATAAAAGTATAAGGCACGATAAGAGATAAGAAGAATGACATAGTTAAACACCATGTCTCAAAAGTATAGATAAATCACAGTCTGGCTGTCCAACATAAAGACTCCACAAGTCTTAACATAAACTAAGAATAAGTCTAAACATAAACTGAAATAAACCTCAATAAGTCTCAGTGCATAAGATAAATACAGTCTAGATAACTGCAGGTAATGTCTTTTCTAAAGGAATAGTCTCCTCTAAGATCTCTGGTGTGTAGTCTGCATCTATACCCGGTCCATAGTGTGTGGTACAGAAATCTTTAAGATCCTCTGAAAAAAATATCCAGTCATGATTGGAACGAAGTACAAGCACTAACAGTAGTTCCATATATATTGACAAAAACTATAACATAGTGTAAAGAAATACAAGAGAGTTATGAATACTGGCAATAAGAAATACTTGAATAATGAAGTACTGGAATAATAAAGTACTGGAACATATGTCATCATCAATGTACATCTAGCAATGAAATAGAAATACAAGTACATGCTAGAACAATGAACTGGTATATATATAAGTGAATGCTAGAATCATGACTAGAACATAAGAAATGCTATGTCAATACACTAAAGATACATGTCAAGAACATCTATTTAAGTGTGTGAAACATCAGCATATCATGTGATCGGCTTAGGACTGATCAGGCTTGTTATGTATGACTAGCTATGATTCATGTAAGGTCAAGCTAACCATCCGGATAGCTCTGATGCGAGCAATAGTCAGGCTAGTCACACATAACAGGCTATGAGGCATGTAATGGTCAGGCTGCACCGACATGAGGTGTGGGTGAGCTATGATGCATGTAAAGTTTGGATATGATCACATAAGCTACTAATATTTCTCCGTTTCTGTCACTACCATATTCCGAAAACAGGACTATTTTTGACTTTTATAATATTTAATATTATGGTAGTTACAATTAAGTAGTTGCATGATAGTATATTTAATCTAAATAATTATGTGAGATGTGTAATTAAATATAGTATTACATGCAATGTTCATTTATGCTTGAGCTGGTAGACTTGACCTAGAAGCCCAATAGACGAACACCCTTCCGAATTATGGGATTATGTGGTTAATTATTTTATTTAGAATTAATTTATTGGAGGTTGTAATTAACTACCGTAATTTATTTAATTATTGCGCCCTGCCCTTGCTTCGATAATTGGAGCGCGATCCTAGCTTTTGTCTTCCAACAAATTTTATAATCTTGCTCTAGACATGCCCGCCTTCCATTCTGATATTTTTACAACTCATAATTATGCTCTCTGTACCTTATTTCTAGCCGCACAAAAATCGTCGCGGACGTTTATTTAATTCCTAAATAAATTCCTATTTTGTATCGTTGTGCGTTCCAATCGAAATTGGAGACAATCTTGACCTATTTTTCGTGCGGCCCAAATTAGGGTAATATTCTATTCTGAGTCTTCTTCACTATTGATATTGATGACCCGACCTAATTTTGGCCCCAGGTACTCCTAATTAATTTTAGAACACAGCTTGCATTTATTTCTAATTAATTTGAGGATACCATTTTATCTGATTCTGTAAATCTCGGTAAATTCCAGTGCCCTGCTATTTGAGCCCATACCAAACATACAGCGCCCCCTGACCCTACAAACACCGAACACCGAATCGCCCGCCAAATTTTCATCATTTTATGCATCTATGCAAATACCCAAATTTAAGGGGGCTAATTTATAAATTTGTATTTGGTGTCAACACCCCATTTGTTTAAAAAATGAAGGAGCCCTAATATTTAACTAAATCTCTCACCCTCATCCCCACATGAAAAATCCCTCATGACAAATCTAAGCCATCCACTCAATGGGGCTCATCACAACCCTTCATTCCAACACCCCTCCCTATTTAAAGTCACCTCACCCACACTCTCCCCTAGAAAAGCCCTAATCCCCAAAAACCTAGGTAGCCCCATCTCCTCAAGCCTCCAACCGTAGGCTTTCATTTCCTCCATCCTTTCTCCCTACTTCTTCTCTTTTCTTCTTCTTTCCTTCTTCTTCTCCTTCTTTTTTTTTGAATTAATACAAAAGAGGGGGGAAACCAACACCACACCCATCTCCTGTCCTCCGGCCACCCGGCCAACTCCGGCGGCCGAGCCCCGAGCTCCAACCCCACAGCCCCACCCTGCTGCTCCAGCTCCGCCGAGCTGTCCACACTCCGGCCCGCTGGCAGCCACTCCCCCATCCTCGCTGCTCACAGACCGACCGGCCTCCTCAGTCCGGCGACCCAGCTCCTACCGCCGAGTCTTCCCCGAGCTCCTCCCAACTCCCCGACCGAACTCCTCCACCATCCACCTCTCCCTCCGATCTCCTCCTTGCTCGACTCCGACCCGCTGGCTGCTGCTGGGCCATCTCCCCTCCAGTGTTCTTCACCCCTCCCGTCCACACTCCGGCGGCCAACCACTGCTCCTCCCCGCTACAACTGCACCCGACCACCCCGGCCTACAGCGACTGCCCTGACCCAGCCGAGCCCCCTCCCGCTGTCAACTTCTCACCACCACCACCATCAACTTCTCACCACTACCACCATCAACTTCTCACCACCACCACCGTCTACTCTCACCACCACCACCATCAACTTCTCACCACCACCACCATCAGCTTCTCACCACCACCTGTCTACTCCGATCACAACCACTCTTTCCTGTTGCCTCCCCTCCGGCCAGCCAGCTAGTTGACCGCCGACCAGTGAGATCTCCTCCTCCCTCTTCCTGCTGCTCCTTCCTGTCGTAATCCCCCTGGCCTGAGCTCCGGCCAAGCCCGACCACCCCACTGTGAGCTCCTCTCCCTATTTTCCCTCCTTCTTTATATATATATATATATATATATATATATATATATATATATATATATATATATGTATATAAATACGTATACGTGTATTTGTGTGTATATATGTGTACGTATACGTGTATTTGTGTGTGTATATGTGTACGTATACGTGTATTTGTGTGTGTATATGTGTATATATATATATCTATAAATATATAGTATATTTTCTCTATTTGTATATAGTATAATTATTATTTTGTTATAAATATATATATGTGTATATATATTTTGTATGGGTATATGTTTAATAAAAACGTATTTTGGTATATGTACATATTTTGATATATATATATATATATATATATATATATATATATATATATATACTTGTGTACATATAGGGTATGGGTATATTTTTATTTAGTGTATATAAATGTATAAATATATATATTCTTAAATAATGGGTGATGTATATTTTTCACATAAATAAAATATATTTCCACTTATGTACTATATATATATATATATATATATATATATATACTTGTGTACATATAGGGTATGGGTATATTTTTATTTAGTGTATATAAATGTATAAATATATATATTCTTAAATAATGGGTGATGTATATTTTTCACATAAATAAAATATATTTCCACTTATGTACATACAGTTATACCTATTTTGTATATACTTTGGAATAACCAAATATATGTATTATATTTGATTATTAATAATACGTTTAATTGGTGTATGTACTCGATGACCCTAGTTGACTAGTGCCATACCTGGCACGGCCCTGAGTTCGATGTTTTTGATTGTGTGTTAGTGTAGCATCTGATACGAGTATGATATTGTGATATGTTTATAGGACTGTTGGTTCATCCAGGAGATACTCTGGAACAGGACATCAATATTTACCAGCTAAGGACCCAAAGCAAGTACATTTCTCTGATAATTTCTAATTGTTGATAATTTCTATAAGTTCAATACTCTAGAAATGTTACATCTGAATCCTTGACACTGTGCTACACGGACTAGTATATAGCTTGGATCTGCAGTCATGAGATGTTACATTGATTATCGTATTGATATTGTACACGACATGTATATTAGACATCGTACATGATAGATTGGACTTGCTCGTGTATCGTGACATGTCATGGTTGGATCCACAGTACTAGTTGGGGGCGGGGAAGTAGTTAGTAAGAAATGTGATCATAACCTTTTATTACAGTATAGAACAATGTAAGTGTTAATCATGCTCTTCACATATGATTAGCCAGGCCCTATAGCTCTCGTACATGTTCCCAAGCCGATCACATTTCGAAGCTACTATTTCAAACACTTAGAATAGATTACAGTTCCCTATTTTAAATCATATACTACATCACCCGTATATGATACTGTACCTTGTTCTTTTTATTTTCCTATATGCACTGACTGTATCATATTGCCTATTGCCTGTCTCTTTACATTGCCTGTCTCTTTATTTTGCCATTGCATTTACTCACTGTCTTCTCAGTATCTAGCATCAATTGTTTATTGCTTTATAGTCCTTATCAATTAATGGAACTGTTATTTGAGTTTGTACTTTGCTCCTTCCTGACTGGAAATATTTTTTCAGACTATGCCTTAGAGGACCGATGTCCGACACTTTATGGACCATATGGTGAGTAGCTGCAACTTGGGCTTGGTAGTTTAGTTGAGATTCCAGAAAGTTTAGCCGAAATTACTAGTTTTTTTAGTTAGTTCTTTTAGTAGACTATTTGGTACCGGATTTGTCTCCGGCTTACTTGTTGAGACTTGAATATTGTTGAGTTAGATTTTTACATTAGTCTTATGTTGTATTTAATTTTATTTGTTCGATATCTTATCGTGCTATAGTCTTGTGATTGAGTATGGGTTCATATTATTTTGTGTCATCCGTGCCTCCTTATGGAGATTGGATGCTTGTGTGAGATTGGCTAGATAGTATCATGACCTTGACAGCATTCTACCGCCGATGCTGCGGCATAGGCTGGACGTACCCGCGCACTCGTGCCCCTATACCGGGTGCCGGTCGTGACAGTTTCTCCAGCTAGCACAATGGATTCCAAATCATGACTCCTCGTGACAGGTCTTGATAATGACAACTCGTGTAAATAACAGTGTCAGAGTCATGTATGCTATACAACAAGAATTATAGAGATAATTAACATAATGGAAACTGTCAGAGAATGTACTCGCCTGTGGTCCTTAGCTGGCAATACCAATGTCCTGGTTCAAAGTATCGTCTGAATGATCCAACAGTCCTATAGACATATCATATAACACAATAATGCATCAGACATTACTCTAACACACAATCAATACAGTGATTTCAGAGACTACGCTAGGGGGGTCACGTCTGTAGTTGCTGTGCATAACAGACAGTCGATGATACGGGTCTTGCCGGTACGTCGGTGTACATATGGCAGTCTGCTAACATGTTATCTGGTCACAGGTCAATGTAACTACGGGGTATCCGTGGTCACATTCAAGTCATCTAGTACATATAATACGTAGTATATAATATTATCTAGCAATAACATTAACTCTAATTAATTGCAACTTATAATAGATATAGGTATATATATATATATACTTACAATATACTTATATACCAAATTAAATACATATACAATGCATATACATATGTATATATATATACTAATTAAGTTCATACTATATATATATATATATATATATATATATATATATATATATATACACAAATATAACTTCAACATATACTAATATGTATGCCAATACGTACATACCAATCATATACCAATCCCATCATATACTAAATACACCATGGCTACATACGTATGCAATACGATGAAGATCTATGCGTATGTGTGTACGTGTATATACACGCGAGGGGAAATCGAACCTGGGTACGTGGGATAAGACGTGCGTGTCGAGGTCGTCGCGGAGTGCTGGTGTCGGTTGGCAGCAGGTCCGTGGCTTCGGGCTTCTCCGGTTCAGCGGTCAACGACGGTGCAGCGAGTCTGGGCGACGTGTACAGCGGAGATGGCGAGGTCCGGGCTGTGCAGGCGAGTTCTGGCCGGTCGAGTTGCTGGTTTCAGTGCTCTGGCGAAGAACGAGACGGGTGAGGGTCGAAGTCCGGCGGTCTTCAGTTCAGCGGGTTCGTCGAAGTCGGGTTGTTGTCGAGAGTAGCGGGTCATCGGGCTTCAGCAGCGGTGCAGGCGGTTGTCGGTTGCATCGTTTCGACGTCGTGGAGGGGATGAAGTCTGTCGGGGATGGGATCAGTCGAGATGGATGGTGGTGGCGACCGGCGGGGTCGCGCGTTGTCGGGGCGGAGGAGATCGGTGAGTCGGTAGGGTTGTCGTGTGGAGGAGGGGATGAAGTCTGTCGCAGGCGGTCGGCTTCGGTCGAGAAAGGGTTGGTCGACGGCGTTCAGCGGGTGTAGGTCGGGTTTGTCGTCGGCAGGGAGATGGCCGGTGGGTTGATGGGAACAAGGGAATCAGATGAATATGGGTTTTAGGTTTTAAGGAAAAGAAGAGAAAATTAAAGGAAAGGAGTATTTATATGCAATGGGTTTGGGTTGACCTAGGAATAGGCTTGGTCAAAGACCTCTTGGGATTGGGCCTTGCCATGGATGTTTTCAAGGGCTAGGATTTAAATGAATTAAAATGGAAGGCTAGGATGCATTGGTTCAAGGTTTTTGAAGGCCATGGTTCAAGGTTTTTGATGTTGCATTGCACACACCCAAAAATTATAAAAAAATATAGATGAAAGTGAAATGGGTTTATTCACGTGTCGAGTCCAACGGGATGGATACCTTAATGCCTTGTGCACAAAAGTGCCCAACAATTGGAAAATTACACGAAGTGAGATTTATGGTTTATTTAATTAAAAAAAGATGTAATTGGTGTTCTAAAATTAATTAGAAGTACAAGGGTCTGAATTTAAGTGGGACACAAGCATCATGAATGAAGTAGACTCAGAATAGAATATTATCCTAATTTGGGTTCCTCAAAATAGGTCGAGGTCGTGTCTCGAATCGATTGGAACACACAAAGGTACAAAGTTAGATTTATAGGGAATTAATTGTAGTTGGTCGCGATGAATGTTGTGCGACTAAAATGAAGCACAACAAGACATGGTTATGAGTCTTACAAAGATCAAAGTAACAGTTTGGCACGTCTAGGACAGGGGTATGAAATCATTTGGACGACAATGGCTAGTGTAGCGCTATAATTATCGAAGCAACGATAAAGTGCAACAATCAAATAAAATCACAGCAATTTAAATATAATTAATTATCATGAAATTATTTACACATTAATTATGAAAAGACGAAAATACCCCTAATCTGAAATATGGGGGTGATAAGTCTACCCCCCTTAAATGAATTTCGTCCTTAAAATTAGAATAAAACTAGAACAAGAACAAACAATCAAACACTGAATATACCTCAAGTCTCGAAGAGATACGGATACTGCTCGCGCATTTCGTCCTCTCTCTCCCAGGTTGACTCTCCTGGAGAGTGATGTCTCCATGCAACACGAACCAAAGGAATAGTCTGGTTTCGCAATGCCTTCTCTCTACGATCCAAGATCTAAATGGGTTGTTCAGGATAGCTGAGTGTCGATCCAACTTCGATCTCCGAGTGATCTAGTACGTGACTAGGATCGGCCACGTACCTTCTCAGTTGTGACACGTGGAACATGTCATGCACTCCATCTAGAGCAGGCGGCAAATCAAGTCTATAGGCCACTGCACCGACCCTTGCAAGAATGCTGAAAGGCCCGATGTATCGTGGACTAAGCTTTCCGCCTCTGCCAAAACGAATCGTGCCCCGTGTCGGAGAAACCCGTAGTAACACCAAATCGCCAACCTAGAACAAACAATCTTAACATGCAATCTAAACAAAACAATCATAAACCAAATAAAAACAAAACCTATACCTGAAACTCTAGGGGTCTACGGTGGCTATCGGCCCAATGTCGCTGTCTGTCCTGCGCCACTCGCAGTCTATCTTTGATAAGTTTTACCTTCTCTGCTGCATCCACGACCATTTTTGGTCCTAACAAAGCTCTCTCTCCAATATCATCCCAAGATAATGGTGTACGACACCTTCATCCATATAAAGCCACGAATGGTGACATCTCAATGCTGGCCTGGTAGCTGTTGTTGTAAGCAAACTCTACTATGTGTAGATGATCCTCCCAAGAACCTTCGAGATCCAAAACGTAAGTACATAACATATCTTCAAGAGTCTGAATAGTCCTTTCAGACTGTCCGTCTGTCTGGGGGTGATACGCGGTACTAAACTTGAGCTGAGTGCCCAAGCTAGCCTGCAGACTCCTTCAGAAATGGAAAGTGAAACGACTATCCTGATCTGAGACAATACTCACAGGAACTCCATGTAATCTGATAATCTATTGTACATACATCTCTGCTAGCTTCACTGTCGATGTACCCACTTTGAATGGTAAAAAGTGGGCTAATTTGGTCAATCTATCTACGATGACCCAAATGGCGTCCTTTCCTCCTGGAGAATAAGGAAGTCCTGAAACGAAATCCATAGTCACGTGTTCCCACTTCCATTCTGGAATGGACAAAGGTTGAAGCAATCCTCCTGGCCTCTGTCGATCTGCTTTTACCTGCTAGCACACTAAATATCGGGATACAAAGCGTACTACCTCGCGCTTCATACCATACCACCATACATGTTCCCTCAAATCTTGATACATCTTATTGGCTCCGGGATGCATCGAGTACTGAGAGCGATGTGCCTCTTGCAAAACTTCTTCGTGCAGCTCTCCACTTGGCACACACATCCTCGTGCCATGTCGTAAAGATCCATCATCCGCAATAGTGAAGTCGTCTATCAATCCTGTCCGAACTTGTGCCCTAATATTCCTTAGAGTCTCATCATCATACTGAGCAGCTCTAATTCTGTCCATCAGCTCCGATTGTATCTGCAATCCCCATATTTGAATCTCAACTCCTGGAACTAGTACTTCAGTTCCCAAGCTCTCAAGATCAGCTAATAAATGTCCATCTGAAGTCAAGCACATAGCCATCGGATACCTGTTCAAGGCTTCGACGACTATGTTAGCCTTTCCTGGATGGTACTGTAATGAGATATCAAAGTCTTTCATTAACGCTAACCTTTCCGGCAGGTTGATGGGAACAAGGGAATCAGATGGGAACAAGGGAATCAGATGAATATGGGTTTTAGGTTTTAAGGAAAAGAAGAGAAAAATAAAGGAAAGGAGTATTTATATGCAATGGGTTTGGGTTGACCTAGGAATAGGCTTTGTCAAAGCCCTCTTGGGATTGGGCCTTGCCATGGATGTTTTCAAAGGCTAGGATTTAAATGAATTAAAATGGAAGGCTATGATGCATTGGTTCAAGGTTTTTGAAGGCCATGGTTCAAGGTTTTTGATGTTGCATTGCACACTCCCAAAAATTTTAAAAAAATATACATGAAAGAGAAATGGGTTTATTCACTTGTCGAGTCCAACGGGATGGACCCCTTAATGCCTTGTACACAAAAGTGCCCAACAATTGGAAAATTATACGAAGTAAGATTTATGGTTTATTTAATTAAAAAAAAGATGTAATTGGTGTTCTAAAATTAATTATAAGTACAAGGGTATGAATTTAAGTGGGACACAAGCATCATGAATGAAGTAGACTCAGAATAGAATATTACCCTAATTTTGGTTGCTTAAAATAGGTCGAGGTCGTGTCTCCAATTCGATTGGAACACACAAAGGTACAAAGTTAGATTTATAGGGAATTAATTGTAGTTGATCGCGACGAATGTTGTGCGACTAAAATAAAGCACAATAAGACATGGTTATGAGTCTTACAAAGATCAAAGTAACAGTTTGGCACGTCTAGGACAAGGGTGTGAAATCAGTTGGAAGACAATGGCTAGTGTAGCGCTATAATTATCGAAGCAACGGTAAAGTACAACAATCAAATAAAATCACAGCAATTTAAATATAATTAATTATCATACAATCATTTACACATTAATTACGAAAAGACAAAAATACCCCTAATCTGAAATGTGGGGGTGACAGAATAAGAACCTGTATTTTTAATTGAAGAACTCATATGCTAGTCTAAAAGAGAAAGAAATCTTGCCATGCTAAGTAAAAAAATAGAATATTGCAGGCTAAGTTTTACTGACACAACTATCGAACGGACTACTGTCATGCTAATAAGAAAAGTAAAATATTTGCTTGAACATGTGATTCCATCGTATGCTATAGATAGAGTAGAACTACATGCTTAGTTAAAGAGATAGAAGAACGGTGCCATGTATGTTTTAATAGAGATTGCTTGCATATTTTCTTTTATCGCTTTAAAAAGATAGAACTGTTTGCAATACTTGAATTGAAACAAGAGATGGCGGCTTATCCACACAAATAAGAGAAGAACTATCGTCATGCTTATTAAATTGAAGACCAGATCATGTTTTCTTGTTATTATGTAAAGATAGATAGAATGAAAATCTTGTATTGTCACGATGTGTTATGCTTGTTATCGATAAGATGGGAGACTAATAGTGTGCCCTGAGGTACGATCCTTGGGGATCATGGGGGTGTGGCTATTATAATGAAGGATGGATTCAAATGACTAGTTTGGAGACTATTAATGCACCCTGAGGTGCGGTCCTTTGGGATCTCTGGGGTGTGTCTATTAGAATGGTCGATGGAGGCTACTAACGGGGTGAGACTAATAGTGCGCCCTGAGGGTGTGGCTATTAGAAAGGAGGTGGTGCTTCTGATAGGAAGAGATGAGTTTGAGAAGTTAGCTTATTCATGGAGATAGCTGCATATCAGGTAGTTAGGGCGTATGCTAGGTTAGCCTTCTTGTATACCTAACTATTTGATGTAGGAAAGATCAGGGATAGTGCATATGTTATGTGTAAATTGTTGCTAACTTGTATGTCTGCTGCAGGAATAACTGTTCGACAAGGGGTAAGATTCACTAAATAAGTTATATGTTATTTTTTTTATTGTCTTGCATCGCACCTAGACTTGCATGCTTGCTTGAATATGATGATCGCCTTTTAGTATAAAAAGAATAGTCCACTAGATGCTGCATTATCCCTAGAGCTTTGAGTATAGCTCACGAGACATGATGCGCACACTCTGATAGTATAAGGATCGGCACATCATCCTTGAAATGCTTGCCTTGTATGCTTAGTTGTATTGAACTGATCTCTGATTTCAAAGATGTTTCCAAAAAGAAGTAATATGAATCTGCTCATGTACTGCATGTAATGAACCTAGGTAAAACTAGAAAGATCACTAGTAATGTAATATTTTTATCATATGCTTACTTAGTGTTGGTTTTAGTGAATGTTGCTTTAGTTCGTTGCTTTTATAACTCACCAGTGATTTCTCCAAAGTATTGACCCCCCACCTGTTTGCTTGTTCGCAGGTACTGGATTGTCCGAAGAAGCGATAGTCGAGCCTCATCCCCAAGACCCAAAAATCTAGAGTCAATGCCATGAGCCGTATCGAGATATTTTAAGATGCTTTTGTATAGAGGGACATAATATATAGAACGATGTCATTGTATTCAAAGGACCTCGTGCCTTGAGCTTTGCCTCTTATACTCAGATGAAATATTGTTTGTAATAATGCTCCTCCACTGAAAACTCGATCAGTTCGATGATAACCAAAATGACTAACATTTTTGCCTTGTGCGAGCGCAACTCCAGGCTCACATGACATCACGTCCCAAGGGGAACGATCGTCCTGCGGAAGCGCTGGTGTGGTGATCTCACGCCCAACGAGGACGATCGGGACCGCGGGAGATTGAGACATCACACATAGTAGACATATTTTTAGAATTTAAAATGATATATGAGAAGTCTGTTGTTGAAAGACTAATATCCTTCAGACTATCATATACGAGATGTCTCAAAAAGACATGCAAATTGCTGGAAAGTTTTTAATTGCTGCCTTTATTAATAAACTTCCCCCATCCTAGAAAGAATTTGGTTTAAAACTAAAGCATAATAAGGAACCCATATCCTCAGACGACCTGTTCGTATCCTTCCACATTTAGAAAGAAGGTAGAACTAGAGATAAGGAACCACTTAGTACTGAATTTGAGGCAAAGTTACACATTGTTGAAACCAAGGGAAAGCCTAAGGGCCAACCCCATCAACAGAGGAACAACCCCCATAATATGAACCCTGCAAAGAAATAGTTCCTTAAGCCAAAAGCTGTGATTTGGAAAGACAACAGACCTAAGCGGGAATGTTACAATTATGGTAAGCCTGATCACTTTGCTAGGTAATGCCGCCACAGAAAGAAGGGTCAGCAATTTCAGAATCCTGATCGTCAAACTCCTGCAGACGCTCATGTTGTTCCTCAGGCTCATATTATCATAGCCGGGATCAAATCTGTTGGTACCGATGATCAGAGGTTTGTAACCGTATATTCTGTTTTTGAGTCTTTGTATCAGTCTAATGACTGGTGGGTTAATACATGGGCAAATGTCAATGTATGCCCTAATATTGAATCATTTTCTTCCTACCGACAGGTTGAGGAAGGCAAATCAGTAACAATGGGAAACTCGAGTGCTGCCAGAGTGCATGAAAAGGGAAGAGTGAACCTCAAGTTGTCTTCGGGCAAGATTCTCTCTTTGCATAATATGCAGCACGTACCGGACATCAACAAGAACTTAATTTATAGTTATTTGCTAAATAAACATGATTACAAACTTGTATTTAAATCTGATCGAGTTATAATCTCCATGAACGGTAATTTTATTGGGAAAGGCTATGTCTGTGGGGGGTCTATTTAAACTTTTTGTGGACATTCCTTGTAGCACTTTAAATTCTTGTTTAAATAATACTGCCTCTGCTACTAATTCTGATTCAAATGCACTCTCTTATAATATTGATAGCTGTGATGTTTGGCATGGACGTTTGGGACATGTTGATTTTAATTCTTTAAAGAGAATGTCTAATTTGTAATTGATTCCTAAGGTTGACATGAGCAGGAATGGAAAATGTGAGATATGTACACAAGCAAAACAGCCCAGAAAATCCTTTTATTTCGTTGAAAGGAGTTCTCAGCTATTGGAGCTTATTCACAACGATATTTGTGAATTGAACAGCATTCTTACTCGTAGTGGTAAACGATATTTTTTTACTTTTATAGATAATTATTCAAAATACTGCCATATTTACTTGCTCAGAACTAAATTGAAGCTTTTAGTATGTTTGTATCTTTTGAAAATGAAGTTAAAAAACAACCTGAAAAGAAAATTAAAATTCTTAGGTCTGATCGTAGGGGTGAATACACATCTGCTGAGTTTGACTTTTTTGTGAATTGCATAGCAATATACATGAGGTGACTACTCCTTATGCTTCTCAACAGAATGGGGTAGCAGAAAGAAAAAATAGAATATTTTTTGATATAATTAATGCTATGTTAGGTAGCTCTGGTTTATCTATAATTTGTGGGGGGGGGGGGGCACTTCTTTCTTTATGTCATATTTTAAATAAAGTTCCTTTCAAAAAGACTAATAAGACCCCTTATGAACTTTGGAAAGGCAGAAAGCCATCTTTGAAATATTTTAAAGTGTGGGGGTGCCTTGCTAAAATTTATGTCCCTCCTACTAAGAAAAGAAAATTGGGACCCAAGACCGTAGATTGTGTATTTTGGGATATGCCCAAAACAGTATTGCCTATAGATTTCTTGTAATTAAGAGTAAGGTAAATGGTATTGATGCAAACACAGTCATGGAATCTAGGGATGCTACATTTTTTGAAAATATTTTTTCATTAAAAAATAGAATTCCTATATCTTCTATATCTACACAAGATCATGTTGCAACATCTAGTTCACAACCAGAGGAGATGAACCCAGTAGAACCTAGAAGGAGTAAAAAAAACAAGAAGAGAACCAGACCAAGTTGAAGGGTTTTTCACCTACCTTGTTGAAGAGGACCATATATCTTATCAAGGGGCTATGTCCTCAGTTGATTTCTTATTTTGGTAAGAGGCTATAAATAGTGAAATAGACTCTATTATATCAAATAGAACTTGGGATCTGGTTAACCTTCTTGTAGGTGGCAAACCAAAAGTTTACAAATGGATCTTCAGGAAGAAGTTATGACCTGATGGGTCTATTGAGAAATTCAAAGGCAGGTTAGTTGCTAAAGGGTTAATAAAGGGAAGGGGTAGACTTTTTTTATACTTACTCTCATGTTACTAGAATTGCTACAATTAGAATGTTAATAGCTATTGCATTTGTTCATAAATTATTTATTCATCAAATGGATGTAAAAGCTGCTTTTCTGAATGAAGATTTACAGGAAGAGATTTATATGGAACAACCTGAAGGGTTTGTTGTTCCAGGACAAGAACGCAAGGTATGCAAATTAATAAAATATTTTTATAGGTTGAAGCAAGCGCCCAAGCAATGGCATGATAAATTTGATAAGGTAATTCTATCATATGGTTTTGCTATTAATGATTCTGATAAATGTGTATATAGAAAAACTATTGGTAGCTCATGTGTGATATTATGCTTGTATGTTGATGACATTCTCATTTTTGGTACCGACATGGATATTGTTTATGATATCAAATCATTTTTGTCTCAAAATTTTTGATATGAATGATTTAGGACCTGCTGATGTGATTTTAGGACTTAAATTAAGTCGTACTTCTGAGGAAATTGCTCTTTCTCAATCTCACTATATAGAAAAGATTCTATAAAGATTTAACTATTTTGATTCTATACATGTAAGCACTCAATATGATGCAAGTATCAGGTTGAAGAAGAATAAAGAAGATAGTGTGGCTCAGTTAAAGTATTCTTAGCAAATCAGATGCCTTAACTATATTGCTAATCGTACTAGACCTGATATTTCCTATGCAATAGGAAAGCTTAGTCGGTACACTAGCAATTTGAATAGTTCATATTGGAGTGCCTTAGAACGGATAATGAGATACCTAAATGGCACGATATCCCATGGATTATTCTATGGAGGATACCCATCTGTATTAGAAGGGTTTACTGATGTAAACTGGATCTCTGATACATATGAGACCAAAGCCACAAGTGGATATGTATTCACATTGGGTGGAGCTATTGTCGTTTGGAAGTCTACTAGGAAGACCTGTATTTCTAGATCTACTAGGGAGGCAGAGTTCATAGCTCTTGACCTCACCAGTGAGGAATCAGACTGGCTTAGGAATCTGGTAACAGATATTCCTCTGTGGAGCAACCAGTTCCTGCTATCCTTGTAGCAAAGGCTCAGAGGACAAGTTATAATAAAAAATTAAGACATATACGTTTGAGGTACAATCGAGTGAAGCAATTGTGATCCAGTGGAGTAATTGCAATTGACTTTGTCAGAACAAAAAATAATCTAGCGGACCCTCTAACTAAAGGGCTCTCAAGGAGACTAGTGTTGGAGACGGCAAAAGAAATAGGGTTAAAGCCCATAGATTGAGTCACCTCAAAGGCAACCCGACCTTCAATTGGAAGCACCAAGAAAAGGTTCAATGGGTAACAACAAAATTGATGTGTGACTGAAAACACTATATAATTATAATTGTAAAGAACCATTCTTCTACTGTATATTGTTGATCTGCAATAAATAAAATGGTGATTGTAAAATCTTAATGAATCTGTGGCGTGTAAAGCAAGGTATATAAATTATAAAATACCCAGAAAAATTCACCTATTTAAGAATGAAAGTGGGGCCTCTTTCTATGGGAACTCGGGTTGTTCTTTAGAGCTCTTAAAAACTGAGATAACACATGGCCGAAAAGTGCACAACTATTGATACGATCAAATGCCTACAATGTATTTGTGTATATGTTGAGTCTTTACAAGTAAGATCCTAACTTCAATACTTATGTCACTTTGGGTCTGTATAGATGAAATATATAGCACTAAAGGGAGGTTCAAGTCCGGAAGACACCTTCCTCTGATACATAGTGTGATTGTCCATATCTTTTGTTTCCTTCCTATATTTCCTATCGTGCTATACCTTTTTTGTTCCCTTATTGAATCATGTGGGGGATTGTTGGATTTGTTTGGGTGTGTTGCTTACTAAAAGAAAGATGCCTTTATTAAATCACACGGGTGCTGCTTTACAAGCGAATATGTGATATAATGCGCGTTTTGACACGTTTATTAGTTGTGCACTTTGCACGCTTGTGCACCGCGGAACGGATATGGATACAAAGGAAATTTTATAACTTTTTTTTATTTTTATTGTTTGTTTCTGTTGATTTGGTCTGGTGAGTTGCTGGTCTTTCGTGGAACCGTTCTCACATAATTCCGTTATAGGATGAGTGGGAGAGGTTACGTAAAATATATATTCAGGACACGATCCTCAGATCTCATAACAGTAATCTATTTTGATTCTTTCTCTCTCTCTCTCTCTCTCTCTCTCTCTCTCTCTCTCTGTTCGAAACGAGAAATCATACAGAGATGGAAAAAAAAACTACCAGAACCCAAATTTCTCCAGAAACTCCTCTGTCCAATCTCCCTTCCGGAAAAAAGGTTGTAATCGTTCATGGAATTCGCCACCGGATGCATGGTTGTAAACTCCCTCAACCAAATTTAGGTCTACCTGGCTTACATAGAGAGACTAGGGTTAGTTTGGAGCCATTTAGAATTAGAACATAGTATTTTAGATTAATGTACAAATTTCGTATTACTTAGTGCACCTTACCGTTGTTTTGATATTTGGAGCGCTACTCTAGCTTTTGCTTTCAACTAAATTTTACACACTTGTCCTAGACGTGCCAGCCTTCCATTCTGACCTTTGTGTAACTCATAAATACCCCCTCTTGTACTTTATTTTAGTCGCATAATATTCGTTACAAATGTCTATTCTTAAATCCAAAAAAATCCAACTTTGCATCTTTGTTCGTTCCAATCGAAATTGGAGACACAACCTCGACCCATTTTGTGCAACCTAATTTAAGACAATAATCTATTCTGAGTTTACTATGTCCATGATACTTATGTCCTACCCAATTTTAATCCCATGCACTTTTAATTAATTAAAGAACACCATTGACACTAATTTTAATTAAATTGGTACAAGGACTCAACCTAACCCAAAACTAGATCCAATACCAACTCAAACCCCCACTCACACCCTCAAGGTTCATATAAAATACTACACACCATTCTAATCCACTATATCACACCAAACATGGTGTTTTTCCTCATCCAATCTCAATCTCCCTTGTTTGTGCAATTTTTAAATTATTGGGGGCCTTTGTGCAAATAAGTAACTAGGTGTTCACCTCCCATTGGAGCAAAATAATGAAGAAACCCTCCTTCATTACTTTGATCGGTCACCCATATTTTCCCTCCCATTTTGTATGTGTCACGCCCTAGTCCCAAAATATGTAGGACTAGGACACGTGAGCATGCCAGCCGTATGAATATGACACTCCAATATATGGAAACCATAACACACGTACGCTATAATATGAATAACAATATCCATAAGTGGTATAAATCTAACACAAGTCATATGGTATAATCTAGATCTCATCCATAGAATCAATATAAATAAATATCTAGTATCTACGAGCTAGATATCAATGTGAGGTATCTCGAAAATGACAGTCGGATGGAAACAAATCCACTGCCGAACTAGAATATGGAATACACAAGATAAATACAAAATAAGAATATCAACTACCAATCATGGGCTCGACGAGAAGACCTCATCGCAAATGCGTAGCAAGTCCTAATTTGCGCTCCTGCAATACTCATGAACAATACACTTGGAAGGGGACCAGGTTCTCAGAGGGACGTAACAAGATACATAAAAAGCATGCCATAAAGTAAATACTGTAAAACTCCAGGGTGACCAAACCATCTAAGTAAAATGCAACTTGAGGACAACTTTGAGTATATGGGAAGGTGTAGGCTAGACATATGCTGACATAATTTACCAGTCGTGACAACCGGCTAGTATATGCCACACATGCCCCCTATAACACGGGCACAGGAATACAGTAACATCCAATGCTCTACAGAACGTGGTATCAATAATATATATATACGTCCGTATCACTCCATCGAGTGCGGTGCCAGTATAAAGGAGTGGGGTGTCCCATATGCCTACTAGTCGTCCTCTCCGCCCAATGATCTAAGCACGTTGTATCCACAACACGCGTCAGCTACTACGCCTCGGCGTCGTAACTCTAGCTCATAGTCTATCGTTAGAGCAATAGCCCAATCCTTACAACTAAACAAGGATATGGATGGGACTATTGTACCATGCTAGTCTATGCTCCGCCTATCAATAACTGCTAAGTCTTCTAACATGCATCACTATTAGCAGTTATACCCTATCCGTCGCACGCCTACACGTACAGGTGGCCAACCACATACGCAAGACCGTGCCCTATATGAGACTCACAACACGTGTACGAAATATATCAAGGCCTGGGAGTCATACCAATAACTCCACAACTTTAGGTGGGTCTACTAGACACTAGGTCGGACACAAGTCCTAACGTCAACGCATTTGTTGAATGCACCCGAGTCTCTCTCGGACGCACATAATTAAATAATAAATATACAGCTAATATACAGAATTTAAACAATACAACAAAGGTAAGGTATACTTGCCTGGCAAGCGGCTGTGTAGTCCCAATAGTCTGCTCCTAGAATCGTGCAGATAAATCCAACAGGTATCCGGGGTCAGCGTGCACCGGTACGGGGATCGGGGTGACTACTGCGGTTTGTCTGGCGAGGGTGACGGGTTCATAATGAACACGAGGGCGAGGGTAATGACGATAATTGAGGTTGACACGGTGATGGTTAAGGGTGACAGTGTTTAATGATGATGATTCGAGATAATGGTGAGGACAATATTGAGGATGATAGGGATGATGATAACGTTGATGATCCTGATGATAGGGGATGGTGACGATGTCGGCGACGATGGCGATGATGATGATGATGATGACTAGGATGATGATGACGAGGATGACGACATGGGTGATGACGATGTTAAGGTCGATGATGAGGATGATAATGGTGACGAGGGTGGTTAAGGTGATAACAACGACGACAATGGCGATGGTGATGGTGATGGTGAAGGTGGTACGACGATGACGATGATGAAGGTGATGACTGAACTCCGGCCAGAGGAAGGGTGTTCGATTGAATTCAGGCGGAGGATCGACCGGGAGAAGAGAACGACGAGGGGAGGCTGATAGACGGTGGTGTGGAGGGAAGACGTTGGCGGCTTTGGTTGGATTAATGGTGGTGTTTGATAATGTAGGTGGTGGTGTTGGTGACTGCTGCCGCAGTCCGGCCAGTCGAAGGAGGAGGAGGGGTTCAGAGTGGTGGTGATGGTGGACAGAGCGGGGAGGCTGGATGTCGACTCAGGTGAACGGTTGGAGAGGAGGGGACGTTCAGTCGGTCGGAGGCCGACGGGTGCAACATCTAGCTGTTGTGGCGAGGTTGGAGGTCGGCCCAGTCGGGGTTCAACGATGGGGCTCATCCCCGTCGAGTCGTGCGGAGGGAAGAAAGGAGGACGGGCAGGCGGGACTGCTCATGGAAGTTGCCAGTCGCGCATGGGCTGAGCTCACGGCGAGAAGACGTATCGCTGAAGGAGCGCTGCTAGACGCGGCTCACCAGTGCTGGAGCACTCTGGTCCGACGGGGCTCGGCAATACACGGCCTGCAGAGTCGTCGATGGTGGTGATGGGAATCGTCAATGGCGGAGGGGGACGGCTCCGGCGAGGGGGCTGGCCTGGGGTGGATCGTGTTCGCCAGAGGGGAGGCTGACGAGTCAGGGAAGGAGAGGTCGACGAGTTGGGGCAGCGGCCGGCGGGCTTGGGTCTCCTGTCGTCTAGATGTAGGGAGGAAGGAGAGGAGCTCGGCGCTGATGGTGGTGGTCCGGAGAGTCGAGGCCGGCGGGGTCTGCTCGGCGCTGTGCCGGCGGGGTCGGGGTCGGCTCCGACCAAGGGGAGGATGGGGGAGTAAATAGTACGTGAAGGGGGGGTCTGCTGAATTGGGGGATTTAGGTTTTGGTTTGGGGATTTGAGTTTTAGGTTAAGAAGAAAATAGAAAAAGTGATTTTATACATGTAAAAATTTGGGCTTGGGTTTGACCTAGGATTAGGACTTGGTCAACACTCCTTGGTATGGGCCTTGGGCTCACATGGGGATGTTAGGAGGGCTGGAATTTGTATTAATTAAATGCAAGGGTAAATTAATATACGGGGCGATGTGCGCGTATTGCACATCCTGAAAAATTACAGAAAAATTCACGTAAAGGGAAAATTGGGTTTCTTTACGTATTGTCCGGTGGTGGGGACATCTTAATGTGTTTTTGTATAATAGCCCCCAACAATTGGAAAAATTATACAAAGACGAAAATTAGATTTAATTTATTAAAATTATCGCGCACGGTGTTCCGGAATTAATTAGGAGTACCTGGGAATAAAATTAGGTCGGGCACAAGCGTCTGGGCGTAGAGGATATAGTGTAGAATATTAATAAAATTTGGGTTGTACAAAACGGTCAAGATTATGTCTCTAATTTCGATTGGAACGCACAAGGGTACAAAGTCGGGATTTATTTTAGAATTTGGAAATAACGTCCGCGACGTTTATTGTGCGACTATAATGTAGCACCAGAGAGCATGATTATAAATTATACAGAGGTCAGAAAGGTAGGCGGGCACGTCTAGGACAATGTTGTAAAATTTGCAGGTAGGCAATGGCTAGCGTAGTGCTCCAATTAACGAAGCAACGGTAAGGTGCGCTACACGATAAAATAATGTACAGTTAAATCAAATGTCGTGTTCTAAATTCTAATTGGTTCAAACTAGCCCTAATTCCACTATATAAGCCAAGTAAACCTAATTTCGGGTGAGGGAGTTTACAATCTACCCAACTTAGAAATAATTTTGTCCTCAAAATTAAAATAAGGCATAATTGGTTTAACTCCTTCACTTGCGTACGTAAGGTGAGTTAAATCGCAATCTCTTTCAAAATTTAACTTATTCAATCCATCAAAATCCCTTTCGAATTGAACCATTATTTAAATTGAATGTCAACGCATCGCGTTGTCTTCTCCATTCTTAATTTAATAATCTACATCCAATCTAATTCAAATCTCTATAACATCCCAAATCAGAATTTAGATCACAATCTTCAACTGTTAAAATTTCCTCTAGAAAGTTATAATCAATTCTTATTTCTTTCCTCAATTTGTGAATCCCGTATTCTTAAAAAAAAAATTAATTCAATTTATATCCTCAATATTTTCAAATAGGTAATCCCACCATCAATATTTAACCTTTAAATTAAGTCCTCAATATTTGAAATTTGAATTCTAATTCACCAATTGTCCGAGTCTAGATTTTTATATTTATCCTCAAAATTTAAATCAATGATTTAATCCTTCAATATCCAAAATTTAAATTATGCGCTCAAGTATAAATATTTTGGTCCGCAATATCAAGATTCTAAAATTTATTGAATCATCAACATCTTAATCATTCTTCTAAAAATTCTCAAAAATTAAAATGACTTGAACCTCTACAGCCAATTTTTCTCGATCACAATCTAAGAGAAGTTTCTCTTGAGTTGATAATGCAACTGCTACCCAACTTAGGATCTACCCCTCTATCACATAAGGTTCTTATATTTCAGAAATCTCATTCCTCAATTTTACTTAATCATGTTATTCAATCCTCAAAAATTTTAACACCAATTATTTTACATGGGATATGCCCTTGGTTACAAAATAATCATCAAATAATATATTCGGCCCATATGGTACATCTAATACCATCTGTGTATCAACTTATGCTAAGCACGAGGCTTCGTCTTTCCGAAATAAGGGAAGATGAAAAATAATAATAAAGAGTTCAAGGGGGAGGTAATAGATTAGGAGTATGGGGATCAAGGCGGTTAAAGAATTCAATGGAAATTGTCAAGGCAGTTGTGGATTGAAATCCTACTTTGGTAATTCATATTCACATGCTCGTATCAGCACAGTTATGTAACGGATACGATATGCTCAGACATATCTAGAGGGCAACTACATTCGTCTACTAATCACTATATATCTCAATCCACGTAAAATAGTTATACGAAAGGCGAACCAAGCGCACTATGGTTGATCAGACCGTAGTACATTGATTCTGAAATTTATTAGTGTACGCGTCCAATAATACATATGTCATGAACAAGCTCGATAAAAGACTGAGCTTGCAAAACTAGGCTGTAACAGCAGCATAAGTCGAGGTAGTACAAAAGTATAAGCACGCTAGATTATGATGAAAGGGATTACAAAATAATTTAATTCACAAAAAAACAAAATAAGACTCTACAGTCTCTCTAGTTGTCACACTACTCCTTATCTAAGTCGCTAGTCAACCCAATATAGGGGTACAGATCTATAATTTTTACAGTCTGAATAAACACTATCTTTTTACGCAAGTCTAAAGTTGTGTCATCATATTATACTTCATCAATGGGTCAATAGGGCCATGTGATACTATATTGTGAGACACAGAACAATAACTAATACTGTGACAGTTTGAAGGGGATCCTACAAATTAATAAAGTCCTTGTAAATAAGGTACAATTCTTATTGGGCTATACGAGGAAAGGATCTTAGTACTTATTTAGGTCTCCTATTGTATCATGTGGGTAAGTGGTCATCTTAAATCTTAATCATAGCGCTTATAGAATACAAGTGTCAATAGTAAGAATAGAAAAATTACTGGTCTTCAAGGGAAAAGAGGATATAATCAATACTGAGGTGGGGTACATGTCATATGATTTACAACTAAGAAAAAAAAATCAGATCACAATCTAAGGGAACAACTCAAACTATCAATTTCTAACTACCACGCACAAAAATTCAAAGTTCAAGATTACAATTATCATCCTAGCAAACTATATATTCTAACATAGAATAAGATCACTTGGCCTTCAATCATAAGAGTTATGTGGCATGAGTTAAAAGATGAAGAAAAAAAAGAATCATAATTTAGTCGTCGCGCAATTAGCGAACGCTAAGGTTTTGGAGAAATACGATATGAAATTATAATAGAGGGACTCAAGATAATATCATGATTTCTACGGAGAAAGTGGTATGCTAATCTCTGTGTTTGAGGAATGATTGAGGGAATATTATATTTATTCCTCTTAGCTTCCTAGGGTACGGTCTGCTAATATCAAGAAAATGAATCTAATGTATGGTTCTATAATAATATCTCACTATAAAAGTTAAGTTTGGTCCTATTATTCAACCTTGGATTTTTATGGGTTCCTCAAGGCTAGGGTCAAGCAATATGGTCAGATTTATAGCTAGCCCTAGTAGTGCCTATACCACTCTTAAGTCATTCATAATTATGTCAAGGAATAATGGTAAGCCATTCTCTAGATAGGGATGCTAGGGTTTACTTAATTATTCTAAACTTAGTGACGGGTCAGAATTCTAGTTACACTTAATAGTAATGTTATCCTACTTATTATCTAACAACATGGACTTCTATTTTCTAGGAGAAGGCTATACTCAAGGAACTAATGGGAAGGCACATGAATCAAGCATGATACAATTATTCAACGAAATGGATTGGAAGGAGGATGAGTCATAGTCAGTTGTGGATGAGATCCTATAATCTAATCCTATTTGCAGGCTTGCTCGGTACAATAACATAATCGAGACAATATGCTCTGACCTGCATGGGCCACCATAAAAATATGTCACGTCCCAGTCCCAAAATACGTAGGACTAGGACACATGAGCATGCCAGCCGTATGAATATGGCACTCCAATATATGGAAAGCATAACACACGTACGCTGTAATATGAATAACAATATCCACAAGTGGTATAAATCTAACACAAATCACATGGTATAATCTAGATCTCATCCATAGAATCAATATAAATAATTGTCTAGTATCTACGAGCTAGATATCAATGTAAGAAATCTCAAAAATGACAGTCGAATGGAAACAAATCCACGCCGAACTAGAATATGGAATACACAAGATAAATACAAAATAAGAATATCAACTACCAATCATGGGCTCGACGAGAAGACCTCATCGCAAATGCGTAGCAAGTCCTAATCTACGCTCCTGTAATACTCATGAACAATACACCTGGAAGGGGACCAAGTCCTCAGAGGGACGTAACAAGATACATAAAAAGTATGCCATAAAGTAAATACTGTAAAACTCCAGGGTGACCTAACCATCTAAGTAAAATATAACTTGAGGACAACTTTGAGTATATGGGAAGGTGTAGGCTAGACATATGCTGACGTAATTTACCAGTCGTGACAACCGGCCAGTATATGCCACACATGCCCCCTATAACAAGGGCACAGGAATACAGTAACGTCCAACGCTCTACAGAATGTGGTATCAGTAATATATATATACGTCCGTATCACTCCGTCGAGTGCGGTGCCAGTGTAAAGGAGTGGGGTGTCCCAGATGCCTACTAGTCGTCCTCCCCGCCCAATGATCTAAGTACGTTGTATCCACAACACGCGTCAGCTACTACGCCTCGGCGTCGTAACTCTGGCTCATAGTCTATCGTTAGAGCAATAGCCCAATCCTTACAACTAAATAAGGACATGGATGGGACCATCGTACCACGCTAGTCTTTGCTCCGCCTATCAATAACTGCTAAGTCTTCTAACATGCATCACTATTAGCAGTTATACCCTATCCGTCGCATGCCTACACGTACAGGTGGCCAACCATATATGCAGGACCGTGCCCTACATGAGACTCACAACACGTGTACGAAATGTGTTAAGGCCTGAGAGTCATACCAATAACTCCACAACTTTAGGTGGGTCTACTAGACACTAGGTCGGACACAAGTCCTAACGTTAACGCATTTGTTGAATGCACCCGAGTCTCTCTCGGACGCACATAATTAAATAATAAATATGCAGCTAATATACAGAATTTAAACAGTACAACAAAGGCAAGGTATACTTGCCTGGCAAACGGCTGTGTAGTCCCAATAGTCTGCTCCTGGAATCGCGCAGATAAATCCAACAGGTGTCCGGGGTCAGCATGCACCGGTACGGGGATCGGGGTGACTACTGCGGTTTGTCTGGCGAGGGTGACGGGTTCATAGTGAACACGAGGGCGAGGGTAATGACGATGATTGAGGTTGACACGGTGATGGTTAAGGGTGACAGTGTTTAATAATGATGATTCGAGATGATGGTGAGGACAATATTGAGGATGATAGGGATGATGACAATGTTGATGATCCTAATGATAGGGAATGGTGACGATGTCGGTGATGATGATGATGACTAGGATGATGATGACGAGGATGACGACGTGGGTGATGACGATGTTAAGGTCAATGATAAGGATGATAATGGTGACGAGGGTGGTTAAGGTGATAACAACGACAACAATGGCGATGGTGATGGTGAAGGTGGTACGACGATGACGATGATGAAGGTGATGACTGAACTCCGGCCAGAGGAAGGGTGCTCGATTTAATTCAGGCGGAGGATCGATCGGAAGAAGAGACTGGCGAGGGGAGGCTGCTAGACGGTGGTGTGGAGGGAAGACGTTGGTGGCTTTGGTTGGATTAATGGTGGTGTTTGATAATGTAGGTGGTGGTGTTGGTGACTGTTGCCAGAGTCTGGCCAGTCGAAGGAGGATGAGGGGTTCAGAGTGGTGGTGATGGTGGACAGAGCGGGGAGGCTGGATGTCGACTCAGGTGAACGGATGGAGAGGAGGGGACGTTCAGTCGGTTGGAGGCCGACGGGTGCAGCATCTCGCGATCGTGGCGAGGTAGGAGGTCGGCCCAGTCGGGGTTCAACGATGGGGCTCGTCCCCGTCGAGTCTGGCGGAGGGAAGAAAGGAGGACGGGCAGGCGGGACTGCTCATGGAAGTTGCCGGTCGCTCATGGGCTAAGGTCACGGCGAGAAGACGTAGAGCTGAAGGAGCGCTGCTGGACGCGGCTCACCAGTGCTGGAGCACTCCGGTCCGGCGGGGCTCGACAATACACGGCCTGCAGAGTCGTCGATGGTGGTGATAGGAATCGTCAATGGCGGAGGGGGACGGCTCCGACGAGGGGGCTGGCCTGGGGTGGATCGTGTTCGCCGGAGGGGAGGCTGCCGAGTCGGGGAAGGAGAGGTCGACGAGTTGGGGCAGCGGCCGGCGGGCTTGGGTCTCCCGTCGGCTAGCTGTAGGGAGGAAGGAGAGGAGCTCGACGTTGATGGTGGTGGTCTGGAGAGTCGAGGCCGGCGAGGTCTGCTCGGCGCTGTGCCGGCGGGGTCGGGGTCGGCTCCGGCCATGGGGAGGATGGGGGAGTGAATAGTACGTGAAGGGGGGGTCGGCTGAATTGGAGGATTTAGGTTTTGGTTTAGGGATTTGAGTTTTAGGTCAAGAAGAAAATAGAAAAAGTGATTTTATACATGTAGAAATTTGGGCTTGGATTTGACCTAGGATTAGGACTTGGTCAACACTCCTTGGTATGGGCCTTGGGCTCACATGGGGATGTTGGGAGGGCTGGAATTTGCATTAATTAAATGCAAGGGTAAATTAATATACGGGGCGATGTGCGCGTGTTGCACATCCCGAAAAATTACAAAAAAATCCACGTGAAGAGAAAATTGGGTTTCTTCACGTATTGTCCGGTGGTGGGGACACCTTAATACATTTTTGCATAATAGCCCCCAACAATTGGAAAAATTGCACAAAGAGGTAAATTAGATTTAATTTATTAAAATTATCGTGCACGGTGTTCCGGAATTAATTAGGAGTACCTGGGAATAAAATTTGATCGGGCACAAGCGTCTGGGCGTAGAGGATACAGTGTAGAATATTAATAAAATTTGGGTTGTACAAAACGGTCAAGATTATGTCTCTAATTTCGATTGGAACGCACAAGGGTACAAAGTCGGGATTTATTTTAGAATTTGGAAATAACGTCCGCGACGTTTATTGTGCGACTACAATGTAGCAACAGAGAGCATGATTATAAATTATACAGAGGTCAGAAAGGTATGCGGGCACGTCTAGGACAATGTTATGAAATTTGCAGGTAGGCAATGGCTAGCGTAGTGCTCCAATTAACGAAGCAACGGTAAGGTGCACAACACGATAAAATAATGTACAGTTAAATTAAATGTCGTGTTCTAAATTCTAATTGGTTCAAACTAGGTCTAATTCCACTATATAAGCCAAGTAAACCTAATTTCGGGTGAGGGAGTTTACAGTTTGTACAACACACCACTTTACACCTACATCATCACCACCCTCCATTCAAATTTACCCCATCCCAACAACTTATTTCTTCATGAGGATCCTTCCCCCATTCCTAGAAATGGCCATGTAGCCGGCCCTAATCCCCATGCTCTCCTTCTCTCTCTCTCTCTCTCTCTCTCTCTCTCTCTCTCTTACATTAACTCTTCCACCCTCTCTCCAAAATTTAGCAGCCACCACCATCCCCATGTGCCCGAAACCCTAAACTTTATTTACCTCATTCCTCCTCCTTCTTCTTCCTCCTCCGGACACAGCCTTCACCACGACCGACCACCACTTCCTCCTTCTTCTTCCTTCCCTCGACGAACCCGATCACCACCAACAGCAACCTCCTCTCCTTCTTCTTCTCCGACACTCCCTCCCTCTCATTCGCCGGGCCTCCAACCACCACAGCCATCACCACAGTCACCCGACGTCCACCACCACCGCAAGCATCACCACCCCCTCCTCCATTAAACTCCACCGCCACCACAGCCTTCACCACGACCGACCAAATTCTAGCCTCCTTCTTCCTTCCTCTAATCCCGCCACCACCTCATCACCGGACCACCACAGCTAACACCACCACCATCATCGACCACCTCCTTCCTCCTTCCTCCTTCCTCTTCTCACGACCACCACCCTCGACATCCATCACCACCGCCATCAACACCACCACAGCCTCCTTCTTCCTTCCTCTAATCCCGTCACCACCTTATCACCCGACCACCATAGCCAACACCACCACCATCTTCTGAATCTGCGTGTGACGCGTGTCCCATTAAGAGATAATGCATATAACTGCTGCAAAGATCACGGCATGCAAACCACGTAGGTAGCTGTCAATCGCGTAGAAGAGGTTGGCGTAGAAGCCAATAACTGTCACCAAGGTGTAGAAGCCAAATAGTTGTCAAACTGGTGTAAAGGCCAGGTAGGCGTAGAAGCCTAGTAGGCGTAGAAGTCTGATGCTGCATTGATAGGTAGCTAGCGTAGAAGATAGCCGATCCTCCTTCTTTGACTGATATCTTGAGCTGATTTTGGACCAAATAGCCCTATTACGCACCAATGCAAATATAGCCTGAGTTGGTGTATTCCGAGGAGATAGCATACGGCGTACTCCTTATAACTGAAAATAGCCAGGTCAGCGTATTTCAAGGAGATAGCGTACAGCGTGCTCCCATAGCTGAAAATAGCCTGATGGCATAATGTGCAAAAGTGATGATGTGGACGTATTAGCCGTAATTATGGCTCGCCCAGTCTTTGAAAATATAACCAAATCTCGTGCATTAAATGCAGAGATCTGCCCCCATCCTACACATTAACTGCAGAGACGTGCCTCGAGCTCTGTACGAAGAGCAGCTTTTGACGTGGCGGTCCGTTTGTCTTCTGCGGAGCGTAAAAGCTCACATCTGCCTGTGTAAAACTAGGCAGCGTATTCCCTTGTATGCGTAAAATCAGTTTATACCAAGGAAATGTCACTAAACGATGGTTTGGGTCTCTGTGTCGCACCATCATTACAGTCGTCGTCTGGATAGTCGTGCAGTACTCTTTGTCATGAGTCAGGTTCACTGCATGATCTGACAGGTTCATTCGAGGAATATAAAGCATTCCTCGTACACTTCCATGCTGCATTAAAAGCGGATGAGTTTTACGCCATAAAGGCGATGTAACAACCTTTTTACGCTGAAGCAGTCTGAACACACTGCATTACGCGGGTTGTTTTGGAGCTATGTTTTACGCTATACTAGCGATAAAGCTCTGTTTGTACGTCGATGGCTCTGAAGTCCCGTATTACACCACACAGTACTGAAATACTGCGTATAACTCTGCAGCGTATTTTTCATGCTTCTACAAGACCCCCTTCAAAGTTTTCGAATTCCTCGTAATTTGAAACACTTTGAATGAAGCATGAAACGGTCAAGTCTGACTCGTTCCTCGAGGCTGATTTCTTGGCGGATTCTTGGGGATTTGTTGGGATTCGGTGTATTCTCTTTTGCCTATATAAAGGCTGAGGAGTTAACCTATTCTTCCCATATTTCTTTTATCATACAGAGAAGATTGCAGAAGTTCGTCGGGTCAACTTGAGGAAGAAGAAGACCATGTTCTTCCAGCATGTAAGGAGCCAAAAAAGAAGACGTCCTCGAGCAAATATCCTCTGCAACGATGGATCATGGAAGGAAATCATAGCTTCCTTTACTCGGGATAATCAGCAACTTCATATGGCGATTCGTCCAGGAGAGAGGAAGGGTCACATTAGACCACACAGCTTGCAAGCTGTATTTTCTCTCGTCGTTCGTGGACGAGGGCAGACAAACTAGTCCTGTCTTCCAGAATTGAGTTGGGTCTAAAACCTCAACTCAATCTGTCATGGCGTATGGAGGATGGGCTCTGAAATTTTTTACACAAGCCTAGTTGTGTATCCTCCCGCCATTAATTATTTTCTTGTTCATCGACTGTGGAAGTCGATGAACTGCTGCAGAAGACGGAAGAAGATCTCCACCAATATGAGAACCTGGCAGAACAAATTCTGGGGGTGATCTTTTAAATGAAGATGAGAAATCCTTTGTAGACGAGATTTCCCTCATATGTAATCATGAAGATGAAAAAAATCCTTTGTAGACTGGATTTCCCTCATATGTAATCATGATTTAATAAAATCGTCTTCTTTTGCGTATCTGATGATTTGCTATATATATTTTACTGTGATGAAGTCTGAATATGTGTAGCTTCGACACATCTGAATAACTTTATGCCGACTCTGATAAAAAGAGTATTTTAGTTCCGTTCTGTCTTTTATGCATAACTGAAGATGCGCAGAAAGTCGTTTAGCATTTGAGTCAAATATTCGAACTGTCCTGCTGTTTGGAATGGAGACTGCATAGAATTTTGAACTGTCATTTCTGAGAAGGAGAATTTTTGTTCAGACCATCATCTTCAAGAATGATTTCTCGAAAATCCCTTGAAATAGGGCGAGAAATGGCTGTCAAAACTGAGTCGCCATCTTGAACTGTAGAGAAAATATTCTGACTGGATTTTAGATGAACTTCCAATCGACCCAAGGAGAAGAGTCGTATTCAATTCTGAACTCTGTATGCTTTGGGTACTTGGGGTGTTTTGAGGTCAAGAAGAAGCATCTTCTCGGGAACCCTTGCAATTGACCGCCTTGAGATTTGTTCAGATATACGCATACTCTGGCCTGCGTATTTTCAGATATGCGGAAAGTCATAGATTCGTAATGTAGATGAGCATAAAATCATAAGTTTGTAGCCTCTCGAGCGTAAAAGCTGCTGAGCATAAGAGCATCCGGGCGTAAAACTGTAGATCTGTAGCCTCCGAAAAGAAAATCTTCCGAGCGTGAAGTCGTAGATTTGTTGCCTTTCGAGCGTAAAAGCTACCGAGCATGAAATCATAGATTTATAGCCTCTGAGCGTGAAGTCGTAGGTTTGTAGCCTCTCGAGCGTAAAAACTACCGAGCGTAAAAGCATCCGGACGTAAAACCGTAGACTTATAGCCTCTGAGCGTAAAATCATAGATTTGTAGCTGTCGAGCGTAAAAAACTCCTTGGTGTAAAATTACGAATCTGCTCTGCATGAAAAAACTTTTTAAATTCGCTGACTGTCCACCTTCCCTAAACGATAGTGTAACCCCCTGATTTTTCAGAAATTTTTAATTTAGATTTTTCACAATTTTCTGTAATTTTTAAGGATTTTCAAGAATTTATTTTAGATTCAAATATAATTAAAAATATCCCAAACTTTTATTTTAGTTTCTAAATAATAAAATATATTTTCTAGAAGTTTTTGGGAATTTTTTGAGTATTTTTAGTATTTATTGGGAGTTATTTAGGCTAATAACTAATTTTTAGGACTTTTAGAATTTATGGTGCAAGCCCAGAAATATAGAATGGACCCACGTTATTTTCTAAGGTTTATAAAATTATTATATATTTTTTGAAATTATTTCAAAATTTTTGGAATAATGTTAGTATTTATTTTTAGTTTTATGGCAAAACTAATTTTTAGAGCTTCTCCTAATTATAGTAAAAAATCTATGAATATATAATTATCTCAAATTTTTTTTAGGGTTTTTAGGTTCAAAATATATTTTCTGTAATTTTTCCAGATTTTTATGATTATTTTTAATATTTATTTTGAGTTATTTAGCTTTAAAACGACTTAAATAATATTTTGATAAAGGCAAATCAAAAAACAAATAATATAACCAAAACCATCCAATCAAATCATGACACGTGTCACCCTATCAACTTTCATTCAGCCTCTCAACATCCCTATATATATATATATTATTATAACCCTAATTATCCTATTATTTTTTAGAGAGAGATTTTGGAGAATTATCATCTAGGGTTCCTTCATCTTCCAGAAGCCATTGCGCATAGCTCCGGACTCCAAACGAGGCCTAATTTCTTGCGTTAGAACTATATTGAGGTTAGATTTCTGATTAAATAATTTTTTTACAAAATTATAAGTATTAAATTCTGGAAAATTCGTAGAGCACAGCATGTCCGAAAATAGACGTGTTTCAATGTTTTCATGATTTCGGGAGAACGAGGAATCAAAATCATGAACCGTTTAAAGTTTCGGAAAGCTAATGTCGCGATCATCGACATATAATTTTCCCAGAAGTTAATTCAAAGTATTTATATACTGTTAATTCTGTAGAACTTCTAGGTTAGAATTTAACCATCGGTGCACAATACAAAATTTGTATGTGCCATAATTCCCAAACGAATTTGAATTCGGATGAGCCATAAATTCTAGTATATTTTTGATGCTGAAATCTACAGGAAATCATGCATGAAAGTCGAGTTTGTGTCGGTTGACATTTTGGTCAACAGATCACCTCGATTTGCGTGCCATGAGTCTCGAGTTGATAAAATTCAGTTTCTTTGGACAAAATTTAGGGATTAACATAAAAATCAGAATAATAAGATTAAAATAGGATTTTAGAGAAATTATTTCAGAATTAAATAAATTAAAATAAATTATCTTTTGACGTGATAAATTTGTAATACATAGGCTATTTGGACTGAGACTTGGACTCTGATTCATACTAGCAACAGGACCCCAGACAAGTGTACCTTGCCAAACTCTGTAGTATTGTTATATATTTTCCTTGCTTCATCATATTGCTGTGCATGCTTAACCTAGGACCGTGTGACGTACTTAGCGTCCGATTATTAGTCGGGTGCCAACACTGTGCGCGGTGTTGGATACTGTCATCTAGATGGACATTCGTGACACTTTATATTCTTGTACTTATCTTACCAAGTACACTATGAACCAGGACACTTGACACTATTCATGAGACAGGATCTTTTTGAGATATTCATGGTGATTTTGTATAGGATACAGGACTTGACAGAGATACTATATTCATAGATATATTATGACTTGTTGCATTAGCTATGATCCCGCTTGACATGAACATGAGACGTTATGGTCATGATATGCGTGGTTATATTGGGTGGGAAGAGACACACAGGCTACAGGCTGTTCCATATATATATACATCCACTATTATTGAGAGGTCGTAGACTCTCGGAGCAGAGCTAGACCCACTACCGGTTATTACCGCTATCGGCTCCCCGACACAGAGCTGATAGTGGCTCAGCCTGAGTACTCGTGATGCTCTCATTTGCATTTTTACTTAGATGGCTACTTGCTTGCCTTATTTATTCTATTTATTTTTCTGTACTGCATTTATTTTGGCATAAGCTTTCTTGTACCTTGCTATGTCCCCTGAGGACCTGGATCCGGATTATGTCCCCAGGATTTGAGGATGAGATCTATCCCGAGGTATACAGGACCGCAGCAGGAGCTGATCCAGGAGCTGTACCGCCATCCGAGGATGAGGTGTTAGCCGAAGACTTCTCGTGAGCATCCATGTTTCATGCTCAGTATTTATTATTTATTTCAGTCATTTACTTTCTGGTCTGTTGAACCATTGTATCAGATATTTATCGGGTTGTTCCCCGAAGCACTTTGTTGAGACTAGCTGATGATTTACATTCCTTATTTATTCCGTGGATCATATTTTATATCTTGTGTGGATGAGATTAGTTATGCCTTGATTGTCGTAGACTTTATTTTACAGCTTAAGTATGCCCTGATGGATCCATTAAATTGGATTTGTCCATCGGTGCGTACTGCTGGCCATTGCCACGTATCTGGTCCCTCGGTATTTTGGGACTGGGGCGTGACATGGTTTTTGTGGCGGCCCATGCAGGTCTACGACTAAATTTTTCGGTTTCAACTTAGGGACCGAGAAGCCTGCAAATAGGATTAGAGTATAGGATCTCATCCACAACTGACTATGGCTTCTCCTCCTCCTCCTTTTAATCTATTCCGTTGAAAAATTGCATCCTGCTTGATTCATGTGCCTTCTTATTAGTTCCTTGAGTGTAGCCTTCTCCTAGAATATAGCAGTCCATGTTGATAGAATTATAGGTAGGGTAACTTTCCTATTAAGAGTACAGCTAGGATATTGACACACCCCTAAGTAGAACGCTTAATGAACCCTAGCGTCCCTCACCTATAGAATAATTTATCATTATTTCTTGTTATAGTCATGAATGACCTAAGAGTAGTATAGGCACTGCTAAGAGCTAGCTAGAGATTTGACCCTAATGTTTGACCCTAGTCTTGAGGAACCAATAGAAATCCGAGATCGAATGTTAGGACTGAACCTAGTGTGCATAGTGGGATAGTGTTAAGATATAGGTTCTTGTCGTGATATTAGCAGACAGTACCTCAGGGAACCCAGAGCAACGAGTATGACATTCCCCATGAGATCATACCTCAAACACGAAGAATTGCTCGCCACCTTCACCTTAGGAAACTATGAAATTATCTAGAGCCTCATATTTTAATTTCATACGTTGTTCGTCTGTGACCTTAACGTTCGCTAATGTGCAACGACTAAAATATGTTCTTCTTTTCTCCGTCTTTTAATTCGTGCCACCTGACACTTCTAATAGTAGGCCAAGTAATTTTATTCCTTATTAAGGACCCATAGTTTGCTAGGATTATAGTTGTAGTCTTGAATTTGAAAATTTTATATTTTGTAGTTAGAGTTCGATAAGTTTGAGTTAATCTTGTAGATTGTGACCAGATGATTATCCCTTAGTGTTAAATCACGTAATTTGTACCCCCACCTCGATACAAGTTATATTCCCTTTCCCTTGAGACTAGTACCACATAGTCCACTTGACCCATCAAGGCGGTGTAACTGAATGGCAATAATTGTATGCTAGCATAAGATGACAGTGTTTATTCAGATAATAGAATTTAGAGGTTCATGCCCTATTGGATCGACTAGCAACTTAGACAAGGAGGTTGTATGATAACTGTAGAGATTGTAGAGTCTTTTATTATTGTTGCTCATTTTGTTTGTTTTGTGAACTTGAATAATTTGTACCTCCTTTCATCATCATCTAGCGTGCTTATATTTCATATACTACCTTGACTTATTATGCTATTTTATAGCCTAGTTTTGCAAGCTTATTCTTTATCGAGCTTGTTCATGACATATGTATTATTGGGGAGGCCTACAATAATATATTTCAGAATCAGTGTATTACGGTCTGATCAACCATAGTGCGCTTGATTCGCCCTCGCAATAATACCTTACGTGGATTGAGATATGTAGTAATTAGTAGACGAATATACTTGCCCTAGACATGTCTGACATATCGTATCGGTTACATAACTGTACTAATACGAGCAGGCGAACAAAGGATTACCAAAATAGGATTTCAATCCACAACTGCTTTGACAATTCCCAATTGAATTCTTTAAACGCCTTGATCCCAATACTTCTATTCTATTACGCTGCCCTTGAACTCTTTATTATTGGTCTCCGTCTTCCCTTATTTCAGAAAGACGAAACCTCGTGCTTGGTATAAATTGATACACAGAGAATATATAAATTGATACACAGAGAATACTAGATATACCCCATAGGCCGATCACATACTTGAGGATTATTCTTCGTAATTAAGGACATATCATATGTGATATGATCGGCATTGAAGTTCGAGGATTGAATGACATGAGTAAACATATTAAGGAATATTCTCTTAAGGTATATAGCCTTATGTGATAGATGGATAAATTCTAAGTTGGGTAGTAGTGCATTGTCAACTCGAGAAAAATTTCTTTTAGATTATGATCGAGTAAGATTAAATTGGGAGAGGTTCAAGCCATTTTAATTTTAAGAATTTTAGAAGAATGACTAAGATGATGAGAATTAATGAATTGATATTGAGGACCCGATATTTATACCTTAAGTACATAATTTAAACAATGAAGGTAAAATCATCAACTTAAAATTTAGAGGATAAAAAGATGGAATTTCAGACTTGAACAATGGTGGACTGCATTTAAATTATTTTTTCAAGTTGATGATTTGAGTTAAAATAAAAACTTGATGGTTGGACTACCTATTTGAAATATTAAGGATGTGAATGGAATTTAAGAAGTTGAAGCATAAAAAAATTTATAAGTAAAAATAAGAATAATAATGGACTCGAATTACTTCTAGAGGAGATTATGATAATTGGAGATCGTGAGGTAAAATTGATATGCGTATTTAAATCTTGAAGATGATATATGGATTTAATTTAAATTTGGATATGGATAATTTGAAAAAGCGAGAAGAGATAACCATAGGTTAAATTTGATTGGATCAGTGGTCATCTTAACCTAGAAGTGATTGCAATGGATATGATTAGGATTTTAATTATCGCAAGGAGATTGCGATTGACTTGCCTTATGTACACGAAGGATTAACAAATTATGCCTTATTTTAATTTTGAGGACGATATTGTCTTAAGTTGGCTGGATTGTGAAATCCCCTCACCTAAGAAGTAGACCTACTTGGCTTAGATAGTAAGATTGAGGCTAGCTCGAATCCACTTAGGAATAGAACACGACATTTTTTATTTAGTTTTACAATATGGTATCCCTCGGCGCGCCTTACCATTGCTTCGATAATTGGAGCACTTCCCTAGTCACTGCCTTCCTACAAATTCCACACCTTGTCCTAGACATGCCCATCCTCCAATTTCCATCTTTGTGAAACGTTTCAATTATTGGGCGCTTTAATGCAAAAGAGCATTTAGGTGTCCACACTATTGGACATGACACACGAAGAAACCTATTTTCCCTCATGTGAATTTCTTCCATGATTTTCGGAATGTGCAACGTGCAACATCGTCCACTCAGTTAAACCTAGCCTTGCATTTTAACCAATGCAAATCTTAGACCATCCTTGACTTCTACCATGGCTTAATTTTAATTTTGAGGACAAAATTTTTATAAGTTGGGTAGATTGTAACCCCCTGATTTTTCAGAAATTTTTAATTTGGATTTTTCACAATTTTCTGTAATTTTCTAGGATTTTCAAGAATTTATTTTAGATTCAAATATAATTAAAAATATCCCAAACTTTTATTTTAGGTTCTAAATAATAAAATATATTTTCTAGAAGTTTTTGGAAATTTTCTGAGTATTTTTATTTATTGGGAGTTATTTAGGTTAATAACTAATTTTTAGGACTTGTAGAATTTATGGTGCAAGCCCAGGAATATAGAATGGACCCACATTAAATCTAAGGTTTATAAAATTATTATATATTTTCTGGAATTATTTCAGAATTTTTGGAATAATGTTAGTATTTATTTTTAGTTTTATGGCAAAACTAATTTTTAGAGCTTCTCCTAATTATAGTAGGAAATCTATGAATAAATAATTATCCCAAATATTTTTTTAGGGTTTTTAGGTTCAAAATATATTTTCTGTAATTTTTTCAGATTTTTATGATTATTTTTAATGTTTATTTTGAGTTATTTAGATTTAAAATGACTTAAATAATATTTTGATAAAGACAAATCAAAAAATAAATAATATAACCAAAACTATCCAATCAAATCATGACACGTGTCACCCTATCAACTTTCATTCAGCCTCTCAACATCCCTATATATATATATATTATTATAACCCTAATTATCCAATTATTTTAGAGAGAGAGATTTTAGAGAATTGCCATCTAGGGTTCCTTCATCTTCCAGAAGCCATTGCGCATAGCTCCGGACTCCAAACGAGGCCTAGTTTCTTATGTTAGAACGATATTGAGGTTAGATTTCTGATTATATAATTTGTTTTACAAAATTATGAGTATTAAATTCTGAAAAATTCGTAGAGCACAGCATGTCCGAAAATAGACGTGTTTCAATGTTTTCGTGATTTCGGGAGAACCAGGAATCAGAATCATGAACCGTTTAAAGTTTCGGAAAGCTAATGTCGAGATCATCGACATATAATTTTCCCAAAATTTAATTCGAAGTATTTATATACTATTAATTCTGTAGAACTACTAGGTTAGAATTTAACCATCGGTGCACAATACAAAATTTGTATGTGCCATAATTCCCAAACGAATTTGAATTCGGACGAGCCATAAATTCTAGTATATTTTTTATGCTGAAATCTAAAGGAAATCATGCATGAAAGTTGAGTTTGTGTCAGTTGACTTTTTGGTCAACAGATCGTCTCGATTTGCGTGCCATGAGTCTCGAGTTGATAAAATTTAGTTTCTTTGGACAAAATTTAGGGATTAACATAAAAATTAGAATAATAAGATTAAAATAGGATTTTAGAGTAATTATTCCAGAATTAAATAAAATAAAATAAATTATCTTTTGACGTGATAAATTTGTAATACATAGGCTATTTGGACTGAGACTTGGACTCTGATTCATACTAGCAACAGGACCCCAGACAAGTGTACCTTGCCAAACTCTGCAGTATTGTTATATATTTTTCTTGCTTCATCATATTGCTGTGCATGCTTAACCTAGGACCGTGTGACGTACTTAGCGTCCGATTATTAGTCGGGTGCCAACACTGTGCGCGGTGTTGGGTACTGTCATCTAGAGATGGACATTCGTGATACTTTATATTCTCGTACTTGTCTTACCAAGTACACTATGAACCAGGACACTTGACACTATTTATGAGACAGGATCTTCCTGAGATATTTATGGTGATTCTGTATAGGATACAGGACTTAACAGAGATACTATATTCATAGATATATTATGACTTATTGCATTAGCTATGATCCCGCTTGACATGGACATGAGACGTTATGGTCATGATATGCGTGGTTACATTGGGTGGAGAGAGACACACAGGCTACAGGCTGTTCCATATATATATACATCCACTATTATTGAGAGGTCGTAGACTCTCGGAGCAGAGCTAGACCCACTACCGGTTATTACCGCTACCGGCTCCCCGACAGAGCTGGTAGTGGCTCAGCCTGAGTACTCGTGATGCTCTCACTTGTATTTTCACTTAGATGGTTACTTGCTTGCCTTATTTATTCAATTTATTTTTTTGCACTAGATTTATTTTGGCATGAGCTTTCTTGTACCTTGCTATGTCCTCTGAGGACCTGGATCCGAATTATGTCCCCAGGATTTGAGGACGAGATCTATCCCGAGGTATACGGGACCGCAGCAGGAGCTGATCCAGGAGCTGTACCGCCATCCGAGGATGAGGTGTTAGCCGAAGACTTCTCCTGAGCATCCATGTTTCATGCTCAGTATTTATTATTTATTTCAGTCATTTACTTTCTGGTCTGTTGAACCATTGTATCAGATATTTATCGGGTTGTTCCCCGAAGCACTTTGTTGAGACTAGCTGATGATTTACATTCCTTATTTATTTCGTGGATCATATTTTATATCTTGTGTGGATGAGATTAGTTATGCCTTGATTGTCGTAGACTTTGTTTTACAGCTTAAGTATGCCCTGATGGATCCATTAAATTGGGTTTGTCCATCGGTGCGTACTGCTGGTCATTGCCACGTATCTGGTCCCTCGGTATTTTGGGACTGGGGCATGACAGATAGGCTGACGTGGTCCTGAATCATAACCGAGTATTAAATATCAGATTTGGTTAGGGATTCGAGGAGTCCATCTGAACTCTATATATACCCCAAGGCCTTCAGAGAAAAACTTTTCATCTGTATTCTGCAAAAGAACACCTTCGACTCTTTGAGTACTCTCCTTCGTTTCTTCTCTGAGTATTCTGAGTTTTTTAGCAATGGCACCAAAACCAATCTCCTCCTCTAAGGGAAAGAAGGCTGCCTCTTCTTCTCGCTCCTCTGCCCAAGCAAGAGCGACTCCCATCGGGCAGAGCGAACCTCACTCTGAACGAAGTGTCCCACCGACGAGCAGTGCACCGGGTGTTATAGGTAAAGCCTTTGGGACGAGAAAAATGACGAAAACCCTTCGCACACGTTGTACGTGGATGCGCTAGGTCATCTTCTGTGTTGAACGCCTCTTTGAGAAAGATGATGCACAAAGATATTTCATCTTTTACGTCCACATTTCTAATGTGTCAGCGTAAAAACTCCACATTTTTGCAGTCTGGCATAAAAAGCTTTGACTGTCGAAATCTGGCATATACTACAAATTTTGGGTGTTACGTTCTGGATGAAAACTCCGGCGTAATAACTCAAACTTTGGCAGTCTGGCGTAAAAACACAGACTGTCATTTTTGTGTATACTGTCAATCTTGGATTTTACGCCTGGGAATGAGATTCCAGCGTAAACATTCAAGTTTTCACAGTCTTGGCGTAAAACCACAGACTGTTTGATCTTCGGCATAAACTGCAAGACTGTGAGGTCTAGTATAGAAACTGACTTATTTTTCTTGTACTTTGTAGTTAACTTGTAGATATCTCCGTTAGCTGAGGTAATGGGTTCTGCTGCTGGGATGCTGAACTACAATTACCTGGAGGATTTGTCCCATGTGACATTTCCTATTTTTGGACCCCAGTATCCTGAAGGAAGGGGAATCCTAATATTGTCTCAAGACGAGCGAATGCTGTTGAGCATGATCAACGGAGAGCCCCTGACGTATATAGACGGGGCCAAATACATAAAATCGGCTTTCCTCTTCGGGGATATGATTGACAAACAATCCCAGACGAAGCCCAAGAAAGAAAACTGGGTTTTTTCTGCCGGGGGCCTGGTCCTGTATCTGCCCAGGATGCTGAGAGATTACCCCATCTCGATATTCTTCCATGCCACGCATCCGAGGAGGATGTCGTGGACTCTGACTTCCAATCTTCACGGCCAGTCGGGGAAGATATTTTATCAGAAGGGATCAGTCCAAGGGTTATTTGTGAGCCGCCCTTCCGATCCAGTCATCCCTTTCAGGGGATTATATCCGGACATTGTCCCAAGTGAGGACACTACACTATTCCAGCCAGTCCAGTTGCCGACTTTCTGCAACGACTTCATGGGACAAGGAGGAGTATACCCAAAGGTTAATCATCGGACCAATGGGTGGGTTACCCCTAAAAATCTTCGATGGGCTCATTTAGCTGCCTGGGCCCTGAAGCATTTTCAGACTGAGTTGGAGAGCATTGGTCTGTTCGCGGCTGTGAGCGCTACCAGTGTTGGGTTACCTCTCAATCCTAACCTATTTTTGGCTTTGATGGAGCGGTATATCTTGCTCACTAGGACTTTCGCCACTCCACTGGGGGAGTTGGGATTAGCCCTTCACGAAATGGCAGAAATTTCAAGACTGCCGATGGGAGATACTCCTTATGAAGATATGTTCCCACAAACCAGAAGCTGGGGGATACAGACCCTCGGGTGGTGGCAGTGTACCAGGAGCTGATGTGCCACTATTTAGCATGCACCGTCTTTTATAATGAGCCCTCTGATTTGGCTCATACCAACAAGTGGGCGTCCTATCTCTTCTTTCACCAGGCCACGACTGCTAAGCCAGACAAAGTCGTGGATAGCAGGGATCAGCCTCTGAGCTTTCTGAGCGTGCTTAATGCTCAGGTAGTCGATGATCTTATCGAAGACGCTGGGGCTCCAGATCAGATTATCGACGAAGGGATAGGGAAATATCATGCAGGCACTAAGGCCTACAATTATTTGAGGCATTGTCGCAGGCCTCTGTCAAGGGAAGCTCAACTGGCTGGGTTTCTCTCTATATGGCTACGCCGACTGGTAGTACCCGGCATTGCATCTTCGGATCGTATTTACCGCAACACCTTATGGCCTGCAGTACGTCTGGTGTTCGGGGCAAGACTGGACTTGCTCCCTGCCATGGTATGCCGCATACAAGCTGGCCTGAGGGCCATTATTGATGGGCTGCTTGCCGATGAAATACGGCGTGACAGCTTTCCCAGGGTAGAATTACCGTTCCTGTATTTGATGGGATGGCTAATTCTTCATAACCCCAGAGTGATGTCTCCCGGCTCTGCCAGTAGTTCGAAGAATAATTTTTTGTTGAATTACAAGAACTCTACTTGGAACGTGACCACAGTTTTAGACTGTCGGCGAGCGTTAAATTTTGCTCACAGCTGGAAGCTCTTCTGCACCGTCCCCACAGTATATCTCAATCAACAGAGGACGAAACTTCAGGATTTAGGTGACGGGAAGACCGTTCTTTCTCCTGAAGCTTTTTATTGGTTGGTCTGTATTAGACCTTCCCATTTACTGTACAGAAGTGAGGACCACTGCTTCTTGGAGCCCTATTTGCCTAGTCGGTTCGCCAAGCAGTTTGGGTATGACCAGTTGCACGTGGGAAACGCCATCACCAGTTTCAAGTCCAGAGGTTGACTTATTGACGGAGCGAGAGGATGGTGGTACTTCATAATGGGTTGTACTGGAGTGGCCTTCACCATACCTGCGACTTCTCTCTCCATGGAGTTGCGCATCCTCCATTCGTACGCCCAGTTTTACGTGGCCGTCAATACCTTCCATCACGATTTTGATATGCGTGGAAGTTTTAGGATGCCCTCTTCTATGTCCGCGGAAAGAGAGGATCTCCCATCAGTCTCCTCTGACGAAGGTGAAGACTCTGTCAATCCAGATGAGTTTTTGTTGACAGTACCGAGAGGCGAAATACCTCCACCTGCTGAGCCTCTGGTTATCCCTGGGAAGCGAAGGGCTCCTGTTCTGAAGGAGGCTTCCCCTTGCAAGAAGAAGAAGACGGTTGGTGATCCTGTCAGGACTCCCCACCCTGAGGTTCCTAGAAGTGAACCTGTTATTTCCCATGTTGGGGATGAATTTTTGACTATAGGTCCTTCGCCTATTAGAGAGGGAACCTCCATAGTTCCGGCTGTCAGTGCCGGAGATTCTTTGCTCAAAACTGCTGTCGCTGCTACCGCTTCAGGCAGTGGTACGAGATCACCTTCGAGGCCAAGAAAAATAAGGATACCTTTATCCAGACCAGTAACGGGAGAAACCCCTGCTGCGTCTGTAAGCACATCCAACGAGATTCCACCCGATGAGCCTCGAGTGGATCTTGGTGAAAACCTGGGGGAGTACCTGCCAGTGTCAGTTGGCACACCCCCTTCTCCAGGTATGACAGCTCGCTTAGCATCATTAAGAAATAATTTAGCTGTACTGGCTACCGACGCGACATATATACCATTGGCCATGGGTAAATGTCGTCTTTGTGCCTTTTTTAGAAAAATTAACATCATGTTGATATTGACTTTCTCTTGTCTTCTTTTCAGAGGAAGACATCTACGGGGAGGGCAGTGTTGATGTGCCTTTTGGCTCTGTTTCAGCTCCTGCCGATGACATGGAGGTGCCCGACTTCGAAGAGGAAACATTTTTGGGTGCTGGCTCGCCCGAAACAGTTCCGATATCTTGAGAGGAGGATGAGCCTGTCATTACGAATATGCCTTATTTGAGTATGCCAGCGACTTCAGCCGTTGCCATTGCCTCTACCTTTGTCGCGCCCTCTACTGAAGCGACGACTGTGACGATACCCTCTGCAGTCGTTCCTGGAAGGGGATTCTCTGATATTGCAGCCACTCCCAGCACCCATTCGAATCTCGCCATGTTAGTTGAGAAATTCTCAAGCGTTTTCTACGCCAATTTGAGAACGCTAATATCGATGGTGCTGGAGAAGAATCTAAGCTTCAAGGCTCTGAAGACGTCTTCTAACTTCAGTATAGCGCAGATTAGATACTTCAACGATAATGACAGAGCTGATGCGCTAGAGCAAATAGTTAATGGTTTGGAATAATCCATTAATAATTATTTGCAATTATCCCAGGGCAACATTAATGACCTGGTCCAGGATGAATATGACTCCCTGACTGCGCAGCTTGCTGAACAAATAGAAGGCCTAAATAAATCCATCCAGACACATCAGCAGGAGATGGATGAAGGAAAAGCCGTCTTGGAGGAGGTTATTCCTCTTCAAACAAAGTGCCAGGCCGAGCATGAAGGAAATATAGCGAGGGTCCGCAGACTGGAAGCCAAACTCACTCAGGCAAAGGAGTGGGCTTCTCAGTCATCGAAAGCTCTAGATGTGGTGAATGGCCGACTGGATACAGCTCAACAGAACTTGGCACGTGCAGGAGTCGCCTGCGCCAGTTTTATCCAGGCTCGGTCCGAACTGTCCCTCCTGAGCAATGATGAGGTACTACTGGAGCGTGCTCGCGCTACCATTTTAAATTCCAGGACTGAGAAGATGGCCGCACTGGCGCAGCAGATCCGTGATTTGACTGCTCCTCCCAAATGATGTACTTTTTTGTTTCTCCTGTAATTTCTCGAAGATAATAAAGAAACATTTTCTGACTTTGGGGGCCCACCATTTTAGAATATGATAGGCTAGGGTGAAAATGATATCAGAGGTATCATTAACATGATATTCTTTCGTTAAGGTTTTGCTGAATGTAAATCTATTCAGAGTTAACACGAACCTGAAAGAATATAATCCTACTAAATTTGTATACTAAACACTATCAAAGGTATCATTAACATGATAGGTTTACAAATTAGTTAAGGATATCTATTCGGAGGTCACATGAACCTGATAGAATATGATCCAGCTAACCTTTGTGCTTGGTATCGTCAGAATAAGATCTTCGTCATACTCCATTAAACGAAAGAGATCAAAGTATAGTACTTCTTGTAAGCACCAATTATAATCATATAAGGGTTCTCCATTTCTTTATGATTATTTGCGCGAATTGGACATCGTACTAGAGGTAATATGGACGTAGTACGATATCGTATTTGTTGAGGACATCCCACTGAGAGATTTTTAGTGGATCTATTACTTTTTGCGCACATTAGTGCAAGTAATAGGTTTGAGACAAATCCTGACAGAGGTAATATGGACTCTGTGGGGATAGTGGTGAAACGTAGTTCAGAGGTAATATGGACGTGAATATTTCGTTTTCCATTGCGAGCATTCCACAGGAGAATTTTTGTAGACCTATCATTTGTTGCGCACGAGAGTGCAAATAATAGGTTTGGGACAAGCCCTGCCAGAGGTAATATGGACATGACAATTTTTGTGGACCTAACACCACTGGCGTACTTAGAGTTAAGTACGGGTGCTAAGGTGAGATGACAACCGATATCAGAGGTAATATGGACATGATAACCGATAGCCAAAAACTCAGAAAGTTTATTCAGAGGTAATATGAACATGACAAACTCTTGAGTTGTGACTCCATCGGGGATAGAGGTATACATCTGCTCAGAGGTAATATGGACATGGCAGTTTTTGTGGGCCTAACACCACTGGCATACTTAGAGTTAAGTACGGGTGCTAAGTTGAGATGACAACCGATATCAGAGGTAATATGGACATGATAATCGGTAGCCAGATTACTCGAAAAGTTTGTTCAGAGGTAATATGAACATGACGAACTCTCTGGGGAAAGAAATGAAATGTTTGGACAATAGTTCAGAGGTAATATGGACGTGAACTTATGTCCAAAAAATTCACTGTGGAGTGATTTTCCTGAGTGAGGATAGTCCTAAAGAATCCACTGGGGGAACTTTAGGGACTCATCATCAGGTATATTCCTGAGGGGACAAATTGTCACGTAAGAGTGAAATCAATTTGCAGTGATCATCCCTTCATTTACAGATCAAAGTGATGACTTTGGCATCGATCAACTCCTGGATTCTCCTTTTCAGTACGTAGCAGGCCCTTGTAGGGTGATGAATGTACCGATGGAAGAGACAATAATCTGGGTTATCGACTTTGCCCGCTCTCTCAGGGTATCTGATGTTGGGTAGCCGAAGTTTGTGTTCCTTCATCAACATATTGAAGATTTCAATGATGTCATCTTCATTGAAGGAGAAAGTCCCTTTTGATCTTCGGGCTCCCGATGCCTGAGTTTTACGGTCTTCAGGGAAGATCATCATCGTTGCATCATCTTCGGATTCCGAGGGAATTCTACCCCTAGCTTTGGATGTTGCCTTGTATTGTCGAGGTAGGCTACCCCCAGACATGTCGTGGCGTTTGCCCACAGAAGCTGATTTAGAAGGTCCTACCTCAGACTCTCGAGTTTGTGAGTTTGTAGGAGATGCTGTATACCCTAACCCAAAACGAGCTTGTTGACAGTAAGAATTACCCTGCAATGGTGTTCGTCTGCCTTTTCCATAGTTGAGGCCTTGCTTCAACTTCAAATCATAACCCATGCTTTGTATAATCTTTAAAGCTTGCGGGCTATACCTGTGGATTTGCATTTTGCCACCCTCAGACTCGCGAAATTCTCCTTGTACAATCGGTCTGCTCCGCATGCGACCGAAGACTATTGGACGCTGGTCATCGCGAGTTGAAGGAACAATAAAGACAGACTCTTCATGTGGCCCATATGTCATGACGACATTAGATGTTGACGCATCTTCCCACATGATCTCCCCACACTTTGTAGTCAGGGGAACAGAATCCTGGTTACGACTCCTGTCTTTGCATTTTTGGATCAGAAATTCACGCAAGTCAGGAGTATTAACGGAAGAAGAAGAAGAGGAAGAAGGTTTGTTCCTCCCTTTTACATTAGTTGGAATGCGGATATTGGGCACCCCAACCCTTTCCCTGCCGTAGGAATATAGCAGTTCAGCCATATGAGCAGCACATGATCCCCGAGGAGCGTATCTATCCGCAAACTGGACCTTCTTTACGCCGAAGGGATTCTCCTGGCGTAATTTGGAATTCTGCTCAGGTTGGCATAAAAATGAGGAAGTCCTCAATCGGCTGTCAGTGTTCCGCATAATCTGAAGAGTGGGCAGACTCCTCTCTTGATGGCGTATAATCCAAGAAGTCGGGAAATCCGCCACTTGTTTTCCCTTGCGAAGATTACTGGGACTCTCTGCCTCCTTTTGAGTGAGAGTGATATTTTTACGCGCGGAGCGTATTTGAATTTTCTGACTTGGTGCTGAGGCATTATCAAAAATTATGTCTGCCACGTCACTGACGGGAGACAGAGTTTTATGCGCGGAGCACGAAGTAGACTTCTGGACTAGCACTGAGGCATTGCCAGAAGTTTTGTTTGCCATGTCACGGACGGGAGACAGAGTTTTACGCGCGGAGCGCGTAGTAGACTTCTGGATTAGCACTGAGGCATCACCAGAAGTTTTGTCTACCACGTCACAGACGGGAGACAGAGTTTTACGTGCGGAGCGTGAAGGTTGTGCAGCTACAACCTTGTTGGTCGGAGAAACCGGAGAGTCGGCAGGAAGGTACGCGGGCACGTCTAGGACAATGTTATGAAATTTGCAGGTAGGCAATGGCTAGCGTAGTGCTCCAATTAACGAAGCAACGGTAAGGTGCGCAACACGATAAAATAATGTACAGTTAAATCAAATGTCGTGTTCTAAATTCTAATTGGTTCAAACTAGCCCTAATTCTACTATATAAGCCAAGTAAACATAATTTCGAGTGAGGGGGTTTATAGTATGTACAACACACCACTTTATACCTACATCATCACCACCCTCCATTCAAATTTATCCCATCCCAACAACTCATTTCTTCATGAGGATCCTTCCCCCATCTCTAGAAATGGCCATGTAGCCGGACCTAATCCCCATGCTCTCCTTCTCCTTCTCTCTCTCTCTCTCTCTCTCTCTCTCTCTCTTACATTAACTCTTCCTCCCTCTCTCCAAAATTCAGCAGCCACCACCATCCCCATGTGCCCGAAACCCTAAATATTACCTTATTCCTCCTCCTTCTTCTTCCTTCTCCGACCACAGCCTTCACCACGACCGACCACCACTTCCTCCTCCTTCTTCTTCCTCCCCTCGACGAACCCGATCACCATCAACAGCAACCTCCTCTCCTTCTCCTTCTCCGACACTCCCTCCCTCTCATCCGCCGGACCTCCAACCACCACAGCCATCACCACAGTCACCCGACATCCACCACCACTGCAAGCATCACCACCCCCTCCTCCATTAAACTCTACCGCCACCACAGCCTTTACCACGACTGACCAAATTCCAGCCTCCTTCTTCCTCCCTCTAATCCCGCCACCACCTCATCACCGGACCACCACAGCTAACACCACCACCATCATCGACCACCTCCTTCCTCCTCCCTCTTTTCACGACCACCACCCTCGATATCCATCACCACCGCCATCAACACCACCATAGTCTCCTTCTTCCTTTCTCTAATTCTGCCACCACCTCATCACCCGACCACCATAGCCAACACCACCACCACCATCGACCACCTCCTTCCTCGACTTCCTCTCCTCCTCACACGACTACCAGCATCGTCGGCAGCTACCTCATCCCCACGAACATCTCGCCACTACCATTACCTCGTCACCACCAACCACCACCCCGCTGTGCAGTCTAGCCGCCGGAGCACCTCCACCCGCCGAAGACAGGCTACCCACTGTTTGATAATAAACGAAAGAAATAAAACAAGGTTTATACGAAACCCTCTCTTTGGTTTACAAACAAGAAGTATAATTAATCCTATACGAGGATGTTGCTATAGGAGTCTGATCTGCAGTCGATCACTTTATCCTTTGGACCACACGATGATGAAGAAGTGCTGTAGAAGACGGAGAAGCTTTAGAGATTGCAAGGGAGAGTGGATGCTCGATGCCAAAATCGTCGATCACTACTCTCTGTCTGTGCTCTGGATTCTTCTCTCTACGTTCTCCAAGTTTTTGACCTTTTTTCGACCCTTCGACCCTGGACCTCTGTCAATAGAGGTCTATATTTATAGGGTTTTAGTGACAGTAACCATCCAATCGGCGTAGAAGCCGGATAGTGGAGAGTGTGGCACTTTTTACGCGACGGTTATAATAACTGCCACCCACGTATAAATAATCTTCTGAATCTGCGTGTGACGCGTGTCCCATTAAGAGATAATGCGTATAACTGCTGCGAAGATCACGGCATGCAAGCCACGTAGGTAGCTTTCCATCGCGTAGAAGAGGTTGGTGTAGAAGCCAATAACTGTCACCATGGCGTAGAAGCCAAATAATTGTCAAACTGGCGTAGAGGCCAGGTAGGCGTAGAAGCCCAGTAGGCATAGAAGCCTGATGTTGCATGGATAGGTAGCTAGCGTAGAAGATAGCCGATCCTCCTTCTTTAACTGAGATCTTGAGCTGATTCTGGACCAAATAGCCCTATTACGCACCAATGCAAATATAGCCTGAGTTGGCGTATTCCGAGGAGATAGCATACGGCGTACTCCTTATAACTGAAAATAGTCAGGTCGGCGTATTTCAAGGAGATAGCGTACTGCGTGCTCCCATAGCTGAAAATAGCCTGATTGCGTAATGTGCAAAAGTGATGATGTGGACGTATTAGCCGTAATTATGGCTCGCCCAGTCTTTGAAAATATAACCAAATCTCGTGCATTAAATGCAGAGATCTGCCCCCATCCTGCGCATTAACTGCAGAGACGTGCCTCGAGCTCTGTACGAAGAGCAGCTTTTGACGTGGCGGTCCGTTTGTCTTCTACGGAGCGTAAAAGCTCACATCTGCCTGTGTAAAACTAGGCAGCGTATTCCCTTGTATGCGTAAAAGCAGTTTATACCAAAGAAATATTACTAAACGATGGTTTGGGTCTCTGTGCCGCACCATCATTACAGCCATCGTCTGGATAGTCGTGCAGTACTCTTTGTCAGGTTCACTGCATGATCTGACAGGTTCATTCGAGGAATACGAAACGTTCCTCATACACTTCCATGATTCATTAAAAGCGGATGAGTTTTACGCCATAAAGGCGATGTAACAATATTTTTACGCTGAAGCAGTCTGAACACACTGCATTACGCGGGTTGTTTTGGAGCTATGTTTTACGCTATACTAGCGATAAAGCTCTGTTTGTACGCCGATGGCTCTGAAGTCCCGTATTACGCCACACAGCACTGAAATACTGCGTATAACTCTGCAGCGTATTTTTTAAGCTTCTACACCCACGAGCCATGGGCCGAGCATCCCCTCCCTGTTTAGAGCTAACCCTAGGTATGCATATTCACTCCTCCTCCTTCTTCTTGTTGTTGTTGCATAAACCAATGTTGTTAGTGAACCCTATTATCTAGTATATATATACATGTGTTGGAGTAGTAGTTAGTATATTTTATGGGTTAGGTTGTTAGTATGGCATATATTTGTGTAGTCCCTAGGTGCTTAGACTAAATTATCATATGTGTACCATAACCTATTAGCTAGGACACATGTATAGTGTTATACGATATTTGGAGATGTAAAAGTATGTGGTAGCTAACTGTCTTATTGTGCACAGTATTTGAGGACATGACGTACTCGTACATAGAGACCTAGATGGTTAACACTACCAACTTGTATTAGAAAGAAACTTAGTACCTACTTGAACCTTAGTTGATCTTGGTTGCAATATTTGAGAATGTACGTTTAGAGGGACATGCACTTGTGCATTTTAGACACTTACACACTCGACACTGCTAGTTGACCGGTTATGACCCCTCCTTGCGTTAGTTTCTAAGTGCAGTGTAGTTGTTTTTCTGTGCGTATTGGTATAATGACGGGTGGTTATTATATTATATTATATTATATATATATGATCGTTGGATCGTTCGGGCGAGGCTTCGGGAGCAGGATTTTGGCATTCGCAGCTTGAGGATCCAGGCAAGTATACCTTGCCTTATTTACTGTTTAAATTTAAGTTATTAAATATTGCATGAGATGTTGTTGCAAATATTATATATAATTGTGCGCGTCCGAGAATAACTCGGGTGCAGTCGACGATTGCGTCGATGTGTAGTGTAATGACTTAGTCACTAGCAGACTCACATATTGTTGTGAAGATATCCTGATATCTTCCAAGACCCTAACACTTCTTACACGCATCACGATGACAAACTCATGTTGGGATGCGAGTTGGCATACCCAACTAGCTATCGGTGCGTGTGACATGCATCACGGTTTAGTGCGTAGTCAAGTTAGTCTAGTTATTTTAGATCTAGCATGTTAGTTACGTAGTATGCACGTCGTGTATTTGACTTGTATATTTGTATTGGGTGGGAAGGACAACTGGTAGGCGTATGGGATACACACATTGAAATCCGTAGTGTCTAGAGGAGCCACGGATCCAATAACTTCCTTTATTCATATACCGCATTCTTTGGAGCGTTACGGACGTATATATATATATATATATATATATATATATATATATATATATATATATATATACAGATACCTCATTCTTTAGAACGATGGACGTTACATGTGCAGATACCACGTTTTTCGGAGTGTTGGACGTTATGCCTATACCTACCCATACGTACCAAGGTTGTTCTCATATTGCATTCACTTAGATGGTTAGTACACCCCCCTTTACTTATTCAGTATTTATATTCGGCATGTATATTTGTATCTTGTTACGTCCCTCTGAGGACCTGGTTCCCTTCCAGATTTGGACGAGGCGTACTATCCGACCGTGTATGGGCCCGGACAGGAGACGAGGTACGCGACAGAGGAGGAGCTTGAGGTGTTACCTTCGGAGTTTTTCTGATCACTGGTAGGCCTTCTGCCTAGGGCTGGAGCATCTTTATCTAGTTAGTCGATGTTCTAGCCTACTACTCTTATCTGTCCTTCTGTACTCTTATTTCAGTATTGTAGTGGGTTTGTTCCCATCAGACTTATTTGGATTGTATTATGGCATTCATAATCCGTATTTATTTCAAGTATTATGAGATTAGACATTTACCTGCTGCATGTTAGCATATTAGACTTGATAGTATTTTAAAATAACGTAGTACGCTTCGTCGGGTCCATTAAATTGGAAAATCCTTCGGAGTCGTATTAGCTGGCTATTGCCACGTGGCCTGATCCCGTGTATTTTGGGACTGGGGCATGACAACGGTATTGTAGATCGAAGGAATTTGTTATATCTCGGGAATAGATTGCCAGGAACCCGCTGCGTTATTCGTAGGAGCAAAATTTTATTCTAAGGATATCGTATAACGTGCCTTAAATCTTTTACTTAATTCATGTCTTTAACTTACATCTACCAATTTGCATGTGTTAAGAGTTCTTCCAACACTCGACACACGATGGATCCCTCGACACACGCAACAACGTCTGAGACCAAAATTCTCGACAAACGCGACGGCGTCTGAGGCCGGAGCTCTAGACACGTACGAAGATGTTTGAGGTCTTGCTAGAGAGGCTGAGGCTAGGGGGAAGGGAGAGGGAGACGATGGAGGAGAGGTGTGATCTTTGTAGGTGTATGGATTCGTCGGCCGCGTCCTCGAGGTTGCCATTGGTCTTGGAAATATTTCTCTTTGGGAGAGAGTTGGGAAAAAAAATTGAGAATAAGAGAAGAACAATCAGTAAGAAAAAAAATAGAAGTAGAAGAAGAATCCAGAGAGATGAGTGGAGAGAAAGAGAGTTTGAGAGAGGAGGGGGTTGAAGGGTAGGTGTTAAGTTAGTTAGTTTTATAATAATAATAGGTGGAGAAATTAGTGTATAAAAAATTGGTTTATAATAATAATAATAACACTAATTAAGTGTTAAATTTGTGGAGAAAAAAATTATTTTATAATAATAATATTTATAATAATTATTATTATTATAAGTTTACCTAGGGTTACCATATATAATTATTTATATCAAAATCTTAAAATTTTAATTTATACACAGAAAAAATACTAGTTGGGGGTAAGGCTACCTAGGGTTACCATATCTCCGACAAATATCCACTTCCATCAACCATCCAAACAACCGAACTCTTTTTTTTTTTCACTTTCAAGCCATCCAAAAAACAGAATTCTTTTTTCTCTACTTTCATATCTTTCAATTTCGTCAACCAAACAACATTTGAAAAGTCAAACATTATGCATACGCATCGTATATGCAAACTCTATTTTTTTACTTTTGTACACTTTTGTGCAATCAAATAACCCCTATTCACACTAATAATTAACCTGTGAGTGCAAAGAAGACAAAAGGATAACGTAAAAAATACTGAACTTAAGAAAACCACATGCAGAGTAAGATAACTATTGTCGCAAGGTATTACAAGACTTTTGTAATACAAAAATTCATACACAGGAAAGAAGTTTCATGTATTAGCGGATCAGGGAAAAAGTTTAATTTAATTGCAAATAAGGGGAGAAAACGTCAATATTATTGTCGGATCAGCACTTTCTTGGAGAAGAAGACAATAACATTGACGGGTTGAGGGGGGTTGACAAACAACACGACACTAATATTGTCGGGTGCTATGGAAGAGGAAGAACACGACAATAATATTGTCGGGTTGATGGGGGTGAGGAACACGTCAATATTATTGACGTGCTATGGCTAACGTTCTACTACCAACGTTCTTACAGGAAGTGAACGTTGGTATTCATAACGACTAGTAATTGGCCAATATATTTGACGAGTTACATCAATCGTTCACCTATTTAAACCATAGTGGCTCTGACCTCACTCTCATTCTCCACTCAACAGCAACCTCACTCTTATTCACTCAACAGAACCTCACTCTCATTCTCTCACACAATTTACCACTCTCTACCTCTCATTCCTCCTACAAAATTCGGAGCCTCCAGCATAAGTAATTTCAGCCACTAGTAAAAATTATTCTTAGCCAGTAGTAGTACAACCCTTCATGGATCGTAGGTTAAGAATTTTCATGCCTCAATTCCGTAAAATTGATATTCGTCCCCCGGAAGTAACGTCGTACATGCCTAGGTTGCGCAATGCACAAGGCCAAGGTATTCTTAGATAACGAGCACATATTCAAAGTACGTAGATATTTGAAACACAATATTGTAACATGAAAAAGTTATCTTTATTGATAATGAATATCTTTTACAAACTCTTGAACGAGTCAGATAGTTTTCGCACGGGCTTACAAAAGTGGATGCAAAATGAGATAATCGTCATGTACATTACATCCCTTTACTAAAACTTTAAAATGCTATAGACACCTTCGGGCGAAGCTATCGCCTTTCCACGAAGCTGCATAAGTTATGTGCACGAGCTCCTGGATCTTGCAAAACACACTTCAAGGGCATGAACTGGACGTGCCTGTATGTGGACTGGATTGGGAATTCGCTTTAGTTTCTTGCAGGATCTCCTTATTGCGAGAAACCTGTTGCAACAAGGGTTAGTACATCAAAATACACTGGTGAAGGCGAGCTAACCCAACTATACCAATCAACACGTTGTTTATATGAAGCATGCAAGTTATTTTGTGGTCTTTCTATCTTGCCTTAGTTCAATTTACAATCAAGCATTTGATATGAAAGTTTACTAAACTAAACATGCCACCGTTCGGTGACTCTTACCTGCCCGTCTGAACCACCTGCACAAATACTTACCATGACCTTCCCTGACATGAAGACTTAGTTAGCTTGCACAGTTTAATTATACGAGGGGATCACTGGCACGTTGCCATAGTGGACGAGTTATAGTCTTGGGATGGAATGACATGCTACGCAGAGTTTCGTCCGGATCGGATCAGTGTCAATGCCCCAGCAATCGTCCACAAGAACTAAGACCTTGTGCACAAGTTATCCGTGATCAAGCGAAGTCTACTAAGTTATCAATCGAGGCAGTTTAAGGCAACAAAAGCACGAGACAAGTAACAGAGCATGATCTATTTTGCATAGTCTCCCTGATCAGTTTATTGCATAGCAAAGTATGTTCTATACATAGCACAATCATAGAAGAAGTATATACATTCTAGCTAGAATTGAAGCATTATGAGGAACATTCTAAACGAACTAGCATGCAAAAGGTAGTTGTTCACAAGTTGATTGACAAGCATAAAGTAATCCAAGTCTATTCATTTTTAACTTGACATCTTTTTGTTATTATGGTATCGTTTGATCGAAACAATCAAGAAGGCAAGATTTTAGATGTGAAGACTTGGAAGAAGGTTCAAATAATTTGAATTATAGCCACTCACAAGTTGGTGGGGAGAAAAAAGAAAAAATGGGTGCTTCAAGACTCCGCTCGCGCGACGCCTACTGCACGATCACTTGTATTGCCACAAACAGATGATCGAAACCTCTTCTCCTCTTTCCAAGCTCGGAATGAAATATAGTTCAATGAACGAAAGCAATAAAATCCATCGAAACTGTTCAAGAAAATGCAAATCCGAAACTAACTCAAAAGCACGAAAGCAACAAGGCGACAACGAAAACTAGGCAAGAAAACTTGCAGCGGAGAGGTTCCTCTTGACTCTGCCACTAAGTCCATCCTTGGGACATGGTCCACTGAATATGAAAATTGATTCCGAAGAAACAAATCCATAACGAGAAAAAAATCTTGATTCAATCTATCCCGATCGAACGATACCGAAAGTATTTCTTAGCCGCACTCCCCGGAAAAGGGAAACGGGGCACCACATCCTAACCAACTAATAGGAAGTTTCATCCTCGAAACTTAGGAATAGAACCTACCACTATGAAACAATGAAGAAAACTTTTTCTTTATCTCAGACTCAAGCTCCTAAGTCGATTCTTCGACCGAATGATTTTTTCAAAGCACGCACACGAGAGGAACCAAACGACTTTGAAGCAGATTCTCCTTGTGGTCCAAGATCCGCACAGAATGTTCAACATATGTCAAGTCTGCCTTTAAGTCCAGTTGATCAAAATCCACCACATGACTCGGGTCGTACACGTACTTCCTAAGCTGTGAAACATGGAAGATATCGTGCACTTCAGATAGTGACGGTGGCAGGGCAATCTGATATGCGACTGGGATGACTCGCTTAAGTATCTCGATCGGGCCGAGAAATCTTGGACTTAGCTTCTCTTTTGCTCCAAATCTGGTAACTCCTCGCATGGACGAGACTTTGAGAAATACTCGATCGCCTTCTAAGAACTCAAGAGGTCGACGGTGCGTGTCTGAGTAACTTTTTTGACGACTCTGTGCTACCTTCAGCCATTCACGGATCAAGCGGATCTTTTGGACAGTTTGTTCTACGAGCTTTGGGCCAAGAATTTTTTGTTCAGCAACTTCATCACAACAGATAGGGGATCTAGACTTCTGCCCATATAACGCTTCATACGACGCCTTTTGAATGCTGGATTGATAGCTATTATTGTATGCAAATTCGACTAACGGTAGATGCATGTCCCAACTTGACTTCAAGTCCAAGGCGCAGAGCCATAGCATATCTTCGAGGATTTGGTTTACCCGCTATGTTTGGCCATCTATCTGAGGATGGTAGGCGGAGCTGAACTTTAACTTCGTCCACATTGCTGACTGAAGGCTCTCCCAGAAGCGTGATAAGAATCGTCCATCTTGATCGGAGACAATGGATACGGGCACACCGTGGAGTCGAACGATCTCGTTGAGGTAGATCTGCGCCAGACGGTCGGCACTCCAAGTAACTTTGGTAGGCAAAAAGTGAGCTAACTTGGTAAGTCGATCGATGATAACCCAAACAGCATTATTTTTCCGTTGCGTCTTTGGCAAACCAACAATAAAATCTATCATTATATGTTCCCATTTTTACTCCGGTATAGCAAGGTTCTGCATCTCTCCGCCCGGCTTCTAGTGCTCGGCCTTTACTCTCTGATAAGCCATGCATTGCGACACAAACAACGCCATATCCCTTTTCATGCCGTGTCACCAAAATATCGTACAGAGGTTTCGATACATCTTCGTGCTTCCTGGATGTTAAGTGTAACTCGCATAGTGGGATTCAGTGAGTATCTCCTTTCTGAGGTTTGCATCGTTAGGAACACACAATCTTCCCTTCACTCGCATCATTCCATCCGTGCTCACCACAAAGTCGGTCGTCTTTTCTGCTGAGATAAGATTAAGCAACTTCTCAAGGAACAGGTCATCCATCTGAACGGACTTAACTTTCTCCAACAAGTCTGGTTCGAGGCGCAACTGTGCCACCTGTGCCCCCTTTTTGTATCTGATTCGGAGTGTAATGCCCATACTTTCGAGATCCCTTCGCAGCATGTCATCGATAGCTAAGCTCCCAATAAACACTCGACTCAGTGTATCAGCTACAACGTTGCCCTTGTCCTGTGTATATCTGATCATCAAGTCAAAGTCGCTAAGGAGTTCAAGCCAATGTCGTTGTCATAGATTCAAATCCTTTTGAGTATATAGGTACTTGAGGCTTTTATGATCCGTGAAGATCTCACATAGTAGGCCATAGAGGTAATGCTGTCATACTTCAACGTGAACACCACCGCTGTAAGTTTCAGATCGTGCGTTGGATAGTTTCTTTTATGAGGCTTTAACTGCCTCGACGCAAAGGCTATCACTTTGTTCCTCTACATAAGGACACATCCCAAATCCTTTCCTGAAGCGTCACTATAGATCTTAAAATCATCGAGTCTGTCCAGAAGAGTAAGAATCGATGTTGAGACGAATCGTTGCTTTAACTCCACGAATGAAGCTTCACAGTCGTCTTTGAAAAATCTTTATGAATCTCCTGTAGTAGCCTGCTAGACCAAGGAAGCTCCGAATGTCGCTGGCTAACTCAGGTCTCTTCCACTTCACGATGGCTTCAACTTTCTTTGGGTCGACTGAGATGCCCTCTGCGGAAATGATGTGCCCGAGGAAAGATATGTTGTCCAACCAGAACTCGCACTTGCTTAGCTTCGCGAACAACTTATTGTCTCGAAGAGTTTGAAGCACCATCTGCAGGTATCCTGCGTGTTCATCCTTATTTTTTGAGTACACTAAGATGTCGTCTACGAATACTACCACAAACTAATTGAGGAATGGTCGGAACACACGGTTCCTCAAATCCGTGAATGCGACAGGGGAATTCATCAGTCTGAACGACATGACAGAAAACTTATAATGGCTATAGCGGGTCCGAAATGCTGACTTCGGCATATCCTTTGGCTTGATCTTTAATTGGTGGTAGAAAAAGCGAAGGTCTATCTTCGAAAATACTGACGCTCCTTGCAAATGATCTAAGAGGTCGTCGATCTTGGGCAGGGGATACTTGTTTCGGATAGTAACTTTATTTAGCACCCGATAGTCTATGCAAAGTCGTAATATCCCGTCTTTCTTCTTTACAAAAAGCACAGGCGCGCCCCAAGGAGACACGTTCGGAAAAATGTACCCACGGTCAAGCAGTTCATATAGTTGGAACTTTAACTCCTTTAGTTCAGCAGGGGCCATTCGATATGGGCTTTGGAAATCGGTTGGATATTTGGGAAGATATCGATGGTGAACTCAATTTCTCGGTCGGGTGGCATGCCAGGTAGTTCGCTCAGAAATATATTAGGGAATTCTGCCACAACGGAAGAAGACTCAATGTTTGCACAATCCAGCTACATGTCCCGAATCGACGCTAAGTATCCCTCGCACCCATAGTGCAGCATCCACCGAGCTAATATCGTAAAAATTACCATGAAGGTCTTTGACGCATCTGTTGCTGAACCACTCGTGTAGCAAAATTTGGCCTCTCCAGGTAAACGAAAGATGACCCATTTCTCTGCACATTCGATAGTTGCCGAGCAAGCGCCGAGCCAATCCATCCCCAAGATGATGTCATAATCCCGAACAACTAGGACTAACACATCGAGCGAGAATTTTCTTCTCCCAATACAGACGTGACCTCCCTGACATACTAAACGAACGGATATCTTCGTGCCCGATGGTGTTCTAACACTAAGGTCTAGATATAATGGTGTCATTTCTATCTTGTGTTCCATGACAAAATTTGTGGATATAAAGCTATGCGTTGCACCAGAATCAAATAGCATGCGAGCAGGTATGTTATTGAAAAGCAATATACCTGACATAACAGTGTCTGATGCTAGGGCCTCTTCCCGTGTCAAAGTGTACACCCGGCCTTGAGCTTGACGACGCTCTTGCTGCGAAGCGGCTCGGTTGGCTTGAGGTGCAGTGGCATGATTTGGATGTTGAGGGCGAAGCTTGGAGGGGAGCGGACAGTTATTAAGCTGATGGGTTCGATCACCACAACAGAGGCATGACCCGATCCTTCGGTGACAGTCATTTTCATTGTGCCCTGGTTTGTTGCAGTAGGTACAACGTTGCCCTGGATTTTCTTTCGGATGACCACCGTTATTTGGATACTTTGGAGCGATATTTCCTCCCGCGTTGCTATGGCGCTTGTAATTTGATGTATGCACAGTGTCGGCAGCAACTGAAGGATACTGTGGTTCAAGGAAAAGGACATGATTGACAACTTTCCGCATAATCAGGTATTGGGGAATAACTACGTGCGCATGGATGGCAGGTCACAGGCCGCCTTCGAATCATCTTGCACGACTCGCCGCATCAGGTAGATATGAGCTTGCAAATTTGATTAGCCAATTAAATTTGGTAGAGTACTACTTCACTGTCATATTGCCTAAGCGGAGCTGCACGAACTCGTTCTCCTTTTGTCGACGAATGGGAGGGGGTATGAACTCCTCTTCAAACGCGCCACGGAAGGTAGCCCACGCGATCGTTTCCTCTTCATCGCCTACTAAGAGAGATCTTCGATGCATGTCCAACCAATCGTGCATGTTCAAACAGAGCTGCAATTGGGCACACGCGACACGCTTCTCCTCAGGTACCTCTAGCAATTTGAAGTTATCCTCAAGCTGTTCCAGTCAATCTAGAGCCACGACCGGGTCCTCAGTCCCTTTGAATGGCATGTTGCAGACCTTATTAAAGTCGGCAAAGTCGAAGGTAGTCACTTCCTTCTTTCTTGGAGTTTGAGGCATTTCGACTTCAGGCGTGGGTCGCTCCAACGGTGCCACGGCTGTCGTTGCAGAATGGTTGGAAGCCAAGGCCTGAATGATCTGTTGCAGGGCATCTACCTGCTTCTGTTGGACCCCAAATCAGGCTTATAAATTGCCTTCAAACTTGCTTTGTCATTCTTCTGCCCGCTTCTCGGCTCGCTCATAGCGAGCCACATCTCTTTGCTGGCTTACTTCAAGCATCTGCATTATTCGCTCAATCGGGTCGACATGGGGCATGGCTCGCTTGCTTTTGGAACTTCCCGATGTGCCGGAACTACTCTCTTGGGCTTATACCTCTCCAAATGCTAGCGTTGATGCTTGTGCTTGAGTCATTCCTTCAAAAGAAAGTAACTTGCATTAGGCTCATAATGTATTATGGATTCACTGCATGGAACATATATCATTTTGGCCAAACGAGTTCACATAGGGCATAGATCGTTAAAGAAACTTATCCGATACGAGGGTCAAAGGAACTTGAAGCTGTGCTCTGATACCAATATGTCACGCCCCGATTCCGTAGAATCGATAGTCATCCCCCGGGCGTGACGCCGTGCGTTCCTAGGCTGCGCAAAGCACAAGGCCAAGGTATTCTTAGATAACGAGCACATATTCAGAGTACGCAGATATTTGAAACACAATGTTGTAACATGGAAAATTTCTCTTTATTGATAATAAACATCTTTTACAAACTCTTAAACGAGTCAGATAGTTGTCGCACAGGCTTACAAAAGTGGACACAAAATGAGATAATCGTACTGTACATTATTTCCCTTTACTAAAACTTCAAAATGATATAGACACCTTCGGGCGAAGCTATCGCCTTTCCACAGAGCTGCATAAGTTATGTGCACGAGCTTCTGGATCTTGCAAAACATACTTCAAGGGCACGAACTGGACGTGCCGGTAGGTGGATTGATTTGGAAAGTCGCTTTAGTTTCTTGCAGGATCTTCTTGGTGCGGGAAACCTGTTGCAACGAGGGTCAGTACATCGAAATACACTGGTGAAGGCGAGCTAACCCAACTATACCAATCAACACATTGTTTATATGAAGAATGCAAGTTATTTTGTGGTCTTTCTATCTTACCTTAGTTCATTTTACAAGCAAGCATTTGATATGGAAGTTTACTAAAATAAACATGCCACCGTTCGGTGACTTTTACCTGCCCGTCTGAACCACCTGCACAAATACTTACCATGAACTTCCCTGACACGAAGACATAATTAACTTGCATAGTTTAAATATATGAGGGGATCACTGATACGTTGCCATAATGGACGAGTTATAGTCTCGAGATGGAAAGGCATGCAACGCATGGAACAAGGGCGTCACAGGCTATCCCGTCCGAAGCAGGCGACTATCAAGAAGTTTCGTCCGGATCGGATCGATGCCAGTGCCCCAGCGACCATCCGCAGGAACTAAGACCTTGTGCACAAGTTGTCCATGATCAAGCAAAGTCTACTAAGTTATCAATCGAGGCAGTTTAAAGCAACACAAGCATGAGACAAGTAACAGGACATGATCTATTTTGCATAGTCTCTTTGATCAGTTTATTGCATAGCAAAGTGTGTTCTATACATAGCACAATCATAGAAGAAGTATATACATTCTAACTAGAATTGAAGCATTATGAGGAATATTCTAAACGAACTAGCATGCAATAAGGTAGTCGTTCACAAGTTGATTGACAAGCATAAAGTAATCCAAGTCTATTCATTTTTAACTTAACGTCTTTTAGTTATTATGGTATCGTTTGATCGGAACAATCAAGAAGGCAAGATTTTAGATGTGAAGACTTCGAAGAAGGGTCAACTAATTCGAATTATAGCCACTCATGAGTTGGTGGGGAGAGGAAAGAAAAAATTGGTGCTTCAAGACTCCGCTCGCGCGACGCCTACTGCACGACCACCTGCATTGCCACAAATAGATGATCAATACCTCTTCTCCTCTTTCCAAGCTCGGAATGAAATACAGTTCAATGAACGAAAGCAATGAAATCCATCGAAATCGTTCAAGAAAACGCAAATCCGAAACTTACTTAAAAGCACAAAAGCAACAAGGTGACAGCGAAAACTAGGCAAAAAAAACTTGCAGCGGAGAGGTCCCTCTTGACTCTGCCACTAAGTCCATCCTTGAGGCACAGTCCTCTGAATATGGGAATCGATTCCGAAGAAACAAATCCATAACGAGGAAAAGATCTTGATTCAATCTATCCCGATCGAACGATACCGAAAGTATTTCTTAGCCGCACTCCCCGAAAAGGGGGAACGGGACACCACAAGAATAGTATGCTCGCACAGAGGTACACTAAACGGGTTAGATTACGAAGGAGGAGAAACTCAAATTTTTTCTAGTTATCATAATATTACTTTTGAAAATTTGCATAATCTTATTATTGAAAGTTATTTTGTTCGTTACGAATTTATTCTAAAGTATATTTTTTGTTCTAGATGTTTTTTAATAGATGGTGACGATGCATGAAATTTTATTCTTGAGAATAATTCACAATCACGGTATATAAATATATATATGTTATTCAAGTAGCACCAACATTAGATAATAGAAATAACGAATATTTTTTTGAATACCAGCTTGTTAGTTCGGGTGCTAGTTCTTCTCAACAAATTATTTCATTTGTCCAAGAAGGTCATTCATCAGATGAATATGACCGCGATGATGATGATGACGACGACATTAGTGATGATTTAATTGAAAATGTAGATTATGAGGTAGATGATGATGATGTTAATAATGTTAGCATTTCTAAATTATTCATCAGAAAAAAATTCTCTAGTCGTTCTAAATTTAGAAGTTTTATAAATAATATAGCAATTAAAGGCAATTTTAGTTGCTCAGCTAGTACGATGAACAATGCACGTGAAATTATATATACTTGTGATCAATCGAATTGTAATTGGAGAGTATATGCCAAACCTATTGGAACTGGCAAAATAGTTAAGGTTGCTAAATTAGAAAGTCATCATTCTTGTTTACTGGACTTACAATATGACGTCATAGACTAGTTACCGCTGCATGGATTAAGACATGTATAGTTAATATGATTAGAGATAATAAGTCATATAGTGCATCACAAATCGTTAAAGATATATTTAGGGAATATCGTATACATATTACTTATTACAAAGCTTGGAGGGCCCGAGAGATGACGTTAGCTGAAATAAATGGTAGTTATGATGAGGCATATGCTAGTCTTGAAGAGTATCATTTTAGAATTATGGAGACGAATCCAGGTAGTAGATGTTTCCTTAAAATTGCCGAAATAATAGGTTTCAAAGCATTTTCATTTTTTTAAGGCTTGTATTAACGAATTTTTAAGGGATTGTCTACCGGTTATTAGTACTGATGCTACATTTCTTTCATCTAAATGTCAATGTATCTTATTTATTGCTTGTGCTCACTATACTAACTATAAATTATATCATACTGCTTATGTTGTTGCTGAAGATAAAAATAGTGATTCTTGGTCTTGATTTTTAAACTCTCTTAGAATATCTTTTGAAAGTTTCATTAATGATTGGAGTAGAATTTCATTTATATAAATGATTAATACATACTATGCGTGCTATTTTTCTAGAATATCCTCATTGTTTTTGTATTCATTATTTTAAAGAAAATATGAAAAAAGTTGCGAAAGAACGAACATTTCAAAAATTGTTAGACTTGATTGCTAGATCGTACAATCAAACAGATGCAGAGAATTTGTTTGAAATAATTAAAGCCGGGAACATAACAATGTACGATTAGCTTATTGGTGTAAACGATAAAAATCGTTATTTTGAATATTGGATTACTGCGTATGCTCCTTGTCCTAGATTAGATATTAACACTTCTAATTCTGCTGAATGTTTTAACAAGTGGATTAAGAATTTATGAGATAAACCAATAACTACACTTCTAGATGGTATTAGAGCCAAGATTAGAATACTTCATGACAACAGAAACATTGCAACTACCAAATATTGTACTTCCAAATAAGAAAAGTTGACAATCATTTTTCATTTAAAAATTTAAATTGTTCTTCATTTCAAACATTGTTACAAATCATACTTGCAAATAAAAAAATCGTTCATCTACCAAGAAAAGCTTTCCTCCTCCTCCTCCTCCTCCTCCTCTTGAGTCTAAATAGGCACCGGTGCTGATAGAGTTGAAAAAAATTGTGTATAGTATACCATATCTGGAAAAAGGTTTGCAGTTGATGAAGTCGAATAGTGTTGACTAGTTCCCTCTCCAGAGTAGTACTAGCTAGTGCCCTCCCCAGCGTAGTGTATAAAAATGCCCTCCCCAGCGTACTGCTGCCTAGTGCCCTCCCCAGCATCCCTCCTACGACGGTGGAACTGTATCTGACTAACAGTGTCGGTCGAATAATTTGGTGGGATACGTGTATGTGATGAAGGCATTTTATGTTCCCGTCTAAGACCCAAACGATCGACACGAGCCACAAGATCCCGTATAAGCACTCGACAATGTTTGGGAGAATCTTTCTCTGGTTCTTGCAAATATAGTGCGCATACACCACTCTAAAATATGAAAGTTATAAATTAAAATTTATATAATATATAAGTATATGTAATTTTTAATTTGTAATGAAGTCATACCAATTTAGATACGTCATCGACAAAAGCAGGTTAACTAGAATCATCTACGGCTCTACACTTGGACCTTAGTACTTCAAATGTGTATACTCTATTGCCCATAAGAGGACATCCCCACCATTGCCTATAAGCAAGATCACCCATGTCTGCAAAATGTGAACGAAATGTTAGCACATTATTTGTAATTAATCAATCAAATTAAGTAGTAAGTTAGAAATTACATTCGTCGGAGATGTTATTAGGGGAGATATATTCCTCACACTATAATGCTCGTATCAACTATTCCATTGACCAATGACACCATGAATTATACTTGTTACATTGGCTATACCATAACTCATAGTAGGTGGATCAGCAAAAATTACTTGGGTCATCCCGAATTGTCGAAGGACACGGTCTGCCGGATGATACATGGTTAACCGGTCATATATAATAAAAGATCTATGCAAACTAAGATCATACAATGTTCGCTTTATTTATGGAGCATCATCTTCAAATGTATAGGATATCCACTGAACCTATTTGTTGACAATGTATCAAATTGTTACGATGTTTGGCAACGATGATAACTTAAAGCAATTGACAAGATAATTAAATTATTACCTCAGTATACTACAATATGTCAAATTGGTCACGATAAATTGCTACTGCCCTGCATAAATAGTGTTGTTAATCCACTACTTATGTGGGCCATCGTAAAACAAGCGAAAAGGCTACAACATCACTAGTAATGTTGGTAACAATCCTACCAATAGAGAAATACTCGTAGGCTCAGACCTATAATAAAAATAACATGGTATTAGTAGAAAATAAATAAATAATATAATAATCTTAATAGTCTATTCTAACCTAAAGTAGTGTCATACATCCAGAAATACTCTTGTAAGAGTCCGAACCCACAAATTCTATCAAACTTGCATATAAATGTGCTAAAGTAGCAACTTCCCATGCATGACAAGTGGGTTCTTTTAAATTATCCAGAAATGACAAAAGTCGCACATTTACCATATTTTCAGTTGAGTATGGAAATAGAATTAAACTACATAAACCGAGCAAATATGCTCTAGTGCACTGAAGTATCTGCAAATATTAGTTTTCTTCATAAACACTAGCACTAAAATATATTAAATGATAAATAAATCTTTACATTAAAATACATATCCTTAATTCATCTACAACAACGTCGCGGTCAACAGTGCGATCTACATCCATAAAGTTGCCACGAAGCCATGTCGTCTTCATAAAATTGATATTTCCTATATCTAATGGAGCCCTAACACCAAGATATCTTGTGATCAGAGTAGATGCTTTTACCCGTGGATCAAAATATATAGGGTCACCTGTAATAGGTAACCCTAGTATATTGGCCACATCCCATAGTGTGACAGTCATCTCGCCAACGGACAGTTGAAAAGTGTTACGTTCAGGCCACCAACGCTCAGCGAGACTTAAAATTAGATGAACATCGTGGCTTAAATATCTAACACTATCTACATAGTCGAACCCAAAGGAACGAAGCAAAGCCTTTTGAGCCGTATTTAGCTCCCATATATGAGAGTTTCGCTGCTTCCGTCACTTTCCACGCTCCCGGATTCAAAATTTGAAAAGATGATCATATAACTATAAATTAAATATATACATTATAATTATGTGAAAAAATAATTAACTAGCATACTTAATATTTTAAAATTTACCTGTCCATTGAATATTTTGTTATACACATAGTTTTCACGTTTCTAAATAATAATGCCAGTAGTCGGCCCACCAGAAATACGTCCGTCATTTTGGTTTGCCATCTAAAAAAATTACACAACTATTATAACCTACTAATATACATTTCTCACTAAATTATAACAAATATATTTCTAATCAAATAACTACAAAATTATTTCTAACTAAATACCTATAAATTTAAAATTAATAATATACCTTCTATGTTCTTCTTCGTTTTTCACTGTAAATGTGTAAGCAAACAAAGGGAGGAGAAGTTACTGCGCTAAAGGGGAGAGAAAAAAATTTTGAGATGTTGTAAAGGGGTAAATGGGAGGAGGGAAGAAGAAAAAGGGGTGTGTGTGTGTTGGAAGGGGAGGGAAAGGGAGTTTATAGATGAGGGAGGGGGATCTTCGATGATTCAAACTGACGGGGGTGGGAGTCTTCGAGGAGTTGGGAGGTCTCCGACCATCGCGGTCTTCGAGGACCATAGGTGACCCGATAGACCCGACAGTATTATTGTCGTGTTGTTTGTCTACCCCGCTCAACCCGTCAATGTTATTGTCGACTCTCCAAGAAAGTTCTGACCCGACAATAATATTGACGTCATGTCCCCTTATTTATAATTAAGGCAAACTTCTTCACTGACCCGCTAATACATGAAACTTTCTTTCCTGTGTGTGAAAATTTATGTTTGTAATATCCCCTACAAGTGGCTTTGCAAAGAAGACAATTGTCGAACACAAACAAATCAAAGCACAAAATGATTACAGGAAAACATCTAACTAAAAAAAACATGAAAGAACAGAATCACTACTGCTCGCAATATATTTAAAAAAATTAGTAAATTCACATAAGTTGTACCACTTAAAATAAATATTTTTATAATAATATTAAAATATAGTTTAAATATATTTAAATTACAATTTTTTAAACAATTTAAATATTTCTAATATTTTTCCTCTTTAATTTAATTTTTAATTTTAGTTTTTAATCCATTTTAAATTTAATTTTTAAATATATATTTATGTGAAAAAAGAGAATAAAAAAAATAAAATAATTTTTTTAATAAATTATGAATAATTTAGACGAACCATTTTCAAGTCCTATTATTAAAGTAGAGACTATAATATCCCAACATCTTCATGATCCACCCAACTCACCCAATACAAAGATAAATTAAGAACACAAGCCCACTAAAAGAAAAACTCCCACATATTACACCCAAAAAAATTCTCTAAAACTATATGTGACCATACAACTCTCAAACAGAAATAGATTCAATTGTGCAAACCAACCGAACTGTCTCATTTCTCTCAGATTCACGTGCAAATATCTAATAAGAGACTTGAGGAAAAATTGTTATACGATGTTTTAGCTGTTAACAGTAAAATTTTAAACTCAAATTTTTTTTTTTTATTATTCATAGTTCATTGTGCTCTTTCTTAGAGCTTCTTTCCCAAGGATAATCAACACAAATAGAAGATAATCATTAAAACATAGCATGTCTTTACATGAAAACTCAAAACCAAAATTTCTGACATATTTCAACTTGTAGTCTCAGATGACTAGTCGCCCAGACGAGTCATAGTCCTATATGACCCCAAAACTCAACAATACGAATTATCTCAACTAAAGCAAAGGAAATTAGATTAGTAACATTAGTTCACCATTCTTCTATGTACACTATAGCTTTATTCCAACTTGTGAAGACCAAGAAATATATACAAATAGACAGACCATCTGTTTATAGTATAGACTCCCAACATTTCCTTCCTTCGTTTTCTTTTCTTCCAAGGAGGCCAAAATGGCGGTTTTGACCGAGACAGCAAACCCCATAAACCCCGGGAAGAATTTCCCCATACCCCAATGCTACAAACACAAGCCAACAAACCCCCCCACCACTCGACCCCATGCACTCCATCTCAGCCCTCCATCCCACCCACATCAACGGCCACCATCAAACCATGCAAAAAAAAAACCAACGTAAAGAAAAAACAAAACAAAGCCAAGAGTGAGTCTCACTCTCTCTCTCTCTCTCCCCCTCTGTGTGTGGAAAGTGTGAGTACAGTAATATTTGATGACTGTGAACTAATCTTTCCATTCTTTGCTTCTCCCTTCCCTTTGTTTGTTTGGTGGGAAAGAGTGAAGTTGGTGAGGATGGTACTAATGCATAGAGGAGAGCAAGGAGGAGGAGAGGAAGAGGAAGAGGAAGAAGAGATGGAGAGTATTGAGAGGAGCTACTTGGAGCTGTTGGGTGCAGGAGGAGGAGGAGGAGACTTTGTCATGGTGAGCAAGGAGGAGGAAGTAGTAGTGGAAGAAGGGTTTCTTTTCTCTCCACCATACTCTTCTTCCTCCTCCAATTACTCCTCTTCTACTTGCTGTTTCCCACAAATGTTGAACTTTGGTGGTAGTGACCATGATCATGGCTTCCTCATGCCAAGTGATCAACATAGTCTCTCTCCTCCTCCTCCTCCTCCTCCTGTTACTGTTACTAGCAGCAAGAGCAAGGCCAAATCATCTAGAGTAACTCTCTCTCTCTCTCTCTCTCTCACTCTCTCTCTCTCTCTGATTAGCTAATGATGTGCTATATATGTGTGAATGTGAAGAGAGTGAGTGCTAGTAGAAGAGCAACTACAACAACAACAACAACAGAGGATTGCAGCACCAAGAATGCTACAAACAAGAAGCCAAAGGCACAAGGAACAACCAAGGTGTGCATGCTTGATTTTGTTGCATATATGATTCTTACATCTCTCTTCTTCTTCTTTTTTCCTTTCTTTTTTGATGTACTAATTGTTCTTCTTGTGTTAATACATTTTTTGTGCTCCTGTGTCAATGTGTGTTTAGGTGAGGAAGGAGAAGATTGGGGACAGAATCAATGCACTCCAGCAATTAGTTTCTCCCTTTGGAAAGGTGGGCTTTCTTGCTAATTAATTGCCCCCTCCCTTTCTTTGGAAAATGTATACTCTCATAATTAATTTCATATATTATATACATACTGCGTATTTGACTGGTGTGGGGGAGAATGCAGACAGACACAGCAACTGTTCTCCATGAGGCATTGGGTTACATCAGGTTTCTGCATGACCAAGTTCAGGTGAGCTCTCTCTCACTCACTCACTCTAGGAATCTTAGTCCCTATACTATAGTCCCTACGGTCAAGCTAAGCATCATGAATTATATCAAAACCATCTCATTAATTTTCACACAATTTATTTATGTCAGGTGCTGAGCTCCCCATACATGCAAAGCACATCTCCAGCTTCCTCTGATCACCATGTAAGTACAAAAGAAAGGCAGGCAGGCATGCTTGTTAACTTTATTACTTAACATTTAATTAAAATTTGTGTATAGGAGGAGATTGAAGAAAAGTTGAAAGTGGGGAGGAGTAAGAGTCACAAGAAGGACCTAAGGAGCAGGGGTCTTTGCCTGGTCCCAGTCTCATGCACAGAAACAGTTGCAGACAAGAATGGTGCAGATATGTGGTCACCTGCTCCCTGCTCCTCTGGCCCAAAGCACTAGGCCCCCTCTTCTCTCTTCTTCTCATCTCCTACTAGCTAGGGTCTTGTTCCCCTTCTTTGTTTGTTTGTTTCCTTGGTAAGTAGATGGAAAGCTGAGTTTTAGAAGTTGGGACATCTGTACATGTGCAACTATGGAAGAGAGACAGGTCAGGTGCTCTTAAGAAGAAAAAGTAAAGTTCTATACGGGGAGGAGGACTAATGTATTTATGTTTTGTTAGTAAGGAATACATGTTAAAGCTCCTGCATGTAGTTTTGAGTCTATACTCCTATTTACATGCTATAGAATAGGAGATACTCAACCGAATAAATCTTTAAGTAACATAAGCAGTTGGTATAAGCTCAAAATAATCCCTAATACATTGGACACATAAACATACGCATAAAAAAAATAAAAAATCTAGAGGTACTCATATCATGAGTTCTTAATTTTTTAAATTCGGAGAAAACAAAATGTTTAGTAAATTCACATAATAATTACTATTTTGAGTTCGTGGAATTGAAAAAAAGAAGGTGAGAAATGATTTGTTATGGAAATAATGTTTTCCTCCTACGAAAAGGAGGCAGCGTTAGGAGTAGAGCCGACATGAAATGGAAAGGGATAGCATATCGAGTTATAGAGACAAAATGTGCGATTATCGAGATGGTATTGTCTGTGTGGCACGGTGGTTCCGACATTACCCTCCTCCTACTCCGGGTCCAGCCGACCTGCAACACAGTGCCAAAACAAAGCTGCCGCAGCCCAGTCCAGTCCTTCCTCCTCTTCCTCCTGCTTTGGGTCTGGCCAATCCGCAACCGTGTGGGTGGACAACGCAAGAGTCGCGGTTGATTTTATTTCTATTTTTATTTCTAAACACGGTTGAAAGCGCTGGAGGAGAAAAGAGGATTTCCCAGCGTTAGTCCCAATCTCAATTGGGTCTCTGTTGCTCCGAAAAGAAATCTTACGGGTTTTGAGGAAGGGGAGAACCGCATAACCCACTTGTTGCCAACCTAGCTCCGAGAAGAAGACATAAAGTCGGTACAAAATATTTTCGAAATCAAACTTTCAAGAAAACACTCCTTTTGTATTGAAAATACTCATCATTTCTGTAATGTATATTTGGTGGTGATATTAATATATGGTCTAATTACCAGGAAAATCATAAGGCAATTAAATACAACTACCAAGCTCTCTAAACGATCAGAAATCTAGGAACTGATTGGTTTAAGCTAATAGCTTGTACAAACTAACCAGATTGGTTGCACCTCCGCCGTTGGCGGGAGCACTGGTGGGTTGGGATGGACTCCTTACCATCCAAATTTTTATATTTTTTATCCATTTTTTTATATAATCTTTTAACAAGCAAGGAGCCACCAAGTATATTGAAAATGTCCTTATATTCGTTAACTGATTTTGATACTCTCCTCTCTCACTACCCCGCATACATTTTGCGATACAGAACAATGTACACTACAAATGCCCCTTCTTCATACCCCCCCTATCGAGTGCCCTCCTCCTCTCTCCCAGTGAACTTCTCTTTATATAACTCACATGTTCGTCTTTAACCAAAAAATTTCATCATAACCGAGACTGAGACCATGTCATCGAACTATAACGACAACATAACCGAGACCGTACCATCGACAAAGGAGCTACAACAACAGCGTAATCCCCGCCACCAACACTTTCTTCACCGTCCGAATCCCCGCACCCTCGGCAAGTTTGTCACACTACAAATTCTCTGTTGATGGTGAAAGTGGATCCCAAATGCTTTAAGTGTTCAATTTTATGTCAAAAAAATTTATCTAGTAAACTAAAAAAATTGTTATATTTCTATTTTTTAATATGTTGGACACGGTTCTACATTGACCAGACACGGTACAATATGGACAATTGCGATATGGTCATGACAATATTGGCACAACATTCATTTGTTAAAAAAGAAAAAATATAACGTTTTAAGTTCATCCCAAGGTAACTAAAATCCTGGCTCCGCACTTAGCTTCCATCAGTCTTGCAACAACATGATTGAATAAGGCTCATGCATACTGGTCTTGGTTGTAAATCTAAAGGTTATTTCCACCGTGCTACTATATCTCTATGCATCATCCAGACCTCACGTTAGGTCCAAACCCTTTTCTCCCAGCTTCTTCTGAATGACGTAGCATGTTCAGTAGTCTGGTGAACAACATTACAGTGTCATGCTTCCACGCTCGACAACTAATCTATATATGATACATATATGCTGAGACTTTCGCCAAATAAAACTGGAAAAGAAATAAATCATGGTCTTCTGTATCCAGGTGGTTGAAAACTTCCGATAGGGATGTACACAACTATAAAACTTATGATGGGAAATATTTCGGTTCCTTCTCTTGAAATTGCAAAATTACCATACATTGGCTGCAAGTAGGCAGAGAACCACCAGCATCTAACAGGCAAATGGAGACTTTTCCAACCACAACTCTCCCAGTTTACCAGAGAAACATTCCCAATAAATCATTCCCTAAAATGCTTCCACAGAAAATCATTCATTCAACTTATTGCAACTTTAAATATGTCCAGGATCTTCTCGCAAATAATAGTTGATTAACATGTCAAAAACCAATTGTAAATCGTGCAACAGGAAAGAACGATAGAGGAAATAATCTTCATTTTTTCCTTCTACCTACAACCAATTTAGCCAGAATCAAGGGGGAGTGAAAAAATGCTGGCCATCATTTGGTTGAAGCCTAGAAATATGGAACGCAACATAAACTAAATACCAAAACAACAAAAAAGAAAAGCCATATGTAAACTAATAACCTCCAATGGCTCTCTCTTGATAATTAAAACCAAACAAAGAAAAAAATAAAAATAAAAATCAACAGCTTGGATCATTTCCTACCGCATCATCAAACATCCTTGGGTAACAAAATTGCTAAAGCAAGGGAACGAATGGATACATATGATAACCTTGTCAAAATTCACTTGTATTCATTGGGGATACATGATAAACTAGGCCCTTCTCAAATACTTGACCAGTGACAAAGTACTACTGTACTAGTGGGTGATGGTGACAAGTGACAGTACATTTTAAGCTCACGAATAAGGATAACAGTAACTTGCAAAAAATGCTTCCTACATTACACAAACCGAACTGTGAAGAATGTCTATGATTTTTTTTCATCTAGTACTAGATTAGTATAATTTCGTCCATTTAAAACCCTCGAACCATCCCAGTTAAATTTGTAATACAGGTCAGGTGAAATACAGAAAAATAAAACATCTGACAGTCAAACTGGAAAATGCATGCGTCCAGATTAGCTTTTTTACGCTCCTGAATCTGGAAGGATAACAATATACTCGGTAATATTGCTTCCCACACTGCAAAGCATCGCAAATTGCAGTCTGTGTATGCTTTGTATCCATTTAGGGATAGATCCTAGATGATTGTTTCTTCCATGAAAACACCCTACTAATCCATCTGATATATAATTATTACACCATGAGAACATATGATTTGAAACTTGAATACATCCTAACATGTATCCTAAACATCTGGCATTCGAACCAAAATCTTTGGATTTAACTAAATATTCCTCTGGGACTGAAAACGAGTTCCAATCCTTCTAGAGTTAATGCAGGGTATTTTTTTCAACAACAAAAAAAACCTGGAAACTAAACAAGATGACAAGGGGATAGTAAATGCAAGAGACCAATTTCAGTAAAAGGACCTAAAGAGATTTAGGCTCCAAAATTCTACTACTTTCAATATTGTTAAATTGCATTCTTCAGAAACATTGGCTGCTGCTAGCTCTCCCACAAAGCTTGTCATTTCTTTGATGTATGTTTCCAGTGCAAATATCCAAATATCTTCAATGAAAAGCCCCAATTTGAGAAGAAACAACTTGCAGTCACATTCTAGTGCAATATTCATGGATCTACCATGTCCATCAGAATAACATGAAGAATTTGTATGGACAAATCTTGTTAAATCTCAATATAATGCATCAACCCCTAATCCAACATTCATGACATCAGCAAGAAACATAGGCTAATTTGCACTTAGATATCATAAACTATACCTACTTCTGCACTAATACCCTAAATTTTTTATAGGCATTAATACTCCCCAAAGAATCTTTTATAGGCATTAATACTCCCCAAGCCTATGTCGTAAGTTTCTTACGATACAATATACTACCATTTCGTTATGTATTGATTGATCTCATACGATACATGTAGGTTGATAGGTAGGATGGTTTTCTTAGAGTCATGAAATGTATACTTAAGAATCTGATTATGCAACTAGATAGATCGGTAAAAAACAAATAAAAATTTATGAGAAAATTACTTCAAATCATGTATATGGATTTAGAAGTATAGACCTAAACACCTAGGGGGCGTTTGGTTCAAGTTTTGGAGGTTTGGAAATGGGTTTTAGATTCCTTACCCTTATTTGGTATGCCTAGGATTGGGAATTGGAGGAGGGGAGGAATAGGAAGGGCTTCATATTTTCATTGTTGTGGGAAAGTAAAACCCAAGACCCCCCCGGAATAGTTTTGCTTTCCTAGGAATATTGTTTGGATATTTTGTTTGGACAATAATACCCCCATTTTACTTTAAAATTTTCAACTTCTATCCCAAACATGTGAATTTAGGTAAAAGAAGCATTACGAAATTAATGAAGGAGTAATTATGGAAAACTAAATAAATTAAGATTTTTTTTCCATATCCCCAACATAACCTAACCAAACATGGGTATGAGAATGTTGAATTCCTTTCTCATGGGAAATGAATGAAAAATGAATTCCTAGGAATACAAAACCTTCATCCAAACGCCTTCCTAGAGTTATTGTATTCATACGATACAATATACGTGATGCAAGAACATCAATATAAGATATCATATGCGAGGTGACAACCTCGCCCCCCGCTATCACTACTTCTACAACTTACTATCCTTTATTAGCGTCCCGACCCACTTAATATTCTTGTGTAATGCATGCAACTATATGACTTTTTTTGCCCTATAATAATAATAATTATTATTATTATTATTATTATTATTATTATTAAGTTCATTTTCTTCCCTAGCACCCCCTGTCGAAAAGGATTTGAGACAAGAAGCCACAACAAATCTCTCGTTTCTCATGATGGTCAGGCCTTTGAGTTCTCAAGAAGATGCAGTTTAGAAGATTGGCTTACACTAGGATGGCAAGTGAGCTCCCCAAGATCTTATGTCACCCTAAGTCCGTTAATTTTGTTTACTGTGAGCCAAAGATGGAGAGGATGTTTCCAATCCAGAATTGGTTGCAGTTTTTGATACGGGTATGGTAGGGAAACAATTTTATGATTTATATACACATGAGAACATATCTATAAACATATTTACACATTAAATTTTAATAACATATATTCATGAGTGTTTTGGCAGCAACTAGGTTTATTAAAAAAAGTTAAATAAGGATTTGATACAAAGAAATGTTACTTTCACAAATCTCAAAAAATATGTTTGGCATGACTATGGCCATGCTCAACCATGTTTTGGCTTTCTTTAGAACCTAGACATAGGCAAGCCATATACACGCATGAGCGTCCGAGTATCATATCAAAATGTTACTTTCACATCTCAAAAAATATGTTTGGCACGACTATGGCAATGCATAATCACTTTCAACCATGTTTTGGCTTTCTTTGGAGCCTAGACATAGGCAAGCCATATATCGGCATGAGTATCCAAGTATCGTATCAGGTGTGAATAAGTATGAATACCGACACAGTCTTCTAAAGTATATGTGCAAAACTTAGTAGCCAGAAGTAGACGCGGGGACGGAAACGGGGACGGAAAAACGCGACTACTTAAAGAGTCTAAAGTTGGGAGAGTAATTGGAGCATGCGCTAATAATTTTTTTATGTTTATTATTTATTGTTATCAAAACTTATAAATATTTTAATATTTATAGAATTTATAAAATTCAGTTCAAAGTTACAGAAAGACTATTCGCATGTTAATTTTTTTATGATGTCAAGCATGGTAGTCAAAGGCGCAAGGTGCACTCGAGGCGCAAAGGGTCCAAATCGCCCGAGGCGCAAGGCGCACTTAAGGCGCGCGTCCGAGCGACGCGAGACGCAAAAATTATATATATATATATATATATATATATATATATATATATATATATATATATATATATTCACATCAGATTTCTATATTGATAAAGATGTGTGCTTCAAATTCTTCCATGTCTAGGTTGCAATCACTTTGAATTGAGTGAGTGAGAGAGAAAACAGTAAGAAAAAATTACATCAGTTCAAAAAATAGTCTAAAAACAGCACAACAGTTAAAAAAAAAATCTAAACATGTTATTGTTTTCACAAGATTTTCAAGGCGCGCCTTAGCTATTCCAAGGCGCTGGGAAAAGACGCACCTAGGCGCGCCTTAGGTGCGCCTTAAGGATTGCGCCCCGCCTGGAGTGCTCTGAGGCGCTACCCCTGCGCCTAGGAGCAAGGCGCGCCTTTGACTACACTGATGTCAAGGTAAGTAATATTTAGTTTCTTATTACTTTGATAAACGTGTATTAATTTTGAACTTTCTTCCCAAAATTTGTCCTTTTTTAAAATTATGGTCATATTATGGGAAGCGCTCATATCGTCGAAGAAATGAGCTCCCGTCGACGAAGAAACGAGCTTCCGTCATCAGAGAAACGAGTTCCCAACGATCTCCCAAATAAGAACCGCCGAATCAAGATTCTTACTGAGATTGGTTGACCTCCTAGGAGTTTCTGGCTTCTAAGGTGCAACATAGTTCATAAGTCACAAACTTTAGAATGGACTCTCAAAAAACAAAGTTTAGAATGGGAGAACTATCATTTGAGAAAGGAACTGACACATATATATCACAATGAGACATCCATAGCAAACCCCCCCCCCCTCCATCTCCGGCTACCTGAAAATAATGTCGTCAGCATGGCAAACCATGGCTTAGATAAGAAGAAATGAGATTAGGGTGCAGATCGTTGAAATGGAAGTTTTGATTAGCAACTTCTAGAGTTTTATGAGTAGATCCAAGCTAGTTGATCCCTATATTCCATCATATCCAATACATATACGTCATAGTATAGTGTACATTAGATTAAGTTTTATATGAATAATCTTTTTTGCACAATGCAAAAGTACAATATTAAAATCTCAAAGTGGAAACTAGTATCATATTATAGGGGAAAAGAAGAAGAATGTGAAAGTATATAATAGTACAGTCTAATATTCTATACTCTAACTGATCCACCATTTCATAATGGAATATTTAGTAGGAGTGCAGTACACAAATAGTGCCTTATGAAAAAAATGAATTGTAAGAGTGTAGGCTTAATGTGTCACGGAGATGAATGAAATTTCCTATAGCAAATTGTATGATCTTACCCATTCATCTAAACTCTTTAGAGTCTAGGATAACTTAGAGGGTGTTCCAAGGTTGTATGAGTTTAATCGGTATATCCAAAACGTAGGCCTACCAACGGCCACCTAGGTATTATAGCAATGACACCATCTCGTGCCCATAGCTATCTTAGCTAGGAATTTCACACCTACATCGAGGGTTGCTATCACGTCGACCGGGTCATAATTTTTTTTGTCAAACCCTTTATTGAGCTTTTACGCACTATAGACAAGATCATTCAAATGAGGAAGGTTAGGATGATGATAATGACGATGAGAGTGCAATTTAACTTATATTTTACAACTTCGCTTTGTACATTATTACTTAACAATATCAAGAGAAGTCTAGCTTTACTACTGAATCCAAAAACTCACCTTTCGCAGAACTTTTTAACTCCACAAACTCTCAAGGCAAGCACCGAGAAAATAAGCTACTTTGTCCCCTCTAGAAGGACCACCAGTACAAAGTAAGATTATTGGCTCACTCCAAAGGCACTAGGATTGTAAGTGCAACTTTAGTATCACGATGTTTATAGCCAGCTTGATACCTACGTTGCATGGATAAAATATGACATTGATATGCCACAAGACGATAATTACATTCAAATCGACATTTATTTTGGAGTGTTTATTGGTATCTGAAATGATATATATGATATGGCACCAATTTCAAAGTATTGGGTATATACAAATTTGCCATCGGTAATTCCATTGACATCCAAATAACTCACCTTTCTATCACTAGAACCATACAGATGTGCAAAAATCTCGGTTACCTTTCATTCTGTCAAGATTCAATCATTTATTCTAAAATTCTATGTATCTGGGCCTATACCGGCTCCATAGGTAATGAATTCAAGTAGACAGGTACTTATGCACCTTAAACCTTTGGTCCAAACATAACCTAGTACATCAACTCTAGTTCATTTCTTTTCAAACATGAATAGAATATAAATGCTCATAATTTTCCATCCATAAAAAGAAAGTAGCTTCATATTTGCATCTTTTAATTGGTCAAATGTTCTATAATGTCAATAAGACATGTTCTATATTATAGATAAGACAATCCAACTTATGGTCCAAGTGTTGTACGATTAAAAACATGTCTAAAAGACGAGTAGCTAAAACAAAAACGTTGGGATAGATGAATGACAGCTTACAACACATTAACAGAGAATAAGAAATGAGTACATCTCTGAATTGTCGGACGTGACATGGATTGAGATAAGCGATGTTCACTTGAAATGTTCAGAGATGAACACTAAAGACCAAAAGATGTACCAGTTAGCAGCGTATAAGTTAAAGAAGCAGCTAGATTTTGGGTAGATCTAAGATAATATGGATCGAGAATGCGAAAAGGATATGGCATTTACTAATGTGAGGAAGGATATGGCCAACATAAGAGCTGAAGGAAAGCCGGGGATTCATCTTGTTGAACCCAAAATTTTGGAATTAAATCATAAAAGCTCTGTTGTTGCACAGCAAATAACAGAACAAAAACCTATAAAAAAATTTACTGACTGTCAAAATCCAAATTTTAGACCTATATAGAGATATTGTTTAAAAAAGTACAACTTGTCCTCAATGACAAGACAAACCTAGCTTCACTATTGCTGAAATAACACAAAAGTTTACACAAATTAACTGCCCAAACTTACATTTGATCTGTGAGATCACCCCAAGAGCACCATAATTTTTAGTGAAATTAAAACAATTTGTTGTTGTGTACATGCAAGTGGGTAATTTCCAGTTGGGTACATAAAATAAAATACCTACTCAGTTTAATAAACTATGCATTTGCCACCACAAATTTGCCAAACATCAACATAACTATGCATTTATCATCATCATCCAAGCCCTATTCCAAAAGAACAGAGTTTAGCAATGGCGCGTTGAAAATTCCATTAAAGAATTGACCACATTTTTATGACCGTGTCTGACGTCTTGACGTAAACCTAGATGGTTAGTTGGGGGCAGATTCATATACTTACCTTTGGTCTACCAATTTAAGCTCGTACTGTAAAATAATCTCACCATGTATTATCTACCTAATGCCAAAAACCAACATTGCCGAAATCGTGACAACTCTAATTCATTTCCTTCCCATTCCAAATATCCATTCAAGGAAAGTAAGTAAATTTATATCAAAGGTACCATCTTTTCGACAAGAACCAGATCCACACAACATACATATGATCCAAAATATAACATCCATATCCATTACCAAACACATAATAACAATAGTAACCAAGGAGAGAGGAAATTATACCAATAGAGAAAGCTCAAGCAGCAGTAGTCGAAGACTCGTATCCGGGTTCCTCGGCCTTCACCGAATCCGAATCCGCATCCGCGGGCTTCGGCTCGGGGCTCGGATCCGGCTTAGGGTTCCTGGACTTGACCGACTCCAGCATCCTCGCGCTGATCTCCTTCGAGTACTTCTCCAGGATCTCCAGCCCGCCGTCGATGGAGGAGGACGCGTGCCCGGACTCGTCCGCCGCGGCGGACGCGGCGGCGAAGGCGGCGGCCTCGATAGATCTGGCGACGGAGGCGGCCTCGTCGGCGGGGAGGACGCCGTAGCGCTTGGTGAGCACGGAGGAGGAGGAAACCATCTCGACGAGCCGCTGTGTCACCGCCTCCCGAGTGCGCTGGCTCGGCGGCCAGATGCCGAGGGAGAGCGACGCCATGGCGGCCAAAGGCGGATTCGGCGGAGGAGGAGGAGCGGACTTCTCGTCGGAGTTAGGGTTAGGGTTTTCTAGGGTTTCGTCTTCAGTGGAATCGTCTGCCATGGTGAGAGAGTTGGGGATTATAATTACCTGCGGTGAATGACTCCATATAAAGGTATTTGGGTGGCAATTATTACGTGGGAACCGGCAACCGCACAATCCGGAGCTGTTTGGGTATACGAAAGTGTATGAGTGTGTGAAGGTAGAAAAATGACGATGGGTACGCATAAATTTTGTTTTTTAAAATGTTGGTTGGTTGGCTGAACTGAAAGATATGAAAGTCAAAATAAAATAAAATGAGTTCGGTTGTTGTTTGGATAATTATTAAAAGTGAAAAAAAATATAAGTTTGTTTATTTGAATAGTTGTTGAAAGTAGATATTGATTGAAAATATGGTAACTCTCGGTAGACTTACCTCCAAATTTATTTGAAATGTTGGTTAGAGATATTGTTATATAAATTTTATCAAATAATTATTGATTATTTTAATTAACATATAATTAATGAATGTAATTTTTTAAATAAAAAATAAAATTCTCATAAATAAATGAACAAAACAGATCAAATTGTAATTAGGAATTTTATTGAATTAAGTATCAAAGAATCTTTTAAACACATTACCATATTTAAACAAATCATAATTATGCTAATTATCATAATTAATTATGTTGGGTTTACAATTTCAGAGACTTTATAATTACTAGTAAATTCACGTGCACTGCACGTAAAATAATTTTTTCCTTCTGATATTAATATAAAATTATTTAAATATATTTAATTTAATATTTATTATATTTATATTTATATTTTAATTAGAATTTGTTATATATTTGATTATAATTTAAGTATAATTAGTTATGGATATATTTCTACTTTTCATAAAGAGTCTTGAAAACGCTTAGGTACTAATATTATCTAATTATATAAAAAAATACTTGTAACTCAAGTGGTTAAGGTGGGATGTATTTTTTCTGGTTGGCTGAATTTGAATTCTTGTAGTGTTATTTTTAACATATTTAATTTTTTCAATAATTTTTTTATGTAATAATATTTTTTTTAAATAATAAATTGATGATATATATACATACGATTTAGACGGTTCACTTTTGAGCTGTTTTGAAGTCTCATTATATTTTATGGAAAAGGAAGATGTTATTTAAAAGTTCTCTAGAGACTTTATACAATTCAACATATCTTCAAGACTTCACAATCCTATGGCTCCATGTTCCACGCTCGTGATGATAGAGAGGCCGGGCTTCGTCTTCTTCCTCCCTTCCTCGCTCCTCCTCCCGGAAAGTTACAAAATCTCCTCCCTTCCACCGCACTCCGAGATCATGTCGACAACACCGTCGTCGCGCGCACGCACATCTCTCCGGTCGTCCACGGGTTGCCGCCACCGGATCTGTCGAGCCCGCGTCGGCCAAACCATCGCCACCAGATTAGCATCTCTCTCTGGTTGTCCCCCGGCTCCCTCGAGCCCGCTGGTTGCCCGCATCGGCCAAACCACCCTTCGGTCATCTACGTCCGGAGCCTCTCGTCAAGGCCGGAGTCCCCGTAGACGAGACGAGGGTGAACACAAGCAACTTCTTCCCAGAGTTTTTCCTTTATTTTTTTCCAACACTTTCTCTTTCCTCCGGTTCCAGAGGAGTGCTTCCTCTCTTTTTTTCAAGGATGTCAAAAGAGAGCACAGAACGGGGGACAAGAACTGCGGCCTATCTTGTCACCCCAAAAATTAGACTTTCACCCAACCGAGCCAAACACAAGAACTCAAGAGAGTTCAACGACTTTCACCAAAAATTGGCAAATCCATCCGAGTTACATCGAACCAAACAGGCCCTCATGTGAGTTGAATGTGCAGGGGACTCGAGATATATCTATTTATGTTATTTATTTTTAAAACTAATGTTAATTAATTTTTATTCAATATTCTAACATTATTAGTCAAAGATGTAGTTGGTGTCGAGCCGTCGGTCAAAATGTCTAATGGGTTTGGCGGCCAATAATTCGACATGGGTCTGCTTCGGTTAAACTCGGACTTGACCAGTCCGGTCAACGGATCGACTCGGTCTAGCCCATAGAAAATCTGGATTCGAACTAGGTTGAAAAATGTGGCCCGATAGCCCGGCCTGGCCCGACTGAAGACATGTTGTACTAGGTTTGTCAGTCTCGGCCCGTTCGGTGACCCGGGTTAGGATTGGTGATGAGACCGGTTCCTCCACCTTCGGCGGGCCCCACAATAGTTGAGGGTATCAAGTTGAAATTTAGCCATATGGTAAATTATATATATATATATGTGTGTGTGTGTAACTCCCTTTTTTCAATAAAGGACTTTGGTAATTTTCTTAGTAAGTTTGCTGCCTTGGTATACTAGTTAAGGCCATATATACATATTTATACCAATTAATTACCCATTTATTTGGCCCAACAGGCCCAGCCCACACCACCAGCCCCAATCTTCCAGCCTGACCTTTACTAAACCATTGGACTCAGGTCGGGTGGGTCAGTCCCCAAACCCGCTAAACACCCGACCCGACCCGACCCGACCCGACAACTCACATCAAAACTATTGGAAAATATTGTTCTTCATTCTCGTTCTTCATTCACTGCTCTTCCCCGCTACCCCGACCGACGTCCACCGCTGCTCGACGACTTCGGATCTCCCTCGAAGGTTCCCGATGCTCCTCCACCGCCTTACTGTAGCGCCAGGTCAGCAATCCATGGGTACTCCGATCTACACCATCGCCTATCCACCGCCATACAGGCATGGATCTCGATCATCCGCCTTCAACCGCCTCACCGAGCATCCCGCTTATAAATAGGACCCTCCTCCCTCGTTCTTCTCCATCAATTCCTCTTGGCGAAGCCCTCTCCAAATATCCTCCCTTCCCAATTCCTTTGCCAACCGATCAAGAATAAGTTACAAATTGTAACCGTCCTCCCCCAGCTTCTGGCCATGGCGATCAGAGCTTCGATGGCCTAATTTCTCCACCAATCAACGACCATGACTTCACCAGTGGCACATCGACTTCTCTCGCTGTCAAACCCCGGTGGGATTTGGCCGGAGCTAATCAGCAAGGAATGATCAGACGAGAAGGAGACAAGCTCTGGTCATTATTTCGAGGATGAACACTATATCAGCAAGCTTCTCCTCTCGAGTTGCTCCTTTATTTCGATTTTATTAGATTCCTGGATCGTTGCTATTTCTTGAGAACCAGTCGATCGACATCACCGTAGTTCGAGACCCCTGTAGTAACTCTGTTTTGATCCATTGTTAGGTGCGTCAATATCAGCCGACCGATGACGAAGTGTTCAAGACTCGATTTGCACAGTGCAACCGGGGGTTGCAAGACACACGATTGGTGAGTGGTTTCCCTTGCTTTCTCTTGGATTTCATTGTTTGATATCGATCGATATTTGTTATTCTTGATTGATTCGGATCAATCACAGAAGTAAATCAAACTTAGAAATTTTATCTGTTTTAAATGCATATCAATTGTTTTGTGTTAATATTTGAAACAATGTTCCACTAGCTTTGGACATACGAAAGACAGTATCAGAGTGGGGAAGCATCTGTGTCCGAGCAGATCGATTAAGGTATGTGTTTCATTTATATTAGTATCTCATTTTCGATTTGTGGTCATGAACGGGCACGGGGGATCGTGTTGCAATAAGTCAGCCAATATTGGTTGTAAGAAATATTGAATGATGATACCAAGTCCTGACTCGGAGACACAAGTGTCTGTGCCAGGTCTCAACTGAACCTGAGCTCAAAGAGATGTACACAGTATCATGTTCGATATATGAGCAGCTGCTTTGAGCGGGAAATATATAGGATTCAAATTGTTAACTGAGTGGTCGTGGTTAATATGCTCGAAGGAGTGGGCTTGTAATCATAAGGGTTAGCGGGCTGGTCCACTAGGCCGAGCCCAAGGTTCTGTATAAATCGGGCCGACTGAGCCTGTGGGCTGTTAGACTTAAGCCCAGTAGGAATATGATGTCCGAACACTATAGCAGTGTTAGGTAATTAAGATTAATTAGTTAATTAAGTTAACGTAGTTAGTAAAACAATTAGTTAGTAAACGGTTAGTCTAATGGTTAGTAAATATCAATTTTTTAGTATATGATTAATTATAATTAATCACTTAGAAAACCTTAAGGATTGATTGGCATTAGATTCTAATATAATTACATTATTATCCTAGGAGCATTTTTCCATACCAAGTACACTTTTTCTCTTCATTTATAGTATTTCATCTTTATATTGATTGCATACTTTATCATTGTCATTGATTGTCTTGATAGGGTGACACAAGTCATAACATGTGGTTCCATTAACCGGACGACGATTGACTGCTAGCACTTTTATGTGCCTTACGTCTAAATTGATTGACTGCTAACGTTAATTAGTGACTTACTATATAATTGACTGATAGCACTAATTAATATCTTATTCACAATTGATTGACTGCTAGCACTTTCAGTGCCTTATACCGCTTAGTCCTACATGCTTTGGTTAGTGTCTATTCGCATGATTTTCACTTAGTATAGTTCATTTGGATTTTATTTCATTGATCACTCACTTATTTTCTGTTATAATTTATTATTTATATATTGCATGATATTGTGACTAGCATTGGGATATGTGTTACTTTACTCCATCCTGATTGGATAACCGTGGCAGGTGAGGATGATGACGAGAGGTACCATAGCTATTACGGTCCTTCTAAGGACGTAGTAGTAGATGCTGAGCAGGATTTGGAGACTCCTCCTGAGACTTAGGCCATTCTATTATAGTTCATTTGTTGATTTGTACGTATTGTGATACTATCGTGTTGTTGAGGATTTTAGTTGCCTTTATCATTTACTGGGTTTGTTTGTCACGTCCCAATCCCAAATACGTAGGACTAGGAACACGTAAGCATGCCAGCCGCATGGATATGGCAACTCCAATATATGGAAACCAAATCCATACGTACGCTGTAATATGAATACAAAATTCACAAGTGGTATAAATATATGTCACAAGTCACAGGGTAAAATCTAAATCTCATCCACCAAAATCATATAGAGATAAATAAACAGTATCTATGAAACTAGATCTCAATAAGAAGTATCTAAGGATGATAGTTGGATGGAAACAAATCCACTACCAACTCAAATGGGAAAAGTAAATACAATATAAGTACAACTCACTCAAACAATATAAGTACCAGCTATCAATCACGGCTCGAAGAGGAGACATCTACGAAGCATCTATAACCATCCAAATCTGCGCTCCTGCAAATACTCAAGAAACAGGTACACCTGGCAGCGGACCAGGTCCTCAGAGGGACATAACAAGATACTTAAACACATACCAATAAAGTACTGAAAATAAACATCCATTGGGGTCGCCTAACCATCTATGTGAATGCAGTTTGAGAACAACTTTCTAACAAGTGGGCTATCTGGCCATAAATAGGATTGGCATGGTTCTCTTGGAGATCCAGGGGCCTACAAAGGCACGTCGTCTTTTGAACGGCGGAGGCCCGCCAAGTAGTATAGGTGTCATCATGACCGCGCATCTCCGGCGGAGCGTACGGGTTACACAAGGAAAGTGCAAAGGAGCCCAAATGTGATACTTGTTGTTCTCCCCATCCCATGCTCTAAGCATGTCACATCCATGACACGATTTGGTCCATAGCCTATCCTTAGTACCCTAGTCCAATCCTGCAACCAAACAAGGACAAGGATGGGACCACCGTACTACAATAGGCTACGTCCATAGACCTCTAATAACTGCTAAGTCTTCTAGCATGCAAAGTTTCTAACAGCAGTTATTCCTAACGCACGGCCCACACGTACAGGAGGCCAACCTGTACGCAAGTCCGTGATCTACATGAGACTCACAACTCGTGTAACAACTGTGTCACGGCCAATGAACCTAAAGATGCTACATGATGATGGGGTAGTCTCATAAACAAGGTCAATGCAAATACATAAATAAAAAACATACCGCGACGTCACCGTCGCGCGCATTTTATATAACAGTTAAAATATATGAACTAAAGACAAAATAAAGATGCATGCAACATATGGAATATAAATAACAGTACAATGGCAAGGTATAATTGCCTGGCAAGGAAGCTGCAATGTACCAATAACTTGCTCCAGAAATCGCGCAGAACAATCCAATATCCTATGTACACATAAATATAATATAATATAATTATTAGTCATTACACTAGCACATACTCAACCACATTTATACTGGAATCAGGGGTTATACTAGGGGTAACACTAGTCATCTAACACGGTCAATTACGCATTGAATTACGCGGGTGTCGCGTCTTCAAGTACTGTACGAAATCAGTCAGTCAACTGACAGGTGTCTATGCCTGTACGTTAGTGTACGCAAGGTAGACAAATTCACAAGTTCTTAGGGTCAACATTGTCAAGGTAAGTATGGGATAGTCCACGATGTCCTAGGGTCATACAGTCTGAATATTTAGTCATAATTATCAATTAGCATTTACTTACATATATATTCATATAACTATATAATAATATAACCATTAATTTATTTTAATTTATTTAATTCGGGAATAATTACTCTAAAATCCTATTTTAATCTTATTATTCTGATTTTTATGTTAATTCCTAAATTTTGTCCAAAGAAACTAAATTTTATCAACTCGAGACTCATGACACGCAAATCGAGGCGATCTGTTGACCAAAAAGTCAACCGATACAAACTCGACTTTCATGCATGATTTCCTGTAGATTTCAGCATCAAAAATATACTAGAATTTATGGCTCGTCTGAATTCAAATTCGTTTGGAATTATGGCACATACAAATTTTGTATTGTGCACCGATGGTTAAATTCTAACCTAGAAGTTCTACAGAATTAACAGTATGTAAATACTTCGAAATAAATTCTGGGAAAAATATATGTCGATGATCTCAACATTAGCTTTCCGAAACTTTAAACGGTTCGTGATTCTGATTCCTGGTTCTCCCGAAATCGCGAAAACATCGAAACACGTCTATTTTCGGACATGCTGTGCTCTACGAATTTTTCAGAATTTAATACTAATAATTTAAAGAAACAATTTATATTATCAGAAAGCTAACCTCATTATCGTTCTAACAAAAAAAACTGGAGCATGTTTGGAGTCCGGAGCTAGGAGATATCGTCTTTTTAATTTGTCATAACTAGTAGAAAATGAGACTGAATTTATGACGAATTTTGACTATTTTTTGGACGAAAAAGAGAGGAATTTGGGAAAAAAAAATATGAAGGATGAGGTATTTATAATGGTGGACACTACTTAATTAAATACGAATAGGATTGGTTAATTTGAATAGGATTATGATAAATTTAAATAAGGATAGGATATGCATGAAGTTGATTTCCTAGTAGGTTCAGGATTTGAATTAATTTAAAATAGAGTTTGAATTTATCTCAATAATTTATAATCTTAAATATAATTAAAGATAATACAAATAATTTATAAAATCTTATTAATATCTATTAACACTAAATTAGTATCTATCTAATATTAAGACTATATATGTCCAAATAAATTCTAAATAATTTTAAAATCTAAATAAATTTCTTAAAATTCTAAATAAATTACAAAAAAATATAATTAAATATTTTAAACTAAAATAAATATTTGGTAGAAACGACATGCAAGTATGGTCGTATAGTAAATCATAGAAGTCCTAGAAATTTATGTTTTCTAAGTTTTAATTACCAAAAATTCTAGAAAAATCTCCAAAAATCTAAAATAACCTAAAATAATTCTAAATGAATATTTATATAAGTAAATATATCAAGAAATTTATTTTCTAATTAACTAAGAGCATATTCTAAATAAATTCAACATATATAATAAATATAATAATATAAAATATACACAAAATACCTATTTTGGGTGAGGGAGTTTACATTGTTTCTGGCTATTCATTATAAAATAACATATAATAATAAAATAATGATAACTACGGTGATTGTTAGTATAAGGGAGCGTTATTAATGCTGTGATGGAAAAAAATTGATAAATGTAAATTGATGAAACTAAGGTTTAGACAGCTCACTATCGTTGTGTCCACAGCGTAGGTTGGACGTGTCTGACTCATATCCGACTATTCGGGGTGGGGCATGACATATTTTAAGTGGTGGCCCATGTAGGTCTCGCTTAATAACACTTAGGACCTAGGAGTTCTATTGAGGGACTTGTTAGACTAAGAAAATCTCATCACAACATATGACCGATTATGGGGTTATTTATTACTTTATGCTTACTATTTTACCTTAATTTTTCCGTATCTCCTTTGGATTCTGATCCTCTTTCCTCCATTATAAAGAATGGCAAAAGGAAGGTAGGAGACGCGAGGCTACACCCCCAGGATTGTGGCTTCCGGAGGAGCATCCTCTGCCCACCCAGGCAATATAGAGATGACAGAGGCTTCTCTCTCACCTACCGCACTTCCACCAGGCAGCATTCCCGCCGTCCAACCTATCGGATCCTCGCCTCTTGATGGTGCCCCACTTTTCGAGCTAATCCGAGGTTTAGTGGATTCCCAGAGAGATCAGATCAGACGACTAGTAGACTCCCAGTGCGACCAAATTCGTGGATTGGTAGAGACTCAACGAGATCAGACCGCTCTCATGAGAGAGAGCATGAAAAATGCTCACTTGGTCACTTCGGCCTCCATAGACAAGATGACGGCCCAGGCGACCCAACAGTCGTCCACCCAGCCCAAGTTCGGGACCATTCTATATTTCAGGAGACTTAACCCCAGAGAGTTCGAAGGCACGAAGAGAATCATCTACGCGGGTGAGTGGCTAGAGGACATTGAGCGACTTCTAGGCATCGCTAGGCTTCCGAAGGACTTGAAGATCGAAGACGCGGGGCTGTAGTTTCACGTCCTAGCCCGAACTTGGTTCCCCAGTGAACCTAAGCTTGCAGTTGCAGGATTGACTTGGAAGAGGTTCCGGGAGTTATTCAAGCAGAAGTTCTATCCTGCTGTGGCTAAGGAGATTCTAGAAAGGCAATTCCAGAACCTAGAGCAGGGCAACCGCACAACGGATGAGTATGCCGCAAAGTTTGGCTGTCTGAGTCATTTCGCTGAGTATATGGTTCGTGACCTGGAGGATCGAGCAAGGAGGTTCCGACGGGGACTTGCCATAGAGATTGGCTTACATGTCGTGGCTAGTGGCACTGAGACTTATGCACAAATGCTGACCATTTCTCAGGGCGTCGAAGTCAAATTGGGCCCTCACCCGAAAGAGATCGAGATACGTATGGAGGCACCAACAGCTACTCGGGCTTTGGCAAGAAGCCTGTAAACACCCTAATTTTTAGATTTTAATTTAAATTTTTAATAAATTATTATTGTAGAATATTTTTATTATTTTTAGTTAATTATAATAAATATATGTTCATGGATTTATATTTTTGTGTATTTGATTAATTATTAAAATAGTGCAAAAAACATATTTTTGGGTATATAATTAGTAATAGAATATTGTGTAATTTTTTAGAATTTATTTGGGCTCCAAAACTATTTTTAATGGTCATTTATGCATTGTTATAATTAAACCAACCCAGACCGAACCAACTCAACCCAAACCAACATAAACCAAACTAGACCAAACCAAACTGGACCCAGATCCTAACCCGTACCCGACCCGCAAACCCGATAACCCAAAACCTTATTTAAACCCTCTGCTTCTGTAACAACAACGTCCCCCCTTTCCTATTCGAAAATCGACCAAACCTGGCCCCAACCCCTCTTCTTCGTCTCCTTATAACCACCCACCCTCATCCCTATAAAATCTCTAGCCTAGCCGAACCTCACCACCAACATCTCCTCTCTCATTTTCGATTATCGCCGCCGCCGTCAGCCGCCGGCGCACCGCCGCCGCGAAGACAGGCTACCCAATTTGAGCACCAGTAACGTGAGGTATGCTACTTCCCACCCTTATATCTCCCTGCACATTAATCCAAATACCGAACCGTTGAATCCTATGCAAAGACCACATGACCCTCTTGAACCCTGTATAATTAGTTCAGTGTATCGTGTTCTGTGTCGGTCGTAATTCGCGACGCAAAACAGGAAAAAATGACCCAATTTGTAGTTCAGAAAACTATTCCAAACACCTATGTTCATGGCTATTTTTCTTTCAACCTAGTTAATATTTTTAAATTCTACTTGAACATTAATTAGACAACATAACCAAGATTTAATCTCTTTAATTAGTTTATTTTAATTTATTGTATGCTGTGATTTATCCGCGGTTGAAATTGACCAAAAACTTGATTTTTTAAACCCGAATTTTCCTAAAACGGGATGTGTCCCACTAAACGAGGCAATTTCGTCGTGTGCAAATTTCACCAAAAGGCACGTATCGTTAACACGGATGTGTAGGATTTTGCGAAAGTTGATTTTGATATGCTTGCACACCAAAATCAGCACTTATCCGTCGAAAAATTCTGTATCGGCCTATTCTGACACTCGTCATAATTTGTGTGTGCTTGTCGTTTCGCAACAAAACTTGCACCATCGGATTCGCAGCATTATGCTGCTCCTGTGAACCAAGTTTGGTTCGATTCTGAGAACGTTGACGAAACCCCATTTTCGTGGGCCCCACGGTTCCACTTGTCGGACAATTTTGTGACCGGCTCATCGAAATCTAGTTCTGGATGTTCCGTTGGGTTTGTATCATCGTTTTAGACTCGAAGACACTAAGTTTGACGAATTTGGAGAACTATGTCTTTGGCACATTTTCCGGTGCGAAGTGGGCCGTATGTGGACCCCGCTTTGACCAAAAACAGTTAATTCTGCCCCTGTGTCCAAATTGGACTTATGGGTAGTCAATCCTAGCTATTTCTAGTATTCTTAGAGCAATGCTAATGTTTGATTCAGCATCCGGAGGCATACCTGCAGATTCCACTTATATCGGAGCAACTAACGGAGCTCAGAACACAGGCAAGTGTACCTTGTCAACTTGCAGTAGATCCTGTGACTTTATTGTTTGAGTTCTTTATATATATATATATTCTATGATGTACCTGTTCAACCTAGGATTGTGAGACATTGTTTAACGTCCGAACAAGATTCGGGTGTCGACGTCGTACGCGGATCGTGTAACGTCACTTAGAGAGTTGATTCCACGATCCTATATTTTTCGTGCTTGCTTTACCAAGTACGTCATACCATAGGACACTTAACACTATTCATGTGACAAAATCTTTCCTGAGTTATTCATGGTGATTCTGTATAGGTTTACAGAATTCGTGATATAAGACTTATATATATATATATATATCTATCATTATGACTCGTTGTACTAGCTAGAGGTCATGATCTTGCGTGTTATGGACATGAGACGTGAGGTTACATTGGGTGGGGAGAGACACATGTAATGCCCCGTTCCCCCTACTCGGGGAGCGCGGCCAAGAAATACTTACGACCGTCCGAACGGGACAGATTGAATTAAGATCCTTTCCTCGTTATGGATTGGTTTCTTTGGAATCAGGTCCCATATACAATGGATTGTGCCTCGAGGATGGACTCGGCGGCAGAGTCGAGAGGGGCCTTTCCGTTGCGTTGGTTTCTTGTCCGTTTTTGTGCCGCTTGGTTGCTTTCTTGTTGGTTTTATGACTTGCGTTTTCTTGAACGGTTTCAATGGATTTCATTGCTTTCATTCTTAGGATTTCGCATTTCGTATCGAGCCTTGGAGACCGAAGCAGGAGGTATTGATCATCCGTTGGTGCGTGCAGGTGATCGTGTAGACGACGCGCGAGCGGAGTCTTAGAGATCTCTCCTTCTTCTTCCTATTCAACCAACTTGTGAGTGGCTCTATTTCGATAAGCACCTTCTTTCCAAGGGCTCCGTTCATAATAAAATTGACTCAGTTGTGCATTCAATCAAACGATACCAATTAAGTAACAAGTTGGATAACAAGATAAGATAAGAAGTAGGCTTGGAACACCCATTGCTTGTCATACAAAACATTGCATAAATTCATTGATGCATGCATGTTCGTTGGGTGTTTAATGGGTTGGTATTTATTGATAGTTCAAAGTGTTCTTCTATAAACTGCTGCATGTTATTTCATATAACTTGTTGGTTGATTGTGATAGTACAGTAAAGCAGTTTCGTACATGATATTCTTTAAATCGCTAGTAAGTAAATCTATGAAGTTCGGTTCATAAAAATGGTCATGGGAATTCTTGTGCACAAGGGATCCAGGTTCCTGCGAACGGTTACCGGGGCACCGGGCCGTTTCGACCCGGGCGGAATCTACTTTCTTAGTCGTGCTAAAATGAGTTAGCACAGGGAGCGGGGAATTGTAGCGGGGCTAGCTACCCGCGCTGCAAGCGTCGCCGCCAGCCCAGACTAAACCCATGATGGCTCCTAAACAACAAAGAAAGATATTGTAAGCCCGTGGGGCATTTTATACTTTTGAGTCAAGCGATGTAAAAAGATGTTCATTATGAATAAAAGAGAAACTTTTCTATGCCTCAACCTTGTGTTATCTTATATGTCTACTCTGTTGCATTGTTCTAAAGAGTATCCTTATGCCTAAGGCCTTGTGCACGCGCGCCCTACGCATGCACGGCATCACGCCCGGGGGACGATTATCGATTAGACGAAATCGGTGGCGTGACATATTGGTATCAGAGCATGCTTCAGATCCTTTGATCTCACAAAGAAAGTTTCTAAAGAGGACCTTGTTCCTTCCGAGTAGACCCTTGAATTCGCTTGTCCAAAATGAGATACGTTCCATACAGTGAGTCCATAATATACCTTGAGACTAATACAAGTTACTTTCCTTTCAAGGAACGACTTTCGAGCCGGGTGCACAAGCGCAGATGGTGGCGCAAGTACAAGCGAGTAGTTCAAGCACCTCGGGCAGCTCTGGGAGTCCAGCTGCCGCACCCTCTGCTGATCCGTTCGAGCGAATGATGCGTTTGATGGAGACGCAGCAGAAACAAGCTGAACTACGGCAGAGTCAGTTCGAGTCACGGATTGAGGCTCAATTCGTGGCGCAGCGATCACAGGCGGATACACAGCAGAAGCAGATGAATAGTCTGCAAACAATGGTGACGAATATGGTCGCCAATAATCATTCTGCATCCGCTCCCGCAACCGTGCCTATAGTTGCTGAAGCCACCGGACCGCAGAATTCCCAGGGTACCTTACCCTCAGGCGAGAATGGGTCAATCGTGTCGATATCAGAATTTAAGAAGATGTGCCGTGCTACGTTTAAAGGCACCGAGGACCCTTCCTTAGCGATGGACTGGCTGGTCGAGTTGGAGGACCACTTTGAAGCGCTGTGCCTAGACGAGACCAAGAAAGTGGCGTGTGCCCAGCTTCAGCTCCGACAAAATGCACATGATTGGTGGGATGTGCACAAGCAAGCTATTTTGAGTGAAGGTGGCACAACGGCTATCTCCTGGTCCGTGTTTTGCAAGGCCTTCGTGGAGGAATACCTTCCACCCGCCGTCCGTCGCGAAAAGGAAGACGAGTTTGCGCTACTGAAGCAGGGAGACATGACGGTGCGTCAATACGCTTCAGAGTTCAACCGACTTGCAAAATTTTCCAAGTCTCAGCTCGCCGATGCCGAAAGTCGTGCACGAAAGTTCGAGCTCGGACTACGACCTTCTATCCGTGCTCACGTCGTAGTGACTCAATATCGTACCATGCGGGAGTCCTTGAATCATGCACTGTCCCTAGAGTCGCAGTATCCTCCAGTTCGCACCGGCGCTGTGCAAAATTACAATCACAAGCGTCCTGCCAACACAGGAGGAAACAACGCGCATAAACGCCACAACAACAACGGCGGCTCCCAAGACTCGAATCAAGGAAGGAGGCAAGGACAAAATTGTGCCTACTGCCGCAAGCCAGGACACCACGTCAGCGAATGTCGCGCGAGCAAAGGAGGATGTTTCAATTGTGGCAAGATGGGCCACATTGCTCGTAATTGTCCAACCCGTTCCAACGATCCATCTTCACACCGTCCGCAGCAGAATAATGACTCAGCTCAGGGTCAGGGGCAAACTCAACGAGCGAACCAGGCACCGCAAAACGCTCAGGGACGAGTCTATGCTTTGACTCGGGATGAGGCACTTGCATCAAACACGACGGTGTCAGGTATATTACTTTTTAATAATGTACCTGCTCGAGTATTGTTTGATTCTGGTGCAACACATAGCTTCATTGCGGCGGATTTTGCCGCCGAACACACATTCCCTATGACACCGCTAGGCTTAAACCTAAGTGTTAGTACTCCTTCGGGCGTAGATTTATCGGCTCGCTTAGTCTGTCGTGAAGGTAACATTTGCATCGGGGGACGGAAATTGTCATTAGATGCGATAGTTCTAGACATAAGGGACTACGATCTTATTCTGGGGATGGATTGGCTCGGCGCTTGTTCAGCTACAATCGACTGTGCGAAAAAGGAAGTCGTGTTTCGTTTGCCCGGCGAGATCGAGTTTCTCTACACGTGCAGTCCTGAGTCGAAAGCGTCGAATACCTGCATGGTGATCTCAGCAATGTCTGCTCGACGGATGATTCACTCCGGCTGCGAAGGGTACTTAGCGTCCGTTCGAGACACTCGGCAAGATTGCGCAAACGTTGAGTCTATTCCCGTTGTGGCGGATTTTCCTGATGTGTTTCCCGACGAGTTGCCAGGCATGCCGTCCGATTGAGAGATAGAGTTCACTATAGACACATTCCCAGAAACTCGACCAATTTCCAAGACGCCGTATCGAATGGCCCCGGCAGAATTGAAGGAGCTTAAAGTACAGTTGCAAGACTTGCTAGATCGAGGATACATTCGGCCTAGTGTATCTCCGTGGGGTGCGCCTGTACTATTCGTAAAGAAAAAGGATGGCTCGTTGCGGCTCTGCATCGACTATCGAGAATTGAATAAAGCAACCATTCGTAACCAGTATCCTCTTCCAAGAATAGACGATCTTTTCGATCAGTTGCAAGCTGCCACGGTATTCTCTAAAATCGACCTCCGTTCGGGCTATCACCAACTAAAGATCAAGCCAGACGATGTGCCAAAGTCAGCTTTTCGAACTCGCTATGGCCATTATGAGTTCCTGGTGATGCCGTTCGGACTAACCAATGCACCCGCTGCCTTTATGAGTTTAATGAACCTTGTGTTCCGGCCCTATCTCGATAAGTTTGTAGTAGTATTCATCGATGATATCTTGGTGTATTCGAAGAGTGAGGAAGAACATGTAGAGCACTTGCGGACCGTGCTACAAACTCTTCGGGACAACCAGCTATATGCTAAACTGAGTAAGTGTGAATTCTGGCTAAGTAGTGTATCTTTCCTCGGGCACATCATTTCTGCGGGAGGCATCTCAGTCGATCCGAAGAAGGTGGAGGCCATTGTCGAGTGGAAGCGACCTGCATCCGTTAGCGAGATTCGAAGCTTCCTCGGGCTAGCGGGCTACTACAGACGGTTCGTGAAGGATTTTTCCAAACTTGCACTACCTCTGACTCGCCTCACACAAAAGGGAGTCGCAATTGAGTGGTCCGCCGACTGCGAAGCTTCGTTTAAAGAGTTAAAGCATCGCCTCACCTCTGCCCCGTTACTTGCACTACCAGACGAGATCTCGGGATTCCAAATATTTAGCGACGCGTCCGGGCAAGGCTTGGGGTGTGTACTTATGCAGCGAGATCGAGTGATAGCCTATGCCTCCAGGCAACTAAAGAAGCACGAGAAAAATTATCCTACACACGACCTGGAGTTAGCGGCAATTGTCTTTGGCCTGAAATTGTGGCGACACTACCTTTATGGAGTGCCTTGCCGAATTTATACTGATCACAAGAGCTTGAAGTACCTATTCACCCAGACGGACCTCAACCTTCGTCAGCGCCGTTGGCTAGAATTGATAAAAGATTACGACTTGACGATAGACTACACGCCTGGAAAAGGGAACGTTGTAGCGGATGCTTTGAGTCGGATCTTCGTTGGATCTCTGTCAGTCGATCGCAGGTTACGAAGGGACTTAGAAGAGATGGGCATCGAACTCCGAATTCGATATCGTGGCGCGCGGGTCGCTCAAATGCGATTCGTACCCAACCTAATAGAGCGGGTCACATCTACTCAGAAAGACGACCCTTTCCTAAGGAAGATGCACGAGCAGATTCTAGCGGGGAAGGCGAAGGACTTTGCAGTAGATGAAAATGGAGCGTTGCGGGTGAAAGGAAGGCTATGCGTCTCCGATGATTCAGAACTTAGAAAGGAGATCCTTGCGGAAGCTCATTACGCAGCCTATATGATCCATCCCGGGAGCACGAAGATGTATAAGAACCTCCGAACGACCTTCTGGTGGCACGGCATGAAGAAAGATGTTGCACTCTTTGTGTCCCAATGCATAACCTGTCAAAGGGTGAAAGCAGAGCATCAGAGGCCGGGCGGGGAGATGCAAAATCTTGCTATCCCGGAATGGAAGTGGGAGCACATCTGCATGGATTTCATTGTTGGCCTGCCAAGGACGCAACGGAGGAACGACGCAATCTGGGTTATCGTCGACCGGTTAACCAAGTCTGCACACTTCATTGCCATCAAAAGTACTTGGAGCGCCGATCGCCTCGCCCAAACCTACCTTGACGAGATAGTCCGGCTGCACGGAGTGCCAGTTTCTATAGTATCAGATCGAGACGGGCGATTCATCTCGCGTTTCTGGGAGAGCCTTCAGTTGGCGATGGGGACCAAGTTGAAGTTCAGCTCAGCCTATCATCCACAAACCGATGGTCAGACGGAACGAGTGAATCAGATACTAGAAGACATGTTGCGCCTCTGCGTGATCGATTCGAAGTCAAGTTGGGACGTCTACCTGCCGCTGGCCGAATTTGCATACAACAACAGTTATCAGTCCAGCATCGAGATGGCTCCGTACGAGGCTTTGTATGGGCGGAAGTGTAGGTCACCAATCTGCTGGGACGAAGTCGGAGAACGGCAAATCCTTGGGCCGGAGCTGGTTGAACAAACTGTCCAAAAGGTTCGGTTGATTCGTGAACGGTTGAAGACAGCACAAAGCCGACAAAAGAGTTTTGCCGATGCTCGACGTCGCCCCCTTGAATTCTTTGAAGGGGACCATGTGTTCTTGAAAGTCTCGCCTATGCGCGGAGTCATGCGGTTCGGAGTAAAAGGAAAGCTAAGTCCGAGATTTGTTGGACCGTTTGAAGTTCTCAAACGGGTTACTCCGGTCGCCTATCAAGTTGCTTTGCCGCCTGCCCTATCAGAAGTACACGATATTTTTTACGTTTCCCAGCTGAGAAAGTTTGTACACGACCCGAACCACATAGTCGACTTGGGGCAGTTGAATCTGCAAGCGGACTTGTCGTACGCGGCGGAGCCTGTCCAAGTTTTGGATCGTAAAGAGAAGCAGTTGCGGAACTGAACCGTCTCGCTAGTGCGCGTCCTGTGGCGGAACCACTCGGTCGAGGAGTCGACCTGGGAACTTGAAGCTGATATGAGGGAAAGGTTCCCCTCATTATTCCTTAGTGGTAGGTTCTATTCCTAAGTTTTAGGACGAAACTTTCTTTTGGATGGTTATGATGTAATGTCCCGTTCCCCCTACTCGGGGAGCGCGGCCAAGAAATACTTACGACCGTCCGAACGGGACAGATTGAATTAAGATCCTTTCCTCGTTATGGATTGGTTTCTTCGGAATCAGGTCCCATATATAATGGATTGTGCCTCGAGGATGGACTCGGCGGCAGAGTCGAGAGGGGCCTTTCCGTTGCGTTGGTTTCTTGTCCGTTTTCGTGCCGCTTGGTTGCTTTCTTGTTAGTTTTATGACTTGCGTTTTCTTGAACGGTTTCAATGGATTTCATTGCTTTCGTTCTTAGGATTTCGCATTTCGTATCGAGCCTTGGAGACCGAAGCAGGAGGTATTGATCATCCGTTGGTGCGTGCAGGTGATCGTGTAGACGACGCGCGAGCGGAGTCTTAGAGATCTCTCCTTCTTCCTATTCAACCAACTTGTGAGTGGCTCTATTTCGATAAGCACCTTCTTTCCAAGGGCTCCGTTCATAATAAAATTGACTCAGTTGTGCATTCAATCAAACGATACCAATTAAGTAACAAGTTGGATAACAAGATAAGATAAGAAGTAGGCTTGGAACACCCATTGCTTGTCATACAAAACCTTGCATAAATTCATTGATGCATGCAAGTTCGTTGGGTGTTTAATGGGTTGGTATTTATTGATAGTTCAAAGTGTTCTTCTATAAACTGCTGCATGTTATTTCATATAACTTGTTGGTTGATTGTGATAGTACAGTAAAGCAGTTTCGTACATGATGTTCTTTAAATCGCTAGTAAGTAAATCTATGAAGTTCGGTTCATAGAAATGGTCATAGGAATTCTTGTGCACAAGGGATCCAGGTTCCTACGAACGGTTACCGGGGCACCGGACCGTTTCGACCCGGGCGGAATCTACTTTCTTAGTCGTGCTAAAATGAGTTAGCACAGGGAGCGGGGAATTGTAGCGGGGCTAGCTACCCGCGCTGCAAGCGTCGCCGCCAGCCCAGACTAAACCCATGATGGCTCCTAAACAACAAAGAAAGATATTGTGTATATTTAAACTGTGCAGACTAACTATGTCTTCGTGACAGGGAAGGCTATGGTAAGTTGTACAGGTGGTTCAGACGGTACAGGTAAAGTCACCGAACGGTGGCATGTGGAGTTATGTTATTTTGTTCTTGCATACCTGCTAAATGAAATCTGAACTAGGCAAGAATAGAAACCCACCTAAGAACATAATTGTAGCATACTCATTAGAACTCATCTCATGAGCTTGGTAAAGTTGAGCAGCTAGCCTTCACCAGTACTTTTCGAAGTACTGACCCTCGTTGTAGCAGGTTCCCCGGCGCAAGGCAACGCGGCGAGGAGCTGAAGTTCTCTCCAGACTTTTGGGATCCTTGGCGGTTCGTGGCCAAGACTTTTGGAGGCTCAAGCTAGAAGCCTTTCACTCTCTCCGTTGCTGAATATCGCTAAGGCGATGGTGCTTACTCGCACCCAAGGTGTTTTGTGTTTTTGAATCTATGTAAAGGGACATAATGTATGGATCGGCTATCTCATTTTGCGTCCAAGTTTGTAAGCCCGTGGGGCATTTTATACTTTTGAGTCAAGCGATGTAAAAAAATGTTCATTATGAATAAAAGAGAAACTTTTCTATGCCTCAACCTTGTGTTATCTTATATGTCTACTCTGTTGCATTGTTCTAAAGAATATCCTTATGCCTAAGGCCTTGTGCACGCGCGCCCTACGCGTGCACGGCATCACGCCCGGGGGACGATTATCGATTAGACGAAATCGGTGGCGTGACAACACACAGGCTACAGGTTGATTATATATATATATATATATATATATATATATATATATATATATATATATATATATATATATATATATACTTATGTTACTGGAGAGTGCCTTAGTCTTTGTACCAGAGCTTTGGCACATGTATTTGGCCCTTCGTAATATTACTGCTACCGGCTCCCCGACACAGAGCTTGTAGTGGTTTCAGCCTGAATACTAGTGATGCTCTCAAATTGTATTTGACATAGTTGGTTACATAGCTTGCCCTGAGGATCTATTTTTATTTACTGTATTTTATTTGGCTTGAGTTATTCTTGTACCTTGCTATGTCCCCCGAGGACTTGGATCCGGATTATGTCCCTAGGTACAGTAGATGAGGATTACTCTGAGGTTTACGGGACAGGAGCTGACGCTGGAACAGTACTGGCACTAGAGGACGAGGTTGTGCCAGAGGATTTCTTCTTAGTATTTTGTTACATACTCAGTTATTTCTGTTTCAAGTTATTTCATATCTTGACTCTTGGATTTATGTATTAACTTATCTTATCGGGTTGTTCCCCGAGACACTATTTATTTGGACTTGTTGATAGACTATATTTCTTTTCATCTATTATCTTGACTGGTCTATCATATTTAGTTATGTTTCTTTCTGAGGATGAGTTTAGAATTATTTTGTAATAGATGGTGTAGACTGCATTAATACGAATTCTGTCTTCTGTCGTCTGGTCTTCGATCTTCTTCTGGAGAAAAATTATCAGTCACAAGCATTCGTCTTCCCGAACAATAGGGGACGAGAAACAAGGATAGCGATATTGACGAAGATTGAACGAATGCAAATTGGAAGTCTAAGGGCGATAATCACATACAAAGAGTTTTTTAAAAATTGATTATGGATTGAGATCCTATTCAACAATCATATTATCTATTCCTAATTTGCAGGCTCGCTTGGCACAGTTAGGTGACCAAGACGATTTAAAACGGACCTGCATGGGCCACCACAAAAACATGTCACGCCCCAGTCCCAAAATACGTAGGACCAGGGATACGTGACACGCCAGCTACGCATTCGACCAGACTCCTGTCTGACTCGAATACGTATAAGCTGTAATATAGAGGACACTATCTAGATATCCCATAAATGTAAACCTCTATGTCTCAATCCACAATGTACATCAGTATACAAGAAAGAGCTATATGTGCTAAAGTCGGCCGCCCAATAACACACTAACTCGAATAGACTCGAGAAGAAGTATGAGTCTATAAAAACTAGGCTACAACAGCAGATGAAATAAATAATGTAAAGTAACCATAATGCCAGTAGATATGATGTGTGTACTTGGTACAATGCCCGCAAGACGTGCAACTCCATCAGCAACTCCAATGCTCCACAATCGTCTATGCTGCAAAACTGGCAGGGAACCAGGTCCTCAGAGGGACGTAACAAGGTACAAAATACAGCATGCCAAGTAAACAGAAAATACAAGTGCACGACAGGGTACTCTATCATATCCAACTAGTGTGACACAGTTTAAAGACAATGTTCGACGCGTGGGTTGTCCAAAATAAAATCGTAGCTCCGAACACAGAGACACACGGGGCGTACCGTAGCTCCGAGCATAGAGACACACGGGTGATACACTACTCTAGAATACAGGACCACTACATATACATATATAAGCGCGTGCATAGGAGCCCAAACCTCTAGTAACTGTCTTTCCCTTCCCAAGCGGCCAACGATGGTGCGTTGAACCTGAACCTCTATCCACAGTCTCGACACACGGAAATAACTCAACAGACGCGAACCTAAGGTCGTCCTAGTCTCTGGTCATGATGTCAGTATCAGGATACAGGAATCTGGCACGATTGTAACGACCCGCTCCGCTCAACCCGGAGGGCCGATTAAAATGACACAAGGATAGCTATTCAAACCGTCTTGCTCAGCGAGATGGCTCGTTCGATGCAAAGGCATTTATGTTGGGATCTTCAGTGGAGTCAGACTTAGGCTATCAGAGGCGCATCCGGAGTCTCGCTCGACCGATGCGATACATCGCTAAGGTGGGTGGCCCCGGTGAACCTGTCTCTACTTAGCTGCACACTAACAAAATGAATGTTACATGCTAGTTTACAGGCGATAACCTTTGTATGCTAATAAAAGAGATGAACGCACATAGCTAAGGGGATAACCCCGTCTTATCACTGTATAGAACATGGAGATTTTACTTGCTATTTGCGTAGTCGGGATTGTTGAGTTGGAATGTAGTAATTTTCTTCATATCTGCTATAAAGTAGTGTGAGTTTATACTGAGGCGTTGTACCGTACGGAACACAACATGGGATGGAGTAAAATCATGTTGCATGCATAGACGGAGAAGGCTATCAAGTAGTCGTTCCGAGTCAGGAGATGGAAGGAAAGAAAGGTACTCGGGATATGCAGATCACCGAGGCAGTCTCAAATCTAAGAGCTGCGTAAGGAAGAAAAGATCCGAGTGTAGTCCTCGGCTAAGATAGATCCGAGAGTTGTCCTCGGCTAGGAATGGAATGTGGGAGAGTAGTTGCATGGTCACGGACAACTGGTTGCGCACCAGGTAGAGATAGTCCTCGACACGATTGCTGAGGCATCTGAATCATGTCGGCCCAGGAGGACAGTGCCAGTGTAGTCCTGGCAGTACGCTAGCTGATGACTAGCGGGCGAGAGCGAGACATCCAGCAAGGCTTGCTACCGACCTGGATGGGCGTCGACTCGTTAGACGGTTAGGAGGCCCAGCAAGGCTAGCAACCGAGCTGGGAAGACAACCGTCCATCGAAGATTATGTCCGATATGGCTAGCTGAGCCAGTGACCTTCATATAGATAAGTCATGTTTGCATAGCGGCTATCCGCATTGAGAAAAGGAGAAACGGGAAGGAGTGCGTTTGTACGATAATTTGCATAAGTAGAATGGATGCACGGTATCACTCATAGTTCTAGTAAAATGGGTCTGGTGAGGCAGAGGTACGGCATAACACTTGGGTTCCATAGTTGCTTCTTGATATTCCGTAGATTATTGTTTATATTGCTGCTTATGACAGGGAAGGCCGAATGGTAAGAAATGGTAAGGTAAACTCAATTATTCATTATTATGACACCATTGAGTTGACACGGAGATTACTTTCTTTATATTGCCATGTAACTGATCCTAAGGCAAAAGAATAGAAAGACAACGAAACTAGTCGGTGCACATAACTAATAAACGTGCTTGTTTTATGGCGTGGGCGAGAGGCCTCCCCACCAGTGCATTCAATGTACTGATACCCAACCAGTCTGCATGCAGGGTGCAGTGGGAACTCGTACGGTTTCGGAGATCGCTTAGCGCAATGAGGCGTCGGACCGCACTTGGCGTCTTGGAGCGTGGCGCACGGACCTGGAGCTCGCATATACGAGACATAATGTATGGGAACATCATCATCAAGATCGTTTGTATCGGTTCTGAGCCTAAGGGCATGTTCGTTGTAAGAGAGAGAGAGCATGAGCGACTTGTAATCTCGGCCTAGCTCCGCTTGTAATCTTTACTTCATGTCAATAAAGAGCTTGATTGGATTCAATACTTGTGTTCATTTTATGTTTCCGCTATGTCGACTCTGTGAACTAGTTATCAACGGCCGTTTCGGTATTTGTCTTGCACGGGCGCAATCCCAAGCTCGTGCGGCATTGCGTCCCGATGGAAACGTATGTCCCGCGGGAGCGCTGGCGTGGTGATTCGCGCCTAGCGGGGACGGCCGATTCCGACGGGAGATCGGGGTGTGACATATTGGTATCAGAGCACGGCTTTACGTCCTTGGAATTTATTTCGATTCTCTCAGTTTTGAACTTGTGTATTGGAAGAAGTGGTAGATGTTCTCTCTCGATGCTTCGATGGATGTTCCATACAATAAGTCTAAATATTTTCGAAAAGTGCATGTGAAATATACGATTGCTTTAACGGGATTATGATGCATGGGCTTTTGTCCCAACCTGGGAAAGATATTGTGGTATTAGGCTTGTGTTATAATCGGCAAGTTATATGTCTATATGAAAATACCCAGCGAGTAGAGTGCGAGATGAGAATATCGTTCAGACAGTGGTCTATGCACATGGCCTTTTGGCCAAGTTGTATTGAGTATCGTGCACAAAGACCCTTGGTGCTAGTGAGTTGCAGCGAGATTTTGGGTATTGGCGGATAAGAATAAAGTTTGACTTAGGAAGGAAATCGATAGAGACGTTCGGAGTGCCGCTAAGGCGAGTAATGAGAATCGTGTATGGAATTTTCAGATATAGTTTGGACGGTTATTCATAGCGATAAGTTATGATTTGAAACATAGTCGGTATGGTGGACTATGAATAGAGGTGTATATGAGTCTAAGATTGCTAAGGTGATAAATAGTGATTGTGTTGGAGTTCTAAGGAACGAATTGGGAATACGAGTGAAGGATGCGAACGGGATTCAGGAGTTATTAGGATGACTCGATTCCTGAGTGGTATATGCGATAAGTCCCCTGTTCGATTATGCGAATTATGGATATAATGAGTCGTATAGATTCATGGAGTATAACTCGAACCCTGAGTGGTGTATTGGTCGGCTTAGAAGTATTCGAACAAATCAGAGATTTCGGAGTATTAAGCGAGTCTAGCGGCAAGCGGCGAGATCGGGTAAAGCCTTAGTGTAAATAAACAATGCCTAGCAAGTAAGCAAACTTGGAGGAGCATGCAATACTTGGTTCGAACGAGTTACAATGAGTTGAATAAGGGATAAGGCATACATCGAATAGGAATTCAGGACAATTGGAATTGATATCATGGTCGGAAAAACTTAGAGGATCGTACGAGCGATTCTGAGTGAAACAAGCGAATTAAAAACATGAGTTGGGATAGAATAATCGGAGATGTGATCGGAATTAGTGCAACTGGAAATAATGGAGCGAACGAATGATAGCGTGCATGAAAAATTTGGATTGAGTAGGATATCGCTCGATAGAGTTCGGTTTGAGTACGAATGCGATGATTTCACTTTTGGGAGATTTTAGACTATAACAATGGTTGGAAGATAGCTCGGATTGATGCAAGTTAGTAAAATTGTGATTATGATGGATCGAGTTAAGCGATAACAGATTTGGCTTGGAGTTTGGAAGAGCGATCCTGAAATCAAGTTCGGAAAGATAACATCCGAAATCTGTCCCAGCGAGAATGATTATCCTGCGGGAGCGCCGACGTGGCGATTTTACGTACGGCGGGGATAATCGAACTTAAAGGGAACATGTTCGATAATTATTCCAAACGAACTCGATGAATGGAACGTATCAAATGGGATAGATTTGGGTTTGAGATTTGAACTTAGTTGTTTGAGGATTGCTAAGAGTAGACTAAGAAGCGATCAAATAGTAATATTGAAGTTGGACGGTTTGGTTAGGCGAACTTGGATGGCGGTAAGAACGGTTTTTAGAAGAACATGGCTTGGTGGATCAATGTACAACTTGGGATAAAATGAAAGGTGACGATAAGGTGTCTGTTCGTTCGATGATAACCACAACGATTGACCTTCTTGTCTTGTGCGAGTACGACTTCTTGCTCGCACATGCGTCACGTCCGGATTAGGACAATCATTCTGCGGGAGCGTTGGCGTGGTGATATCATGTCCGACGGGGATGATTGAACTTGCGGGAGACCGGAACGTGACAATTGAAGGATCACTTTGACTTGTGATTCGATACGATAAGACAAGTTTCAGGATATAATGAGTCTAAGGATTTTTGGTGAGGAGTTAGTCTAGCAACGTGAAGTAAGAGATGTTGGATGTTTTCATGAAAGGATACGCAGATCGAGTTGGATGACTTAGAGTTACGATATACATCGATGATTTATAATGGAATTATGGCTTAGCGATACAGGCGTAGAAGAGGATGGATTAGTGAATTCTATCAAACACGATGATAGAGATAAGTGTGTGTGAATCGATGGGTTAGACCTGCAACGTGGGCGTATCATGGGTTTGGTTAAACGAGCGTGTTGGTGTGATAGGATGATCTGTGCTCGATGTTTAGAAATCTGAGTAAAACGAGCTTGGGTAGAATACTCGTATAAAGGAACAATGGTTTGACCTTAGGGTGTATGGGGCGAGCGTTGTGCAACGTGGTTGCACGATGAGTCATAAATTTGAACTGTACCTATGACTTTGTGAGCTGACCTCGTGGCTAGGCAGACAATCCTGTGCCTTGAGTTAAACTGGAGTGGCTGACTTCAGAGTATCGTTCGGGAAGAATGATGGAACTGGGGCAACGAGACTTAGAGTTAGGATTTGGAATTGGGAATATACACTAACAACGTTCGCGTTGAAACAAACGCAATACGAGATAGGACTCGGGTAATAATTGATTTGGTCAAATCGGTTATGCGACGGTAAGGAATAAAACAGTATTAGAGAATTGTCGGACGGAACTCTCGCGATTGAATTGGAGATATTGAAGATAAGTTGGCGTGATGAGTTGGATCGTCGCTTGGATGATGTGTGTTGCTATTAGTAATGCTAAACTTGAAATTGGGTGAGATTGGAGTAGACGATAACTAAATCGAACCAGTGTTCGGTCATTCATATAGCAGAACGATCCGCGTTTCGATAGATTTTCACGAGTAGCTTGTCAGACTTAGCTGTCACTAAGCTTGGTTGAAATACACATATTTGGGGGACACCTTGAATATGGGTACGATCCAGACTTAGCGATATGCATAACTCTGATGCAGCTGCAAAGGAAAATTTTTGGACTCGCATGGATGAGTATGGCAACTGAAATAGGTTAGCCTCAACCTAAACTATCATAAAGGAAAGATTGTAACGTTTCTCGTGCTACCGAGATAGTTCTGCGCTAAGGCACAGTGAGAGACTGAGTTTGGGAATACAGTAGTGGTACGAAGGAATCATTCGGATAAAATAATTAAGCACTCGTGCGAACGGAATGAGTAAAATGAATAGGAAGTTAAGTTCGATTGAACCAAAGACTTGAAGGATTAGAGCGTACCCCAGGTGGGTGAATTAGCTCTGTGCTAGGGCGCAATATAGCCTGAGTCGAGAAAACGTAGGTGATTGGGTGCGAATTACTTAGCGAGATTGGGACAGTGACTCAGAGAGATTGATTCAAACTTTTGGGTTTAGGCGTAAAGATGGGTTTCGATGGGCGACATCAAGTAAACTGTCAAATGTTTTCGGATGCATTTGGTTCCTATGTTAGATAATATAACAAGTTGGGCAAGTTCACACAATTATGAGTTGTAAGTGACTATTGACTTATAGAATACTCCTTGTTTGAGTAATACGGCGCTGCCCCAGATGCAGTAGGTTTTGAGTCGGGAGTGCAACGATTGAGTTGAGTATAGTGCGATAGCATTGAACGATTGAGTCGTTCGATGAGAATTGGCTAACGTTGGCGTAACGCATGGTGAGAAAATAAATGATTATGGTATTAAAATAGTCCTTGGGAGTTAGGCGAGATATGTAGAATTTGGTTTAGAAGTTGTGAGATAGTACGAGTTGCGCTCAGGAAGTCTCGAGGACGAGACTTGTTCTGAGTGGTGTATAATGTAACTACCCGCTCCGCTCAACCTGGAGGGCCGATTCAAACGGCACAAGGATAGCTATTCAAACCGCCATGCTCAGCGAGATGGCTCGTTCGATGCAAAGGCATTTATGGTGGGATCTTCAGTGGAGTCAGACTTAGGCTATCAGAGGCGCGTCTGGAGTCTCGCTCGACCGATGCGATACATCGCTAAGGTGGGTGGCCCCAGTGAACCTGTCTCTACTTAGCTGCACACTAAGAAAATGAATGTTACATGCTAGTTTACAGGCGATAACTTTTGCATTCTAATAAAAGAGATGAACGCACATAGCTAAGGGGATAACCATGCCTTATCACTGTATAGAACATGGAGATTTTACTTGCTATTTGCGTAGTCGGGATTATTGAGTTGGAATATAGTAATTTCCTTCATATATGCTATAAAGTAGTGTGAGTTTATACTGAGGCGTTGCACCGTACGGAACACAACACGGGATGGAGTAAAATTATGTTGCATGCATAGACGGGGAAGGCTATCAAGTAGTCGTTCCGAGTCAGGAGATGGAAGGAAAGGAAGGTACTCGGGATATGCAGATCACCGAGGCAGTCTCAAATCTGAGAGCTGCGTAAGGAAGAAAAGATCCGAGTGTAGTCCTCGGCTAAGATAGATCCGAGAGTTGTCCTCGGCTAGGAATGGAATATAGGAGAGTAGTTGCATGGTCACGGACAACTGGTTGCGCATAAGGTAGAGAGAGTCCTCAACACGATTGCTGAGGCATCTGAATCGTGTCGGCTCGGGAGGACAGTGTCAGTGTAGTCCTGGCAGTACGCTAGCTGATGACTAGCGGGCGAGAGCGAGACATCCAGCAAGGCTTGCTACCGACCTGGATGGACGTCGACTCGTTAGACGGTTAGGAGGCCCAGCAAGGCTAGCAACCGAGCTGGGAAGACAACCGTCCATCGAAGATTATGTCCGATATGGCTAGCTGAGCCAGTGACCTTCATATAGATAAGTCATGTTTGCATAGCGGCTATCCGCATTGAGAAAAGGAGAAACGGGAAGGAGTGCGTTTGCACGATAATTTGCATAAGTAGAATGGATGCATGGTATCACTCATAGTTCTAGTAAAATGGGTCTTGTGAGGCAGAGGCACGGCATAACACTTGGGTTCCATAGTTGCTTCTTGATATTCCGTAGATTATTGTTTATATTGTTGCTTATGACAGGGAAGGCCGAATGGTAAGAAATGGTAAGGTAAACTCAATTATTCATTATTATGACACCATTGAATTGACACGGAGATTACTTTCTTTATATTGCCATGTAACTGATCCTAAGGCAAAAGAATAGAAAGATAACGAAACCAGTCGGTGCACATAACTAATAAACGTGCTTGTTTTGTGGCATGGGCGAGAGGCCTCCCCACCAGTGCATTCAATGTACTGATACCCAACCAGTCTGCATGCAGGGTGTAGTGGAAACTCGTTCCGTTTCGGAGATCGCTTAGCGCAATGAGGCGTCGGACCGCACTTGGCGTCTTGGAGCGTGGCGCACGGACCTGGAGCTCACATATACGAGACATAATGTATGGGAACATCATCATCAAGATCGTTTGTATCGGTTCTGAGCCTAAGGGCATGTTCGTTGTAAGAGAGAGAGAGCATGAGCGACTTGTAATCTCGGCCTAGCGCCGCTTGTAATCTTTACTTCATGTCAATAAAGAGCTTGATTAGATTCAATACTTGTGTTCATTTTATATTTCCGCTATGTCGACTCTGTGAACTAGTTATCAACGGCCGTTTCGGTATTTGCCTTGCACGGGCGCAATCCCAGGCTCGTGCGACATCGCGTCCCGATAGAAGCGTACGTCCCGCGGGAGCGCTGGCACGGTGATTCGCGCCTAGCGGGGACGACCGATTTCGGCCGGAGATCGGGGCGTAACAACGATCAGTGTATGAGTGTGTCCTGGGGTGTCGATGTACTCAGGTACGTGCATCGAGGTACTACAAAGCATCCAACAATCTTTCTAAGACGTTACAACGTACGTCTTCACTCGGTTGTGATCCGGACGCGAAGTATCGAACGTCAACATAAATACGTGCACAATGTACATAACGAAATAATAAGTATCTGTAAACTGAAATACAGGGTGGCAAGGTACACTTGCCTGCGTGCGGCTGCTGATGACGGGGTCCTGGTACCGCGTCCAAGCCCTCAGGTCCCGCAGTACCTAGAGATGAGATACAAACCAATAATCAATAATCTATTCCACGACAGACAGGGATGCTACACACATCTACACCTAAACTCAGTCTCAGCTACGACTCACAGGGATAAGACACTAGGGGGGTTTACCACAGTTGACTATCGGTACGATACAACAATCAACTAGTCATCTGTACACTCTCCTCGATTTAATTCTCCGTAATTAAATTAACATTTTTCCACCATGTGCTATATATCCCGATTATTTATTTAAAGGTCAAAAACCTAATTCTCCTCGAACACATATCTTGATTAAATTATTATAATTCATGTAGAAGACAACCCTAATCTACAATCGACCTATCACCAATACCTCTTCGACGTACCACAAGTCAAATTTCCATGTCCTTGATCATACTCTACAATCATTATCACATGCTCTAAGAACAATATCGTAATAGTACTCTCACAAGTTGCATTTACCCTAATTCCAACTAAGTACATCACCCAAATCCAACCTCATAAAACATAAGATACATGATCACTACACTACATCTCCATATCCACCAACTTTATATAAACACAAACCCTAGCTAAATCCACACATCCATATATATAAAAACATCATATTTAAAACAATATTAAAATTTGGAATTAAAAATCAAGAGAGGGGGAGAGTCGACCTCGACGAGGGTGTTGATGCCGGAGCACGGCCGGTGGAGGGTGGCTGCGGGGTGGTGCCGAGTGGTGGTAGAGGTGATGGTGTAATGGTGGTGGTGAAGGTGAAAGCTGGTGCTGGTTTAATGAGATCTCGTGGTGGTGATGGTGGTGGTGATGGCTGGAAGAGTGGGCAGGGTGGTGGTGGTGATGATGAAGTCGGACGGGGAGGAGTAGACCGGCGTGGAAGCTGCTGTGGACAACTGCGGTCAGGGGGAGCTGCTCCACCGGAATCGGGTGTAGCAGTCGGACGGGTCACGAGGGGAATCGGCAGGGGAAGTCGGAGTGGAAGAGTCGAGGGGGTGGCTGCAACGCCGGAGCTGCACGGGTCAGCCGCACTACCGGAGCGGTCAGGGAAGCACTGTACCGGTCGGAGTCGGGGAGACTAGTCGGGGCAGCGCCGTGAGCAGCCGGAGAGAAGTGAGTGTGCGGGTGTTCTCAGGTGCAGGCGGCCGGCTCGTCGGTGGCCGGTGGAGAGTGGTCGAGAGGGCGCTGGCGGTGGTGTAACAGTGTGACCGGAGTTGAGATGCGGGTGCGGCTGCTGATGGCAGCAGGCAGGGTCGGGGTCAGCCGCGGAGTCGGACACAACCGGGGAGTCGAGCACAGCCACGGAGTCGGTGGCTCGATGCCGGGACAGCGGTCGGGGTGGTTCCAGCGGCTGAGCTGCGGGGGAGGTCGGCTCGTGTTAGTACTCGCCGGAGCCGAGCGGTTTGTCCCCGGAGAGGAGGGGATGGAGGCTGCACAGCGGCTCGTGGAAGCTTGCTGGCCGGAAACAGCGAAGATGCGGGGTGGCAGCTGCTTGTATGAGGCGGACAGTTGCAGCAGCACGTCGGAGAAGAGGTGGTACACCGGGGTGTAGGGAAATGGTGGAGTAGAGGTGACTCACCGACGTTGCAGAGCCCGCTGGCAGAAGTAAGCGGGGTCGGCCGAAAATGGTGGAGAGAAAGGAAGAAGAAAGGAAGAAGGAGAAGGAAATATGAATTTTGTTGGTGGGGATCGGCTGATGTGTAGGGAAAAAGGAGGAGAGAGAAAGAGGAGGTGGGGTTCTCCATGTGTTGGGATTAGGGCCGGCCTTTGGAGAAGAGTGTGATGGGTGATGTTGATGTTTTATAGGGAGGTGTATGAGGGATGTGTGGTGATGGTGAGTCCTAATTTGAATGGATGGCTTGGATATGTCATGAAGAAAATTGTGTGCTCACAAAGGAGAGGGGAGTGTGGTTAGACCGGTCATGGGTGGGGGCTTCTCCATTTGGTTATGGCCAATAGGGTGATGACACATAAATTAATAAATTGCAACTAAGCCCCTTAAATTTGGGAAATTGCACGAACACATAAAATGACGCAAAAGTTGTGGGAAAAATAGAGTTTGGTGATTTGCATGGTGAGGGGGTGTTGTGTGTGAGGCATGGGTTTAATTTCATGGCCATCGGGATTAATTGGGGATTAAAATAGGATTAGGCAAAATTGGTATCCTCGATTTAAATAGAATTAAAGTGTCCCGCACTTTTAAATTAAATGGGGGCACTTGGGGTCAAAATTTGGAAATGACACAAAGGTCAAAAATGGTGGGGGCTTGGAGTCAGTCTTGGACCCTTTAGTTGGTCCGGCTCAACGGGTTAAGTTGGTATCTCAAAATTTAGGGTAACGACACAGGTGTCCGACACGAAATTAAATATGGATTTTAGGATACGGGAAGTTGTGCAATTAATTTAGGGCACAACAGATTTGATTTTGAGTGACAGAAAAGTCCAGTGCCTAAATAGGCAAGTCAAGTCAGAAGTACAATAGTCCGATAGAATTCATGGGCTGATATTGGGCTCCGAATAATTAAACAATGATAGGGCACGCCAAGGGTTTAATTAAATAAAATAAAATAACTGACAACACTACTCTAAACCTCAACATCTGCTGCGAACCCAAAATTTTCCAAATCCAAACTTGACTATCTATAGAATTAATCGAGGGAGTTTACATAGTATGACCTAAAAATGGCCTAGAAAGCATATTTTGACTCATTTTTAGTTATTTATCACTTTATCACACCCAAGTGATATGATATTTCATATATAGGTCTGTGTGACACCAGCTTGGACACCGAGTTATACCATTTGCTCAGGACCATAGGTGAGTACATCTCTCTGTTAGTTTTTATTACATGATAGTGTATATATCACATATTCTAGAACTGTTATACTTGATTCTGACACATTGTTACATAGACTAGTACTATATGGATCATATCAGAAGATGTTATCCCTTTACCATGTGCAAAAGGATACTCTTCCATATGTACTTTATCGTGTGCATCGGGTAATCCTTATGCTCGTATTTATTCGTATGCTCCGTGTTCTCATATTATTCGTGTGCGTAATGTGTCATGATCGAATCCATGAGTATTGGTTGTGAATGGGGAGTAGAAGTTGGTTATGTGATCAAGTCCTAGCTTACTCATGTGTATGTCGATTATACACCTCACGTATAATCGAGTTACCGTAGTTTACTTATGTGCAACCCAAGTCGATCATATAACGAACTTGTACTCTAAGGCACTTAGCTAGTATTCTAGTTTCTCTTATTTATAGTTTATTTCATATTTCCTATATTTACCTTTCCAGTTCCTACTATATTTATCTGCATGTTTCAGCTATATTTTTATTTTCTAGTTACTTGTACATTTTGTATTCTTTTCTATTACTTGTCATATATTCTCTACCATGTATTTGGAATTGCTTTCAGAGTTTTGTTCTTCACTCCAATCCTAACTGAATATATTTTTTAGATGATTATTTAGAGAAAATGTGTCCCATTTATTACGGGTCGCAGGATGGCGAGCTGTCTGAGGTTGCTTGTAAACCCCCTGATTTTTCAAGATTTTTAAAACTGGATTTTTCAGAATTTTTTGGGAATTTTTGGAAATTTTTACTAATTAAAAACCAGGGTATTTTGGCATTAAATAAAATTAAATATTTTTAAAATATATTAAAATAATATGGAAATAATATTTTATGGTGTAAAATAGAAAATCGGACATAGGGTAATTTTTTGTAAATTTATTGGACTCTGAAAACTCGTTTAAAGCCTTGAAAATCGATGTAGAATTAAACCGAATTAAACCCGTGCCAAACGGCCGACATCCCCATGAGAGCTGAAGCCAAGCCCAAGGAGCGTTGACCTAGCCCAAATCCTAGGTCAAACCCTAGTCCAATTTCTGTATGTATAAATACATACTTTTCCTAGTTTTTCTTCACAAACAAAAAGAAAAAAAGGAAAAATCCCTAATCCCTAATTACTAAAAATCCCAATCCCTAACCCTAACCCTAACCTAGCCGTCAGCCGCCTGACCTACCCCTCTCCTCCGGCCACGCTCCGCCCGGCCAACCACTTCTCCGCCCACGTCCCCGCACCCCTCGGCCCGTCTCCGCCTCCGCCGCCGCCTAGCTCGGCCTACCCCCCCCCCCCGCTCCTCCGCCTATTTAACCCTAGCCCATCTCTCTTCCGGCCTTCCCTCCACCACCCAGACTCCGCCGCACCGCGCCACCCAGACTCCGCCGCACCGCGCCGCCCCAGACCTAGCCGCCTCCCGTCAGAACGCCGCCCCGGCCGCCCTCTCCTCCTCCTTCCTCCTTCCCCAGCAAGGCCCTGGACCACAGCAGCTCCGGCCCGAGCCCCGAGCGGCCCGTCCCCCGCCCGCTCCGGCGCGCCGCCGCGCCGCCGGACAGCGCCGCCGCCTTCGCCAGCGCCGCCCCGCTGCCCCCGGCCTCCCTCCGCCACAGCTCCTGCCGCCGCACAGCAGAACCCTAACCCTAGGTCACCGAGGACTCGGACACTTGTGTCGACGCGGACACGTGAAAGTCATATTCACGGAGCCCTGTTCAGGTAGCGTTTCCTCTCTCCTCGTACTTCCATTTTTGATTCTGTCAGTTGTATCGCGTAGACTGTATGACCCTCTCGGTGCTCGTGTAACCCGCTCGGTGCATCGCGTCCTGAGGTGATCGCAAACCGCGATCCAAAAACAGGAAAAACAATACCCTATTTCACCCCAGAACTGAGTACGCTCCGCCAAACGGGACGACTTGGTCGCGTGCGGTCTTCACCGATACGTGTGTGCTGTCGATACGGACGTGCGGGATTTCGCAGAAGTTGATTTGGATGTGCGTGCACACCGGAATCAACGCGTATCCGCGGACACCGTCCCGTATCCGTTAGTTCTAGAATGCGTCGTAACATTGTGTACACACGTCTGATCGAGACAAAACTTGCGCCATCGGACTCGTAGCGATACGCTGGTCCTGTGACCCATGTTTGGTTCGATTCTGAGAACGTTGACAAAATCGCGTATCATGGGCCCCACAGACTCCACTTGACGGGCGATTTTGTGATCGGCTCATCGGAATCCAATTCTGAAAGTTCCGTTGGGTTCGTATCATCGTTCCTGACTTGTTGACACTAAGTTTGACAAAATTGGAGACCTTTGACCTTGACACGCTTTTCGGTGCAAAGTGGCCCACATGTGGACCCCGCTTTGACCCGGAAATATCATTTTTGCCCCTGTGTCCAAATTGGACTTAAGGACAGGCATTTCTAGGTATTTGATATTTTCTGAATCTAATAGTGATATTTATTTCAGCAACCGGAGTAGTACCTGCAGATCACACTGAGACCAGAGCTACAGTTGGAGCCAGAACCCCAAGCAAGTGTACCTTGCCAAAACTTGCAGTCCTTGTTACTTATTCTCTTGGCTTATATATATATATATATATATATATATATATATATATATATATATATATATATATATTGTGGTTCATGCTTGACCTAGGACCGGGTGACTTACTTAGCGTCCGATTCATAGTCGGGTGCCAACACCGTACGCGGCGTTGTGTATTGTCATCTAGACATGGATACCGAGACCCCATATTTCTCTTAATTGTCTTATCAAGTACATCATGACCCAGGACACTTGACACTATTCATGAGACAGAATCTTCCTGAGACATTCATGGTAATTCTGTATAGGATACAGGTTTCATGACATATTCTTTATATATATGCTTAGAGCTTATTATGACTTGCTGCATTAGATATGATCTTGCGTGACATGGACATGGAGCCACATGGACATGAGACGTATGATTACATTGGGTGGGGAGAGACACACATGCTACAGGTTGATTTTATATTATGCCGGCGTCTCAGTCTTTCGCTGAGCTAGACGACCACATGATATCACTGCTACCGGCTCCCCGACACAGAGCTTGTAGTGGTTTTCGCCTGAGTTCTAGTGCTGCTCTCATCTTGCATATCACTTAGCTGGTTATTTAGTGTTTCCCTATTGTTCCATTTATTGCTGGAGAGACACACAGGCTACAGGTTGACTATATTATGTCGGCGTCTCAGTCTCTCTCCGAGCTAGACAACTACATGATATCACTGCTACCGGCTCCCCTACACAGAGCTTGTAGAAGTCTCAGCCTGAGTATTGGTGATGTTCTCACCGGCATTTCACATAGATGGTTACATATTTACCCTGTTTATTTCATTGACTATTTCACTGCATTTATTTTGGCTTGTATTATCTGTACTTTGCTATGTCCCCAGAGGACTTGGATCTGGATTATGTTCCCAGGATTAGCAGAGGAGATCCACCAGAGTTATATAGTATAGGAGCATTAGCAGGAGCAGAAGCAGGAACATGAGCAGTTACAGGAGCAGTACCAGATTCAGCAGACGATTGATCACCGAGGTTATCTTCTGAGTATATACTGTTCCATACTCAGTATTGGCTGTAGTTATCTTATTTCTTGTATCTTGACAGATGTATCAGACTCATGGTCGGGTTATTTCCCGAGTTTATATTTTATTGAGATATGATCTTGCTTTATGATTCTGATATTGGGGTATTTATTATGTGGATGAGATTAGTATATTTAGACCATTATTGTTGTATTACAACTTAAGCATGCCCCGATGGATCCATTAAATCGGGTTTGTCCATCGGTGTGTGCTGCTGGCCATTATCACGCGACCGGTCCCTCGGTATTTTGGGACTGGGGCGTGACATTGCTCCCTTAGAGCAGGAGGATGAAGTACAAGCCACTGAGGAGACTTAGCTATTTCATTATGATATTATATATATCTCAGTTAGATATTTGGTATGTATATGATGTTGAGACTATTGTGCTAAGACTATAGACTTTGATGTGGATTGTATTTGATACTTTGTGACTCTTTTTCCCTATTCCATATCATGCATTTATCTTCCTTTAGTTTTATATTGTAATTAAGTATTGATTATCATATTAACATATTGTCCTCCATTTGGAGTTGAGATAGCATGACAGGTACATTATATATATTGTGTGAGATATTTAGATAGTATTATGGACCTAGACAGCGTTCTACCGTCGATGCTGCGGCGTAGTCTGGGCGTGGTTCACGTACTCATGCCCTCATTTTGGGTGCGGGTTGTGTCAGATCTTCGAATGACCTCGGTGTCCAAAATAGCGTCAGAATCTTGTTTTAGTATAAGTTCAAGAATGTTAAGTAAGAAGAGAAATATGTTGTTATCAGATATTTTAAAAGTTTGCATTTGCATTCAAGATTGGGGTTTATAATACCCCGCTTCATATGGTATATTATAATAGTTTGTTGACTCAAAGAGGCTTGATTGGACTTGGTTTCATATGTAGGATTTATGCAGAGTTCTTGTGATCGGTGTATTACCCCGCTGAGGATGGAGGTATTATGTTGGCCTCGTGGATTGAATTGGCTGGATTGGTTTTTAGTTGTGAATGATCACAAGATTTGAGTGGTGATATAGACTTGCTTAATCTGGTCAGATTGGATATTTGTGGATCATGGCTTGCCCGTATGGTTATACCAGTTAGAAGATAATGCATTACATTAAGTTGAATCTTTGAGGATTCGTGCAGTATCAGCTCGATCGGAGCGATTAAGGAATTTGTATAGTTAGGTAGGCTCTGACCCTTCTTTTCTACTCCTTCACGTCCTTAATAAAATATACTCCCTTGTTGCCTTGCAATGCTCCTAGATCAATGATGCCTAGTAGATTATAATGGATAAATAGAATTCACCATGTATTTTGAACAATAAAAATAGACCACTGAATGAACATAAATATTGGGTGCATCTATGTACGAGATTTATGTAGTGTGTACTTTGTGTAAGAAGCAGACAATTATGACGCGATGCCACAGAACTATTGGATTATGGTTTGGTACCACAAGACCACGTGATGGTCGGTATATTTGGGACCTTTGGGTCACTAATCGTAACATTGGATGAGTATGTTGATAGTGTGAGAATAATCGATTGTACGAGTCGAATGTACATTTCTTTACTTATAATTTTTTTACAATGTATGTGTTTATAGTTAAACTGGTTAGCATTTGTATGTCCATGGATAACTTGTGCACAAGGTTTGGTTTTTCTTGAATGATCGTCGGGACACCAGGATCATGTCGGCCTTGAAGATAATTGTCACGCCCCGATCCCGTGGAATCGTTAGTCGTCCCCCAGGCGTGACCGCCGTGCGGGCCTAGGTTGCGCACCGCACAAGGCTCAGTATTTCTGTTTCGCATAGCGAGCACATATTCAGAGTACGCAGATAATTGAAACACATATTGAAACATGGAAAAGTTCTCTTTTTATTAATAATATGAACATCTATTACAAACTCCTTGAACTGAGTCATAAGGATTGCCTCTATGGGCTTACAAAAGTGTTGACACAAAATGAGATAGCAGTCCTGTACATTATATCCTTACTAAACTCAAAATATAAGACCTTGGGTCGGAACGACTGCTTTGCCACGAAGTTGCATGGTTGCTTGGTGGCTAGCTTCTAACTTCAAAATGCTTCTTCTTCTTCAAAATGCTTCGAAGGTTGGCACGGTCGAGGCGTGCCTACAGCTGGACTGGATTGGGGGTTTGTCTCCTGCTCCTCGCTCGGCTCTCCTTAGCGCGGGGAACCTGTTTCAACGAGGGTCAGTACATCGAAACGTACTGGTGAAGGCAAGCTATCCCAACTATACCAATCAATACGTTGTTTTAATGAAGCATGCATATTTGTGGGTTTCTATCTTGCCTTAGTTCATTTTACAGCAAGACATATATATAGAATTATTGAAATAACTCGCCACCGTTCGGTGACATTTACCTGCCCGTCTGAACCACCTGCATAATACTTACCTTGCCTTCCCTGCCAAGAAGACACAAGTTAGTAGCAACAGGTTTAAATATACGAGGGGATCACTGGCACGTTGCCATAATGGACGGGCTAGTCTCGGGACGGAATGGCGTGCGGTGCAGAGAACAGGAGGCGCCACAAGCCACTCGATCCGAAGCAGGCGACTATCGTGAGTTCCGTCCGGATCGGATCGGTGCCAGTGCCCCAGCGACCGTCCGCAGGAACTAAGACCTTGTGCACAAGTTGTCCGTGATCAACGCAGTACACTAAGTTAACATTTGAGGCAAATCAGGCACAGGGCAATAACAGGGCAAGATCTACTTTTGCATAGTCTTCCTGTTGAGTTATTGCATTGATAATGAGTTCTATACATAGCACAGTTTTAAGAAGAAATATACATTCTAACTTATATTTATGCATATGATGAACATTTCCAAACGAGCAAGCATATAAGTAAGTAACCGTTCACAAGTTTCATTTGACAAGCAATATTTCCCAAGTCTATTCCCTTATTATCTTGATATCTTTTAGTTATTAACTTGGTATCGTTTGATCGGGCAAGGCACGAATACGAGATTTAGATGTGAAGACTAGCAAGTAGGGCTAGCTAATCGGGTTGGTAGCCACTCACTTTGGTAGTTGGAAGGAAAAGGAAAGAAGTGCTTTAGGAGTCCGCTCGAGCGACGACTACAGCTGGTTCACCTGTATTGACACGAACAGCTGATCAGTACTTCTTTCTCTCTTTTCCTTATCGGAATTGAAGTGCAGTCCTACGAACGAAAGCAATGAAATCCATCAAAACCGTTCAAGAAAATCCAAGCAAAATCCGAAAACCAACTCAAGGCACGAAAGCAACAAGCGACAGCGAAAACTAGGCAACAAAGAATGCAGCGGAGAGGTCCCTCCTGACTCTGCCGCTAAGTCGATCCTTGGGGCACGGTCCACTGAATATGGGAATCGATTCCGAAGAGACAAATCCATAACGAGGATGAGGTCTTGATTCAATCTATCCCGATCGAACGATACCGTCTAGTATTTCTTAGCCGCGCTCCCCGAATAGGGGGAACGGGGCACCACATCCTACCCAACTAATTGGAAGTTTCGTCCCGAAACTTAAGGAATAAAACCTACCACTAGAAAATAATGAGGGGAACCGTTCCCTCATATCGGATTCGAGCTCCCAAGTAGATTCTTCGACAGAGTAATTCCGCCAAAGCACGCGCACTAGAAGAACCGAACGGGTCCGAAGCAGCTTGTCTTTTCTATCCAAAATTTGTACCGGCTGTTCTACATACGTCAAGTCGGGCTGAAGGTTCAGTTGTCCCAGGTCTACCACGTGGCTTGGATCGTACACATATTTTCTAAGTTGGGAAACATGGAATATATCATGTACGTCAGCTAGGGATGGTGGTAGGGCGATCTGATAAGCAACTGAAGAAACCCGCTTTAGTATTTCGAACGGGCCGACAAATCGTGGACTTAGCTTTCCCTTCGCTCCGAACCTGCTGACCCCTCGCATAGGCGAGACCTTGAGGAATACCCGGTCACCTACTTGAAACTCTAGCGGTCTCCGATGAACATCCGCATAGCTCTTCTGACGACTTTGAGCTATCTTTAATCTGTCCCGATTCAGCCGAACCTTCTGGACGGTCTGCTCCACGAGCTCAGGGCCAAGTACTTGTCGCTCCCCGACTTCGTCCCAACAGATAGGAGATCTACACTTCCACCCGTATAATGCCTTATACGGCGCCATTTGAATGCTTGATTGATAACTATTGTTGTAAGCAAATTCGACTAGAGGTAGATGAAGGTCCCAACTAGTCTTCGTGTCCAAGGCGTAGAGTCGCAGCATGTCTTCGAGGATTTGGTTGACGCGCTCTGTTTGGCCATCGGTCTGTGGATGGTAGGCGGAGCTGAATTTTAACTTCGTCCCCATTGCTGACTGCAGGCTTCCCCAGAAACGTGATATGAATCGACCATCTCGATCGGAGACTATGGTTACGGGCACGCCGTGGAGTCGGACGATTTCGTTGAGGTATATCTGAGCCAGGCGGTCGGCACTCCAAGTAGATTTGATAGGCAGAAAGTGAGCTGACTTGGTGAGTCGGTCGACAATAACCCAGACTGCATCATGTCCCCGTTGTGTCCTCGGCAAGCCAACAATAAAGTCCATCGTTATATCATCCCATTTCCACTCCGGAATAGCAAGGTTCTGAAGCTCTCCGCCTGGTTTCTGGTGTTCGGCCTTTACTCGTTGACAAGCCATGCAATGCGACACAAACTGCGCCATATCCTGTTTTAAGCCGTGCCACCAAAACGTCGTACGAAGATCCCGATACATCTTAGTACTACCCGGATGAGAAGTATAACTAGAATAGTGAGCTTCCGTGAGTATCTCTTGTCTGAGGGCCGCGTCGTTCGGAACACATAGTCTTCCCTTTACTCGAAGCATCCCATCCGCGCTTACCGCAAAGTCGGACGCCTTTCCTGCCAAGATGAGGGCATGTATCTTCTGCAGGAACGGGTCGTCCTTCTGAGCGGCCTTCACTTTGTGTAACAAGTCGGGCTCGAGGCGCAGTTGAGCTACTTGCGCCCACTTCTTATATCTTATTTTCAGTGTGATATCCAGTGATTCAAGATCTCGGTGCAGCCTATCATCAATAACCAAACTCCCTACAAACACTCGACTCAACGCGTCAGCTACTACGTTTCCCTTTCCAGGCGTGTATCTGATCGAGAGATCGAAGTCGCTGAGGAGTTCAAGCCATCGCCGCTGCCGAAGATTCAAATCCTTTTGAGTGTACAAGTATTTCAGGCTCTTATGGTCCGTATAGATTTTGCACGGCACGCCATAAAGATAGTAACGCCACAGCTTCAATGCAAATACTACCGCGGCAAGTTCGAGATCATGCGTTGGGTAGTTCTGCTCGTGAGGCTTTAGCTGTCTAGACGCGTAGGCTACCACCTTATCGCGCTGCATCAGGACACATCCTAGACCCTTTCCTGAGGCATCACTATATATTTTAAAGTCATCCGGTCCGTTCGGCAGAGTGAGAATTGGGGCAGAGATGAGGCGCTGCTTTAACTCCGTAAACGAAGCTTCACAGTCCTCTGTCCAAGTAAACTTCGCACCCTTTCGTGTCAACTGAGTCAAGGGCGAAGCAATCCTAGCAAAATTTTGTATAAATCTTCGGTAGTACCCTGCCAGACCTAGGAAACTTCGGATGTCGCTAGCTGACTCCGGTCGTTTCCACTGCGTGATTGCTTCTATCTTCTTCGGATCAACTGAGATGCCTTCGGAGGAGATGATATGCCCCAAAAACGAGATACTGTCCAGCCAAAATTCTGATTTGCTTAATTTGGCATACAACTTGTGGTCTCGAAGGGTTTGCAGCACCATCCGCAGGTGTCCTGCGTGCTCATCCCTAGTCTTCGAGTACACTAAGATGTCATCGATAAACACCACCACGAATTTATCGATGAAGGGCCTAAAGACACGGTTCATCGTATCCATGAATGCAGCAGGAGCATTCATCAGTCCAAACGGCATCACGGAAAACTCGTAATGGCCGTAGCGGGTTCTGAAAGCAGTCTTGGGCACGTCTTCTGGCTTAATCTTCAGCTGGTGGTAACCCGAGCGAAGATCAATTTTAGAAAACACCGTTGCCCCTTGTAACTGATCAAACAAGTCATCTATCCGTGGTAGAGGATATTTGTTCCTGATTGTGACTTTGTTTAATTCCCTATAGTCTATGCAGAGGCGTAGAGTTTCGTCTTTTTTCTTCACAAAGAGCACGGGAGCGCCCCAAGGAGACACGCTCGGACGGATGAACCCGCGATCAAGTAATTCCTGGAGTTGGTGCTTTAATTCATTCAGCTCTGCAGGTGCCATTCTGTACGGAGGCTTTGAAATCGGCTGTGTATTTGGAAATATGTCGATAGTGAATTCAATCTCTCGGTCTGGCGGCATACCGGGTAGTTCGCTCGGGAACACATCGGGGAACTCTGCCTCAACGAAAGTTGACTCGACGTTTGCGTAGTCCTGCCGTGTGTCCCGAACCGATGCGAGGAATCCCTCGCAGCCTGTGTAGAGCATTCGCCGAGCAGATTTTGCCAAAATCACCATGCAGGCCCTGGTCGCATTGTTCGCTCGACTACCGGTGTAACAGAACACGGCTTCTCCGGGCAGACGGAAAATGACTCGCTTCTCTGCACACTCAATAGTTGCTGCGCACGCGCCTAGCCAGTCCATTCCCAAAATGATATCATAGTCCCGTACATCAAGAACTAAAACATCAAGTGACAGCTTTCTCTCCCCAATACAGATATAACCGCCCAGGCATGCTGAACAGACAGGAATTTTTGTACCAGATGGGGTGCTAACGCTTAAATCTAAATGCAACGGAGTTATTTTAACATTGTTCTCTGTGGCAAAGTTTGTAGAAATAAAGCTATGGGTTGCACCTGAATCAAATAGAACGCGAGCAGGTATATTATTGAAAAGTAAGGTACCTGACACGACGGTATCCGAAGCTAATGCTTCTTCCCGTGTCATGGTGTAGACTCGGCCTTGAGCTTGATTACGCCCTTGCTGAGGCGCCGCTCGATTTGCCTGAGGAGCCGGAGTCTGATCTGGTTGTTGCGGTGGACGACGCGGACAGCTGCTAATCTGATGGCCAGGATCGCCGCATCTGAGGCAAGTGCCGAGCCGCTTACGACAGACATTCTCGGTGTGCCCTCTTCTGTTGCAGTAGGTGCAACGCTGCCCCTGGTTTTCTCGCTGACGACCGCCGTTATTTTGACGCTTTGCAGCGTTGTTTCCTTTATCGTTGCCTTGGCGTTTGTGATTGGAAGGTTGCACAGCGCCGGCGGCAACGTGAGGATACTGCGATTCGAGCGAAAGGGCGTGGTTTAATACTTCCCGCATCGTCTGATACTGCGGAACGGACACGTGCCCGTGAATACCAGGACGTAGCCCTCCTTCGAATCGTCTGGCTCGACTCGATGCATCCGGTAGATAAGCGGTAGCAAATTTGGCCAGTTTGTTGAATTCTGCCGAGTATTGCTTCACCGTCATGCTGCCCTGCCGGAGTTGAACGAACTCGTTTTCCCGTTGACGTCGTAGAGGTGGGGGTATAAACTCCTCCTCGAACGCGGCACGAAAAGTCGTCCACGCGATCGCCTCCTCTCCATGGCCAAGTTGAAGAGATCGTCGATGCACGTCCCACCAGTCGTGCGCGTTGAGGCGAAGCAATAGTTGGGCACAGGTGACGCGCTTGTCTTCCAGCACTTCTAGGAGAGAAAAATGATCTTCAAGCTCGGCGAGCCAATCTAGGGCCACGATCGGGTCCTCAGTCCCATTAAATGTCGTGTTACAGACCTTCTTGAAGTTGCCAAAAGCGAAGGCAGTCACTTCCTTCGTCCTTGGCGTGGGCGGTGGTTCGACTTCAAGCACTGGCTGCTCCACTGGTGTAGCTGTCGTTGCGGTGGAATGGTTGGAGGCCAGGGTCTGAACAAGCTGTTGTAGGGTATCTACCTGCTTTTGTTGGACTGAGAGCCGGGTCTCTAGGTTGCTCTCAAACTTGGCTTGGCGGGCATCATCCCTCTGTCGTTGTTCCGTGAACATTTGCATCACCTGCTGAAGGGAATCTGATTGAGACATGCCCCGTTGGCTCCGAGAGCTTCCTGAAGTTCCGGAACTGCTCTCCTGAGTCCTTGTCTCGCCTGGCGCCAGCGCTGATGGTTGCGCTTGCGTCGTTCCTTGAAAGGAAGGTAAATTACATCAGGATCATAATGTCTTATGGACTTATTGCATGAACGTATCTCATTTTGGCCTTAACGAGTTCAGGAGTTCGCACAGGGATCTATCGTTAAGGAAACTTTTCCAGTTTAAGAGTCAAAGGAACTTTGAATCTGTGCTCTGATACCAACATGTCACGCCCCGATCCCGTGGAATCGTTAGTCGTCCCCCGGGCGTGACCGCCGTGCGGGCCTAGGTTGCGCACCGCACAAGGCTCAGTATTTCTGTTTCGCATAGCGAGCACATATTCAGAGTACGCAGATAATTGAAACACATATTGAAACATGGAAAAGTTCTCTTTTTATTAATAATATGAACATCTATTACAAACTCCTTGAACTGAGTCATAAGGATTGCCTCTATGGGCTTCCAAAAGTGTTGACACAAAATGAGATAGCAGTCCTGTACATTACATCCTTACTAAACTCAAAATATAAGACCTTGGGTCGGAACGACTGCTTTGCCACGAAGTTGCATGGTTGCTTGGTGGCTAGCTTCTAACTTCAAAATGCTTCTTCTTCTTCAAAATGCTTCGAAGGTTGGCACGGTCGAGGCGTGCCTACAGCTGGACTGGATTGGGGGTTTGTCTCCTGCTCCTCGCTCGGCTCTCCTTAGCGCGGGGAACCTGTTTCAACGAGGGTCAGTACATCGAAACGTACTGGTGAAGGCAAGCTATCCCAACTATACCAATCAACACGTTGTTTTAATGAAGCATGCATATTTGTGAGTTTCTATCTTGCCTTAGTTTATTTTACAGCAAGACATATATATAGAATCATTGAAATAACTCGCCACCGTTCGGTGACATTTACCTGCCCGTCTGAACCACCTGCATAATACTTACCTTGCCTTCCCTGCCAAGAAGACACAAGTTAGTAGCAACAGGTTTAAATATACGAGGGGATCACTGGCACGTTGCCATAATGGACGGGCTAGTCTCGGGACGGAATGGCGTGCGGTGCAGAGAACAGGAGGCGCCACAAGCCACTCGATCCGAAGCAGGCGACTATCGTGAGTTCCGTCCGGATCGGATCGGTGCCAGTGCCCCAGCGACCGTCCGCAGGAACTAAGACCTTGTGCACAAGTTGTCCGTGATCAACGCAGTACACTAAGTTAACATTTGAGGCAAATCAGGCACAGGGCAATAACAGGGCAAGATCTACTTTTGCATAGTCTTTCTGTTGAGTTATTGCATTGATAATGAGTTCTATACATAGCACAGTTTTAAGAAGAAATATACATTCTAACTTATATTTATGCATATGATGAACATTTCCAAACGAGCAAGCATATAAGTAAGTAACCGTTCACAAGTTTCATTTGACAAGCAATATTTCCCAAGTCTATTCCCTTATTATCTTGATATCTTTTAGTTATTAACTTGGTATCGTTTGATCGGGCAAGGCACGAACACGAGATTTAGATGTGAAGACTAGCAAGTAGGGCTAGCTAATCGGGTTGGTAACCACTCACTTTGGTAGTTGGAAGGAAAAGGAAAGAAGTGCTTTAGGAGTCCGCTCGAGCGACGACTACAGCTGGTTCACCTGTATTGACACGAACAGCTGATCAGTACTTCTTCCTCTCTTTCCCTTATCGGAATTGAAGTGCAGTCCTACGAACGAAAGCAATGAAATCCATCGAAACCGTTCAAGAAAACCCAAGCAAAATCCGAAAACCAACTCAAGGCACGAAAGCAACAAGCGACAGCGAAAACTAGGCAACAAAGAATGCAGCGGAGAGGTCCCTCCTGACTCTGCCGCTAAGTCGATCCTTGGGGCACGGTCCACTGAATATGGGAATCAATTCCGAAGAGACAAATCCATAACGAGGATGAGGTCTTGATTCAATATATCCCGATCGAACGATACCGTCTAGTATTTCTTAGCCGCGCTCCCCGAATAGGGGGAACGGGGCACCACAATAATTATGTGTAACATGCTTCATAGCACGAGGTATTACAGGATCTTCATTGAGGCTAGCTACCTACTCTGAAAGGGTGCATTACAATACTATGTAATGTCTTTCATAGTGTCGATTCACCAATGACCTCATATAAACAGGATACATACTAAAGTATGTCTTATGCAAGGACGGTAAGTGTTTACTTATGTCTTATGCAGGGACGAGCATATCGACTGGGTAAGAAGTCACTGATTAATGATATGGTTCATATGTCTCCTGTTTTACTTATGTTATCAAATATAATATGTTTACATCTTCCCTGTTTCACTATATGCTTATGATATAAACTGTCAATCAATCTTAGTATAAATAGCAAGATCACCTTATAAACTGTATGCTTCACATGAATAATAGTATTGGTTTAGGCAAGTGAGTTATCCTACTCACTAATACACTGTAATATACTGATACCCACCCCCCCAGATAAGAAGATTTGCTTGGACGTGCTGAGGCATCAGATCGCGGATGGACAAAATTAGAGATATTCGGCCGTAAATGATTTTTTGTATATAGAGGGCATAATGTATGGAAATATGTAATCCATTGTGAGTAAGAGTAAAACATGTGTATTATAAGACAAGTTGGCCTATTCAGTTGGTTATTGAGAGCCTTTGTATTTTCACCGCAAGACTTTGTATTCCTATGCATTATCAGTGAAATAGATCATTTTTGTATGTTTTGTTGTGACTCCAATATGACTGTTTAGTTCACTGCAATGTCATTCTTTTGAGATAAACCGTTAAATATAAATTTGCATGACTTTTACAAGTACAATCTATACTTGTACGTCATCACGTCTAGTAGCTACTTTTTGATTATGTAGAATCAGGACATGACATAATTTATGCAGATAAATAGACTCAACACTTAAGAAATGAATATGCCAATATTAATGAACTTGATTTTCAGTCTCTTACTATGGACGACCCTATGGAGGAGGAAAAGCTGAACAATGAACTGGCTAGAAGACCAAAGACTCGAAGATCAAATTATAAATATAATCTTTATTTTTATTTTTTCAATTTACCAAAACTATTGTATAAAAATTCTAAATTTAATCAAATTAATAAAGGTTTTTGAATTACATTATTTATTTTCTTAAGCCATTTCCATTATTTTAAAAAATAATTTCAAACCAGCCCGGTCAGGCTCGATCCGTTGCTTATCCGGGTTCGATTTCGGGCTGGGTTTGGGTTTAGAAACCTTTAGGCCGGGCCAGATCGTCTCCTTCTCGGATTTATCCCAACCCAGAACCGGTCAAGCTTGGTCAACACTAGGCCCGGCCCAAAACACACCTTGAGCAGCGAAAACGCATCCCAGTATGACATGGCCATGAAGGACACTGTTGAAGCATGGAAAAGTGGACGCACATAATGTCTATGCGCCAAGCATCCCAATAGCATGAAGCTGACTATGTGCCCATCATCTATACGGCAAGAGTCTACCAGTGTGTTAGAATTCAAACACTCTGTAAAAAGGGATATCCACTAGACTCATAGGTGTTATGCGGAGAGGACAATGAGTCATCGAAGAGTCTATACGGCATGTACCCTTTATGTGACATTCAGTAGCTAAAAGAACCTATGCGACAAGTATAGTGAGCTTTAGAAGCTATGCGCCGAAGACAGTGTGTCTGAGGAAGGAAGCTCGTGCGGCACAGATTATAAAATTTATACGATAAAGGCCTAGACGCATACAGCCTGGCCGCATAACCCAGTCTAACACCACATTAAAAGTTGTGCCACACCGTAATTCGTGCAGACAACGGTTATGTGAAATAACGAGTGTTACGTCAGAGTAATAATTATATTTGTTTGTATACAGCAGAACAATGCCACGTTATTATGCGACGAACAGCTATGCGCCTGAGTCAGTAGGCGCATATAAATCCTTGCAGTATTCTCTCTCCTCAAATTTCCATGCGGCAGAGCAGTCACTATGCGGTAGGACGGTTATGAAGTTGAGAGATTATGCATATTTAATGCAAATACATTTAATTTTTGCATTAATGGCACATACGTTTCAATTGATATTCACTACATTAATACACAGTTTTGAACCATTTTAATGCAAGACACATGTCGGGTAGACCATGATATGCGCATACGTTCAGATCCATTTCGTGCGCTGCAGTTATTATAAAATCTTATGCGCTAACCTATTCTTATGCGCTAGATGCAGAAAATAGTATCTTTTCGTATTCTAGGCGCATATAGCTATTATAGTGAGAATGATTATGAATAGGTGGGACATGTGCTTCCCAAAAGATCGAAAGTGGAGTAATTTTGAGCCAAATTGCTGTCAAGTGCGTTAGTGAGCCAGACTTAGCAAATTCTTGTCAATCTTCATTCTCGGATCACCAACGGAATAAAGAAGTCAGCTGCATGACCTGATTTCCACTGTCACAATTTTTCATATTTTTTTTGTACTTAGAGTTTCAGTATCAAATTCTTTGTATTATTTTGTTAAAAAGTAATAAAGAAATACACTCTTTTTTGTAATAAAAATAAAAATGACGACTCTACTGGGGACTACTTTCTCCACCGACAAGAAAGTGGTGATGCAATTCGACGTTACGAAGATGGGCTCAACACAGAAGATGTTGGTCTTACAATTCGACTAATAAGCTTTCGAAACATTGCTCTCGGGGGATAGCTCAACATATTATTATTACTTTATTCAAGTTTATGTATTGTTATTATTTTCTATCATTGTTTGGGTTATTTGGATACTGTATTGTTAATATTACTTTTATTATCATTTATATTTTGTGTTACAGGTTGTGTGTAGCTGGTTTCCTTAAAATAGGGAAATAAATTACCTAAGTAGAACGTCGATGAATGAGCGATGGAACAACGAAAAAATAGAAAAATTATTGGAGCGACAAACTAGCGAGTAGCAATGGTTGTTGATGAAACATCAACTAATTATAGTTTTTTCTATTAGGATAACCTAAATGCCCGATACACAAATTTTCAGAGTCATTCACTATTTTTTGTTGCTGATGCCATAGCAGATATAACGACTGGCGTATATCTCTCTCTTTCGTTACTGAATTTTCATCGTTAGGTTAATCGTTGTTTCGTTAATGACGCGACGTCTTAACAAAAAAAAAAGATCAACGACATATATCTTGGAGACAAAAAAAATTGGTTCATTTTTGGTCGCTATTTCGATTTAACGGCAAAATTCATCAGTATAGTGATGAAAATTTCTGTCGCTATTTCGATTTTTTTTCTAGTGTACAATACATGGAATCGATGATGATCATTAGAGTTAAGATGGCAAACATTATGGAGGACGGTCTAGTGGAGCCAATAAAATACTGAAAAATACTATAGTCATGTATGTTGTGGGGGCAAAACTTTCTACTTTCATCTTCAAACATATGGCCAGGGGCAGACCAACAACAGGGCAAGTGGGGTCAGACGATCCCACTCACCTTTACCAAACAAAAAAATAAAATAAAGTACAATAATTATCACTGTCCACGCGCTCTGTTGTACGCCAGCTCTGGCATGTACTGTGCCTATGGTTGTTGAGTGTTGCATCTGGTAGATATTATTTATCTATGGACATAAATGATGTAATCACCTAGCCTAGCCTAGCCTAGCCTAGTAGGAGGTGAGGTGAAAGGCTGAAAGATGATACATAGGAGTCCTATGTAGGCTGTGAGAGTGTGAGCTGAGAGAGTAGGCTTAAACTTGAGCGAGTAGCTTGCTAGTTGCCATCCTAGCCTAGGTGAGGTGAGGTGAGGGCAGTGAGTGAGTAGGCTAGTAGCTTAAGTTGCAAGTAGAGAAAAAAAAAAAAAAAACCAGCAGCTTCTCTCTTCCTCACTTCTTCTTCACCTCTTGGCTCTTGAATATTTTATTTCTACCAGACAGCAAAAAGAAGTCCAGCAACAGCAGCAGCAACTCTCGGCATCTGCGAGTCTGTGACTGCATCTCCTCTTCCATTTTTCATCTTGCCATCTTAGTAAAAAAAGGTCATATAGGTTTTAAATACCTCTACAAATTTACATTATTTACAGTTTCAGTTGAAATTTATTATTTATGTCTTCTTTTTGCTACATTTTGAAATAATTGTAGTATGCTTCATGTTTGTATCCATTCAACATATCTATAACTATGTTGATTACTAAAAAAAATATTTTAAATTTGCACTTTGCTTCATGCTTGTAAACAATGAAGACATTATTCAACGATTTCAAAATATGTGCAATCAGAGAGGAGTATTGTAATATGAGATTAGTTATCTTGTGTTTGTAAGACATTGAAACTAAAAATATATGTACACTATTTTTTAGTGTGCTATTTTATTTTTGGACTTTTTTTATGCTTGATGTCGTCCCCTCTTAAATTTCTGCGTCCGATCCTGCATATGCCCTTCGTGAATGAAAAACTAAGGGCGACATTGAGATTTTTTTTTTTCAAGAGAAAATGGTTATTATTTCATCAAGTTTGTTCTTAGAGAAGACTTGCAGAGAATTCTTGAGAATGTGAAATATCTAAAATGAATCTCCTTTTACATTTACCATAAGTAGCAGAATTAAAAAAAAAAAAAAAATCTTGTTGTCTAGTTGCGATGAAATAATATATATATTATATTTGGCTAGTTCTAATTTTTCTAATTGAACTTAATAATTTTAAGACCTTATTTTGTAATGAAGTTAATAATATGACAAGTACATCTAATATGAAATAATTGACCATCAAATATAGGTCGTAGTTGACTTTTTAAAATAAATATCACAATTTTATTGTTGTTAGCGTTTGTTTATTTTCCGGAAGGGTGTTACCTGTATGGCGAGCAGAGCAGATCTATTGTCTCATTAATTCTGTTAATATTTCTGTTCCCATCCTATTACATGTGGGTTCCAGCCAGCATTAAAAAAAAAAAGAACTCACATGTAATAGAGATGAGACAGAAATTGGACTGCTCCAAATTATTCTTCTCGGTTCCGGAGGAGGGGAGATCGCCGGAAGGAGTTTTCGATCTCCGAGGGGACGACAAGTGCTGGAGCCATGTATCTTCGTCACAGAGAAGACCATGGTATTGGTAAGTATATACTTCTGCTTCAAATTTAGGAGAGTAATGCAATTTATGGCACAAAAGAGTTCTGGATCTGATATATAAAGGCTAATGAATGATGCGTACTGTAGGTTGGTTGCAATACTCGATACTTCTTAAATTGCATGTGCACTAGCTAAATTATTTTAAGATAATTTTGTAGATAAGCATCTTTAAGTCATTCATATTTTTCAATTACCAATCTTGATATATCATTAGAAGTTCCCCAAGTTTATTTGTGCATGACTGATGGTATATATACCAAGGCAAAATATATAGTGTTTTTGTTCTATTAAATAATACAAATCCTTAAACATCGTCACAGTTGTATTATTCATGCTTCATAATTAAAAAGGTTTTACATAATCGGGTTTGCAATGGTAGCTTATTCTACTTGGACATAATTGAGATGTCTCCTATTGACTCACACATGCATGTACTTCTTCATCTCTTCCTCGAAGGCGTTCAAGTGTTCCTTCAAAACACAATTCAAACGCACACGAACGCCATTCTTAGGTGCGAGTGAATTAAGAAGCATCATATAGCCAAAAGATGAACGAATTGGATGTAAAGGAATGACATTGGTTGGTTTTCCGTATCCGTAGTCGGTTTCATAGAAACCTAGTCGCCTCCAGTCGACCGAACGCAGATGTGTGTGATCCATATTACTCATAAATGGCTCTCCATTAAAAAAATTTACGGCTTGAGTTTCTAAACTTGCTTTTCCCTCTTTAATTAGCTTCACAATCTCGACAAGGGATGCATTAGCAATTTGCGCACTGGGAGCCTTGAGCATGCAAGTGTGCGTACAGTTCCCGTAGTATCCTTCATCGGGTTTTAGATCCCTAAGATACAAATGGCGAGTATTTGCAATGATACCAAGTTCAACCTCAGCATGAAGCTGCAGATCCATCGTGCGGGTCCTGGATTGCCAGACCATCGCTGTCACAACCTCAAACGTTGAACAACTTCGATTCGTTTCTATGAAGAATTCCTCCTTCGCCTGGTTGATGGAGTCTAAAGAGACATTAATATAATGGAGTTCGAAGTCGAGTTTTACCAACTGAGCAATCTTTTGTAAAAATCCAGCTGTAAATTTTTGCCAGTTAGGGATGGCTTCTCTGCGCCATACCGGCTTGATTGTGGGTTGTACAAGTCCTCCTCTGCATAACTCACTGAGTGCTATTAAGAACTGTCCAATTCCAATTCCATCGAATACTGCATGATGGAATACAATACCTAGACTGAATCCACCACATTTGAATTGTGTAACCTGAGCAAATTGAAAACTTACTCATTAAAAAACATAGAAAAAGTTTATGCAACATTAGAACTAAGAATTCTTTAATTAAATATCCACTTCAAGCAACAAATATAAGTTTATTTACAGATTGAATACCGAAAAATACAATTACTCTTTGATATTTGTTGCTGCACAAGGTATTGCAAAATCGTATATTAAGAATTGGCCGATTCAAGAATGAATCAGGTAAAGGAATCACAACCCAATTTCCATGGATTAGTTTTATAGAATTGCTAAAAAGCTCTCGATCGACAAGTAGAGCCATCTTAAGTTTCATGTTTGAGTCGGTTTATAATTTCTGACCTTTTTTTTCCCTATGCAACTTGTCTTGGTATCCAACATATTCAGCTTGAGGCGAAGAATATGTACTCCTATAGGATATGTAGTTCTATATTAGCATCCCTATGGTATGTCGGATTTATTCTAGTTTTGTTATATTATTACTATAATGAGCAATTTATTAAGACTATGAGTATTACATAAGATGCATGTATAACATGTTAGGTTTAATAAACAGTACTAAAATATTGTTTATCAGTGACGAACGGTTGGTGACAGACTTAAACCGTCGCCAATTAGCAATGGACAGACGTAGGACACTTTAAATGTTTCGGATATTAATTACAAAGAAGTCACCGAGTCGTCACTCAGACGTCATTAGTTTACGTGGTTAACCGTGGAAACACAGCAAAAAATAATGCGACGGTCAAGCGATGCATGTTCGCTATTATATTTTAGTTGGTGATGGATAGTGGCATCGCATGACCTTCGTCCAGTTTTGTGCCCTAGTTTAAAAACAAATGCCCGATCGAAAATATTTCACACACTCTCTCTCTCTCTCTCTATTTCGTCTCCCTCTCTCTTTCACCTCTAGCTGTCTTGATCGCCTCTATCTTGCGTGCTCCCTCTCACCTCCGACGTGGCCACTCCCACCTCTGACGTACCCCTTCGATTTCTGACGTGTCCCCTCTGTGCTCCTCCTTACCCCCTCTCAGCTCCGACATGGTCGTGCCCTTTCGAGGCTCCTCCTCCTCCTCCTCCTCCTCCTCCCCGCGACGAAGGTAAGTTCTCTCTATTGCTTTCGATCTCTCGATCTAATATCATGTGTTCAATATATTTGGATTTCAACTGATCGAGACATTATGTTGAAGATAAAGCATGTTGAAGATAAAACTTGTTGTTGAAGATAAATTTTGTTGAAGATGAAGTCAAAATTAAGCTAAGATTTAATCTTGCTATTATCTCTTAGTTTGTTGTAACAATATTCTAGCTGATAATATCTTTAGTTATGATATCTCTTTCTTTGTTATTCTATCTTATCTCTTTGAGCTTTACTTGTGCTATTCATTAATAAAAATTCAACTATTTCTAAACATTTACACATTATTCATCCAAATGCACTTATCACCACAGAGGGTCATCGGGATGTTAATATTAATTATTGATCGACAATTGTTGGTGACAGAGATTGTTCAGAACAATAGGGTTCCAAGTTTTACTAGCAATAATATCTTTGTGAATCTCATTAACATTAATGAAAGTAGGCTTGATGGTTTGATAAAGTATCATTTTGGAGGATCTGTTACCAATGATTTTCTAAAAAGAAGCCATTTGCTTCGGGAGAGAGTTGCAAAAACAGCTTCGACACAGAAATGTTAGGCCTGTTCTTGTTAGCCCAAGGGTATTAAGTGGCCGTATTTGGTAGTAACAATTTTATTATAACGTAACGTACACATAGTCTCATGCGTATTGTCGGACAACTATAAAAAAAAAACAATTTTATTATTACAGATAGAGCCGTGATTGTTTAAGCAAGCATGTAGCCGCTTAGCCTGAAGTGGCAGATTTAGTGTGAGAAAGGTTCCTAAAACCAGGTTTGATAAAGTGGATGCCTTGCTTGCCAAGAAGCGAAGTCTATTAAAAATGGAGAGAACAAGCTGATTGTTGGTTTCTTTAGGAACTCTGGAAGAGAAAAATCTACTTATTTAAGTATTTAAAAAGGAAAATTGTCAGCCTTCATCCTAAGTCGGTTACAAATGGATCGTCTGGTAAAACTTGTGGTGTTCTTGGTAAAGTAAATATTGGATTTGTTGCAATTTATTTAGAGATCGGTGATTTGCTCAAAGTTGTTAATGATTAATTTAGATAATGTTGGAACAAGACTTCTTAGTAGTGTGACTACATAAGATTGTCCTAACCGAAACTAAATTTGGTTATCCCTTGTTCTTGACCAAAAAAAAAAAAAAAAAAAAATTCAAAAATATTGATGACGAGGGAAGATGGCAGCGGAGTCGAAGTCTCCAGTTCTGACGGCGTCGTGGAGTTCAGATTCCGAGTTCATTTCCTTGAGCTACTCGAGTTCTTCTCTGTGAGAACTAAAAATATAGGCCTAGTGGATTGCTAGTTCAACTGACAGAGATGAGTTGGAGTGAACCACGAAAACTTTATTGATGGAGAGGTTGGAACTTGAAAGTCTGGAGGGAATTGTCCTGATCCGAAGAGTTTTCCAAACCGAATGACTTGTCCGGCCTACCCTGGACCGGTCTTGACATATACAAAAGGATATCATCAGCATACACATAAGGTGGGAGATAATGGTAGGTCCGTTAACACATCATTTTATGTTTTCCTTTGCGGTATCATGGGTGGGTCGGCCCATGGATTTTAACTAATTATTTTTGTTTATTTCCTGCAAGTCAAGTCAGGATGTGTTTCTAGTTGTATTCTGATGTGGCAAAAATCAACTTCCTTTATTTTTTTGTCCCACATCGGTTGGGAGACGAAGTTCTTGCGTTTTTATATTACTTCTTTCACCTTGTTCGCTTCTGTGTTTGGGTGGGAGCCCCATGGGCAACATGTATGCATTGCTGCCACCGTCTGGTTCGGTTGGATCATTTGCGGACGTCGAATGTTGATTCAATTTTTTTTCGGATTCAAATTGAGACCCTAAAAATTTTTTTGCACATTATTTATTTTTGATCGTTTACTATCTTCATTTTCTGAACATTGGACAATTAGTAGCACTTTATTTCCCATAGTTATTGGTCTCCAACGGCTAACTCTTGTACAGTCATGAGCTTTGACAATCTTTTTATTTTTTTATTAAATCTCTTTTATTTCTGGGGATATAAGCCTTCTATATATACTAGTAACATGTACGTGCATTGCACATAAGAAATATGTTGGGGACTTGTATAAACTTGCGTTAATTTTTATTTTTTTTGAAATGTTTAAAATATTGAAAAAAATCAATATTGCAGTAAGTTAAATTTAGCAAACAATAATATTTTCAAAAAACCTGCAATTCTTTTTTATATATATATATATGTAGGCATAAGCTCCTTTGTTGTGTACACTGAAAAAAAAACAGAAACAGGCCTCTGCCAATTTCTTTTTTGCTTCCTCTTTCAACAATTTTGTTCTCCAATTTTATTCTCTGGACAATAGCTAAGTTTGGATCATTTCTTTCGAAACAATGTACGGTGACAGAAAGTCGATAAAAAAGTTGAGTTTTACCTCTAGAAGGATTTCGAAAAAAGTCTGTACACAGATCTCAAATATTTTTCTTAGGAGAGGTCCGATAACACTTAACTTTTGCTATTTAGTTTACAGGATTCCAAGATAAATTCACAACAATCTAAGAGAAATATTATTTCCTATTAGATGGAACAATAGTAAAATCATTCTCACATTCTTAATATAATACTATCGGCAGTTACTGTACACGTTCAGATCTGCTGTGAACGGTTTTCAAATATTATATTAGTTTCTACTGTAACTCTTTTTTTTTTTGTCTTTTTTATTGGATTATGAACTAAATTTTTAAAAAAATTTAATTCGAGTTTATTTTGACAAAAAATTTCTATCGTAACTAACATATCATAATCCCACGGACTACTGGAACTTGTTATATAACAAAACCACCTCTGTTAATTTTCCTTCAAACTATTCTGTTATAGTTATAGTATAGCTAGCAAGTTTAGAACAAGAGTTGATAGAAAGGTGTGTAATTTTTTGTTTCCTGCTAAATAATAACGCACTTTAGTAAAAGCACTTGTTTGCTGCTATAAATTTGTGTTTGTTGCTGTAAACTAAGGTGGTTTAAACGTTTTAGTATAACAAGTTTATAAAGAGTTAACAAAAGCGTTGTTGTAATTCTAAACATATCTGTACTATAAACTGTTCTAAACAAGTTTAGTGTTATTGCTGCTTATAAACAGTTCTAACAAACTTAGATCAACTTTTTGATCTGTATACTATCTCAAATATTTCTACAGTTCAGTAATAGAAAACAGTTATATATAACAGTTTATAGTGTTATAATTTGTGATTGAATTACCGTACTTGTTGTTTATATAATAGTTCATATTTGTTGGTAAAATATTGTTTAGGAATATTTCAAGTGTAACTCGGAATAATAGAAATAATATTTTTTAATATTAAAGTAAATAGTTAAAGTGGTATTAAAAATCTCTTTTAAATCTAAGTCTTAAAGTAGAAATTTGTTGGACACAAGTCGAAAGGGTCATTCTGTCAAACGAGTGTAAATAGTCCTAAGCGGTACGATATTTAAGTGTCTTCGGACCACCGCTAGCTGGGAACCGATCCCTACAGCTAACCAAAGTTGATCAAAACTTGATAGACTAAAGATTTGTTAAGGTTGATTAGCAAGATGATTCAAACTATTATTTTAGAACATTAGACACTCTTATTGAGTAAATATAATATTCTTGCAGAATTTTAGACTACCTTACTATTAACCATGACTAGAAAGGAGGAATCTTCTACTGCCAAGCCAGATAAGTTCGATGGCTCCTACTTCAAAAGATGGCAGAGTCAGATAAAGTTTTGGCTCACCACATTAGGACTGATCTAAACCATTGATGGATCCACACCCATCACAAATGATTCTGATGACACTGAGTCTGACGTAGGAATATTCAAGTCCTTTAGCTCCATCAGACCTAAGTCACATAAGAAAATAGACTAGCATTGCTTCTATAGAAGTCTAAGCGCTTTGTCTGAGTCTCTATAAGGCATATTCTTTGAATATAAGAGCGCTAAAAAAACTTTAGAATGTTTTGGAAGAAGAATATGTTTGTGATGATGCTGGAATTGAAAGATTCAATACCTACACATTCAATAGATATTTTATGGTAGATAACAAACCTATGAATGACAAAATCTATGAATTCCAAGAATACCTTAGGCATATTCAAGCCAAAGACACAACGTTCTCTAATGAGCATAAGATAGCTTGCTTGATTGATAAGCTTCATCATTCTTGGTTAGATTTTGCTAAAGAGTTTATCCATACACAAGGAGACCTTACCTTTGCTCAAGTCCTAAAAAAAATTAAAACAAAAGAACAAATTAGACTAAGGTCTAAACCTAAGACTGAGTCTAAGGCTAAGGTAAACCTTGTAGAATCTTAAGTTAAACCCAAGTCTAATCCTCATCAAAAATCCAAGAAGAATTTTTTCAAGAAGAAAAAGAACTTTCGGCCTCACCACTAGAACCATCAACACCAGCAATATCATAAACCTAGAAACTCTAGTCAGATTCAGTATCAATTTTTTTTTGTTTGGTGTATGGAAGAACAAACCATCTGTCCTTCGACTGCGTCTACAGAAAGAAGGAAGCTGTCAAGACCTCTTACAAAGGAAAACGCTCAGTCAAACCAGAAGCAAACATGCTTCTTAATGGGTCTTATAGTTCCTTCAAGTCTGTGAGCTATCAACCATTAGTCAATATTTTTTACCATTCTGATGATTGGTGGTTGGATTCTGGAGCAAATGTTCACGTTTTATTTAATCGCTCGTGTTTTTCAAACTATCAAAAACCAGGTGGAGGAGATGTAACTCTAGGAGATGGCTCATCGGCATAGATTGTAGGAAGAGGAAGAATATATCTGAGGTTGACAACATAAATTTTTTTGCCTCTTCATGATGTACTATATGTGCCGTTAGTCAGGAGAAATTTTATTTAGTGAGTCCCTTCTTGTAGCTCCAGGGTATAAGATTGTAATGGAGACCAATAAAGTAGTATTGTCTAAAAATGAGTCTTTTGTGTGGAAATGATTTGTAAAAGATGGTATTTTCATTCTACGTACTACTAATAAAATATCAAATCATTCTCTTATTGTTTCAAATGTAGAATCTTCGAATATTTGGAATGCTAGATTAGGTCATGTCAAACCAGGTTCTCTTAGAAGAATGATGAACTTATATCTTATTCCTAAGACTCCTATAGATGACAAACATAAGTGTGAGATTTGTATTCAAGCCAAATACACTAGACTATCTCTCAAATCTGTAGAAATGAATTCTGAACTTCTAGAAATAGTTCATAGTGATGTATGTTATTCAAATAGGGTCCTGACTCGAGGCAGTAGGAAATACTTTATCACTTTTATAGATGATTGTTTAAAGTATTGTTATACCTACCTACTTAAAATCAAAGATGAAATCCTAGATAGATTCAAGGTATATAAATTCGAAGATGAGAACCAATTAGAGAAAAAGATTAAAATACTTAGATCTGACCGTGGTGGAGAATATACCTAAAATAAAATGACTAACTTCTGTGAAGAATACGGAATAATTCATGAGATAACCGCTCCATATTCACCACAGTCTAACGAATTTGCTAAAAGGAAGAATCATACTCTTTTAGACATCGTGAATGCCATACTTTTCAGCTCAGTTGCTTCCGATAATTTATGGGGGAGAAGCCTTATTAACAGCTTGTTACATCCTTAATAGAAACTCTAGTAAGTCAAATGATAAGACTCTCTATGAATTATGAAAATGTAGAACACCTAGAATCAATTATCTGAAAGTTTGGGAATGCCTAGCAAAAGTAGGAATTTATGAACCCAAAAGAGAAAGATTGGACCTAAGACTGTAGATGTTGTGTTCATAGGATATGCCTTAGACAACAATGCCAATAGATTTCTAGTGAATCATTCTGAAGTAAATGAAATATCTAACAATATCATTATAGAAGCTAGAGATACATTTTACTTTGAGAATATATTTTCTTTCAAGGATATGATTTCATCCACTCCCTCCAACTCCTCTCTTGTTCCTTCTACTAGTTTTCATGTTCAAACATCTAGTTCTCAACCCGAACAAGACATAGAACCTTAAAGAAGTAAAAGAGGAGGCATTGAAAGAAATTTAGGAGAAGGCTTATTCACTTATTTAGGAGAAGGCTTCTTCAAGTTATGAAAAAGTAATATCTTTCCCTGATGCTCTTTTCCGAAAAGAAGCCACTAACAATGAGTATAAGTCCATCATGGAGAATAGTACTTGTTTTTAGCAGATCTACCTTTAGGCAGTAAATCCATTGGCTGTAAATAAATTTTCAAAAGAAAACTTAGAGCCAATGGTACTATAGAGAAATAAAAAGCTAGATTAGTAGCTAAATATTTTACTTAGAAAAAATGATTAGATTATTTTGATACATATTCTTCTATAGTTAGGATTACCTCTATCAGAACACTTCCAGCATTAGCATCCATTTATGACATGATGATCCATCAAATGGATGTAAAGACAACATTTTTAAATGAAAATCTAGAGGAAGAAATCTACATGGAGCAACCTGAAGGTTTCATTGTTAAAGGTCAAGAAAATAAAGTTTGCAGATTAGTAAAATCTCTTTTATGACCTAAAGTAAGCTCGCAAGCAATGGAACAACAAATTTGATAAAGTGATTTTAGAATATGGCTTCTTGCCAAATGAGTATGACAAATGTATATGCTCTAAACTATAGATGGAAGTAGTGTCATTTTATGCTTGTATGTAGATGATATCCTTATTCAGATCAATACTGGAGTTGATAAATAATACTAAAAATTATTTATCCAACAAGTTTGATATGAAAGATCTAGGTGAAGCAAACTTGATTCTAGGAATGCAAGTGTCCAAATCCAAAGAGGGTTATACTCTTTCCTTAGCACACTTCATCGAGAAAATATTAAATTTTTTTGAGTATTTTGATAAGAAACTTGTTCCTACTCCTTATGATAGTAATATCATTCTTAAGCAGAATGGGGGTTTTTCTGTGGATCAATCAACATAGATATTCACAGATGATAGGTTCTCTTATGTACATAAAAAATAGAACCAGATCTGATATTTCATTTGCTATTGGGTGACTGAGTAGATATACTAGTAACCCAAACCAATCACATTGGTAAGCATTAGAAAGAGTATTTAGATATCTTTAGGGTACTCTAGATTATAAATTGCACTATACTAGGTACACTGATATCATTGAAGGCTATTCAGATACAAACTAGGTAACATATTCACATGATGTAAAATTTACTAGTGGATATGTTTTTACTCTAGGAGAAGCTGCAATCTCTTGGGGTTCATGCAAATAAACTATCATAGCTAGGAGTACAATGGACTCTAAAATGATAGCTTTGGACACTACTTGTACAGAAGTTGAATGCATGGTTAAAAAAATCTTACTATGCATATACCTGTCTCACTTAGTCCTGTTCCTACAATTTCTATAAACTGTGATAATAAATCTATTATAGATCTACTAAAACATGATTCTGTGAATGCTAAGATGAACAGGCACATGCAGCTGCGCTTCAAGTTAATAAAGAGTCTATTAGGCAAATATGTGGTTCTTGACTATATAAAGTCAGAAAAGAACCTTGCAGATCACTTGACGAAGGGTTTGTCTAGGACATTAATCCTAGAATCATCGAGGGAGGCGAGATTAAGCCCATAAGTAAGTCACCATTAGTGAAAATCCAACCGAGTCTGACTAGAGATCCCAAGAAGTCGGTTCAATGGATAGAAACAAGCTGGACTTCGGTAACTAATATGGAACACTGACCCCTGAGATTAAATCTCAAAACTAATGCCCAAGCGGTTGTACGATGTTGTACAATGATTTGTACAATGATACCCCATCCCTATGATGATAGTGTTCCAAAGTGATATGGTTTGGATGAGTTTTTAAAACTCTTAATAGGCCCAAACATTTTTATGTAGAGCTGACACCTATCACCGACCCTTTGAGGACTTACCTATGTGAGAGGTCGTAAAGATCGTGACTATGGGACATGACGATCACAAACAAATATTATGAATAAGAAAAAGTGTGTATGGCCAATCAAAAGCGCCATCCGATAGACCCAAGAACCTCTAGTATACTATGTGTGCTATTTTCTGAATCTGGTATAAGAAGTCTGATTCAAGACATGGTCCATCAAGCACTTCTTCAAACAAAGACAATAGTCACTAAGTGAGATTCAAGGATGTAGTCCATCTCATCAATGCATAATATATACTTGTCCAGTAATTCTCTTCTCTTTTTATTGTCACCGTCTTCGGAACTCGATTTTTGAGGGAGGATTGTTTTATTCTGTTGTAGCAAAATTCAACTTACTTTATTCTTTTGTCTTACATCGGTTGGGAGAAGAAGTCCTTGTGTTTTTATATTACATCATTCACTTTGCTCTCTTATGATTTTGTGTGGAATCCCTATGGGCCACACATGCGCGCCGTCACCGCCGTCTGGCCAAGCTCGACTCGGTTCGGTTTGGCGCACGTAACGGGTGTGGGTACGTGCCCACATCTGTGGGTGCTGAATGTCGCTTCAATTTTTTTTTGGGTTCGGGTTGAGACCTTTTTTTCGGGTTCGGGTTGATACAAATATTTAATATGACCATATTTGGACGTTCACAATTGGTGTTGGACTATTTTAGGTGTAATAGGATCCTTATTTTAGTGTTTCATATTTAGGAAATTATGTTATGAGCTAAAATAGGTTTCTCATCCTATAAATATAGGAGGGTGGAGGCACAAATCAAGCACAAAGGTGGAGATTCGAGGTGCTCGTCCACAAGAAAATCTAAAAGAAAGTTCGTGCTTTGCTCTTAGGGTTCTTCTCCATATAAGACAAAAGGAATAAGGGATCTAATGAAGGAATTGTCAACTTAGGTTAGAAAAATTGCTACGGGTTGGTGAGTGATTTTAATTGTAATCTTTGTCGTTCCTTCTTGAGTGTGGTGAAGGGGTTGAACCTATTAGGACAAAGAATTTCAACATTAGTTTTTTGCAATCTTGTAATTATATCTTAGTTATAAAGGTTGAGATTTATCAAGGTGACGTAGTCACCGTCATATACTTGTCTTCATTTGTGCTTTGTGTTCGTAGATTAGTTGGTTATCTTAGGTGGGTTGGCAAACACTTTCGCGCCGCGCCCAACACTAAGTTTGGGTCAATTCTTCCGAAACAATATGCTGTGACGGAAAGCTGGTAAAAAAAAATAGGGTTTTACCTGTAGGAGGATTTCGAGAAAAGTCTGCACACATACCTCAAATATTTTACTTAGGGCAGTGTTACGTGCCCGATTCGTCCCGAAATCCGGTAACACTTAACTTGTGCTAAATTTGTTGTGTAAGCCTTATATATATATATATATATATATATATATATATATATATATATATATATATATATATATATGTGTGTGTGTGTGTGTGTGTGTGTGTGTGTATAAACGGGAAATGAGCCATAGTGCTAATATTTCTACATGAGTTATGCACATGTGGACCAATAGGAATGTAATGTACTAGTGCACATGGGTGCATATGGGATGTAAAATTTAATTTTTATTGGTACACATGTGCATGACTCATGTAGGAATAAGGCATAGCGGGGTCTAGTTGCACAAGACAAGGGTAGCATGCGAGGGCGCCCTTTTATAACCAAAGTTTCATTTTCATGTTCTAACACAAGAAATACAAGTTGGGATTATTTCCTTATCTAGGTGCGTTGTATTCTTTATTAGCATGCAGGGGGTCATTCACTTAGCGACTAGCATGTATCGTCCATATTTTAAGTGTGCTGGCTAAACAAAGGCAAGTTTATCGTTGTAACGCCCCACAACCGCACAGTACGTTACGCTGAGTCGGACTGAATGAGGCAATAGCTGGTTACATTTTGATTTGTTGGATTTGGGAACAAGTATTTATTTGAGTTGGTTTCATGTGCAGATTGCTAGCGGAGTTCGATGGAAATCAGGTGTTCGTTCAGAGCAGTACTGAGATGGCTGGATTGGAGCGATAATGTCGTATTCCTTAGTCCGATCGGTCGGATGATTTGGAGAAGCACGGCCTGCTCGTACGGTCATACCAGTTGAATAGATCGTACTTTGTATCGGACCACGGGTTCAAGGGATCGGCCGTATCGGCAGGACAGGGTGCTTAACGGAATCAAACTATGTGAGTGGGCTCTGTCCTTTCTCCTCTACTCCTTCATGCCTAATAATATAGAACACACATAAAGGCTTGAACACTTGGAATGGAACTCGGAAATCACTACATTGTGGTGTGCATAGAGTGTACGTCGTTTGCTTGGATAGAATTGTGGCTTGAATTGATTTTCGCGTGGGATAGTTGGAGCTAGATTTGGATTACATTTGGGGCAGTTAAAAAAAAGTTGGAATCATATATCTTGGTTGGAACATCAGGAATTCGGGCGAACGAGCGTGCATCCGTGCACGAGTATCACTTGGACGCTTTGTCAAGCAAAGCGTGCAGTTGTGGTTCAAAACCGAACAACTGCATCGGCGAGGGCATTGTGCCACTATTGGGGCATTGTGCCATGGGATTGTTTCTATCGAGGGGTGTTGCACCAATTTGGAACATTGTGTCGAGAAGCGGCATTGTGCCTATTGGGGATAACTTGAGATTTGTGCCTTGGGCTATATGTTGAAGAATGGTTATGGATATTTGGTTGGATTTTGGTTGAATGAGTCTAGGATCGTTTGGTGGGGCAAAAATACTCGATCCTCTCGTCATACCTACTTGGTGTCTATATGTCACGGACAACCTGTGTTGCACGAGGTTTCGTCTCCTCGAATGAGATAGGCTCCGGAGCACCGGGACCGTTCGACCATGGAGGAGACAATGGTAACGTACCTTGGGCGCGGTGCCGGTAGTTCGATACGACCAGACGGGCTAGCTACTCGGTTTGTATCGGGTAGAACTGTACTTGATCAGTCCGATCAAAGTCCTTTATGGCTTGGCCAGTAACTTCATATAGATAAGAGTTGGTTTGCTTTGGTTTGGTTGGTGCTTTCGTGTAGGCGGCGGCCACCTTGCCTCGGCAAGAGTGTGCATATCGAGATTGGATTATAACGTTTGGTTTGAGGATGGACATTGAGGCTTAGAAATGGTTCGATAGGTTCTCGTGTTGCTTGGGTTTGAGTAGGACGGGTTGCATGCTAGTTTCCTTCGAGTTGGTTTTATTTTGCTTGTCTATTGGCTTGAGTTGAATGCTTGCATGCTTAATCTGCTTTACAGCTTTCCTTAACATGTCATACCCTATGCCATGAAACGAATCTAGGATTCAACTAGAAAGATCACCATATAACTGTTTGCATTTACTATTTTACTTAGTGTCGTCTTAGACGAGTGGGTTACCCCGCTCACCAGTACGGCTGTGTACTGACCCACGTTTGTGGGCATTATTTCAGGTACGTAAGTGTAGTGGCGTTGCTTGGATATATGGGACATAATGTATGAACGGTAAGTACATTTGTGGGCTAGAGAAAAGAGCAAGAGTATTACATAGCCTTTGTGGCATTCGCCTTTGAGGCAATTTCATTTGGACCATATCGTGAGCTTCGCTGTGTATACTCTGATGTGTGCTTGGTACACAATACTTGACTATCGTTGAAACTTGGTCGTTTCGATGATAACTTTGGTGTTTGACAACATCGCCTTGTACGAGCGCAACTCCAGGCTCGTACGGCATCATGTCCCGATGAGAACGATTGTCCTGCGGGAGCGCTGCAACGTGGTGATTCACGTTCAACGGGGACTATTGAGCTTGCGAAAGATTGGGGCGTGACAATCGTAGCCACCTACCTTACGATAATTCGCCTCGGTCGAGCGAGCCTTTGAAAGTCTAAGTCTGAACTCCCGAAGGGCCAAGTCTAGAAATGCTTTGCCTCAAACGAGCCATCTCGCTGAACAAAGCGGGTCGGATCGTTGCACTTGTACCATTTGAATCGGCTGTCCGCTTAAACGGAACGGGTCGTTACATTATATACCACTCAGAAAAAGTCTCGTCCTCGAGACTTCCTGAGCGCAAGTCGTTCTATCGCACTATCGAATCTATCTCAAGCATGATCATCCGTGTCGCTAGATCCGTTCCCGTTTACAATATATATATATATATATATATATATATATATATATATATATATATATTCTTTCTTGCTTCCTCTTTCAATAATTCTATTCTCCCATTTTCTTTGGGCAAGTGCTAAGTTCGGATCAATTCTTTCGAAATAGTGTGCGGTGACGGAAAGCCGATAAAAATAAAAGATTTATCTCTAGGAGGATTTCGAGAAAAGTCTGCACACATGAGACCTCGAATATTTTTCTTAAGGTAGTGTTACGCGCGCGACTCGTCCCGAAGTCCGGTAATTAACAATTTGCTATTTTGTTTACGGGAATCAAAGATACATCCACAACATTTCTGTTACCTGCATGGCGAGGGGCAAATCATTCTTCTCGGTTCCTGGCGGGTAATTGGGCAAGAGTTGTTCCGTTGGGATCATGAGTGGCTCGCTTTCGAGGTAGCCAACATCTTCCAGGCTAAAATCAGCCGATGCCTCGACGAGCACGACACCTTCCCCAGAGCAAGCTACATGGAGCTTGCCGTCGACTCGAGCGAGCCGGCCAGCAACAGGATAGTAAGGGACAAGCGTCTTCGCCAGCGCTTCACGAATAGCTTTCACCGGCTCCTGCTCCCCGTGGCCGTACACGTGCATCATGGGGTCTATGAACGGCAATAAATGATCAATGGTGGAGAGGGGGAGAACGCCGGAAGGAGTTCTCTCCGAGGGGACGACAAGTGATGGAGCCATCTTCGTCACAGCGAAGAAGCTCATGGTTTTGCTTCTGCTTCAAATTTAGTAGGAGAGTAATGCAATTTTTGGCATAAAATAGATCTGGATCTGATGTATTATTTGGTTTTGCTTCTGCTTCAATCGGGTTCAACAAGGGTTCAACCGCGGTTCAAATAAGTCCTATTAGGAGAACCAAATCATATAAGATATCCATATTTACTTCTTGTTTTGGTTTCTAGTATTTATTGTTTGGTTTGGTTTGGTTTTACAACTATAAGGTCTCTCAAAACCAATTAAAGTACCAAATAGTCCAAATGTTACATAATAAACTTTTTTGAGTTTTTTTTAAAAGAAAAAAAAATGGCCAGTTCAATTGTGAACCAGTTCGGCCGGTTCATCGATTAAATTTCGATTCAGAGAAAAAGCCACCGGTTCTTTAAAAAACCCGATTCAGGTCCGACCGGAGCGATGTTTGGGTCAGATCCGGTCGGACCCGGTTCAACCGCCGGTTCGGTCCAGTTTTGACAACCCTTATTTTAGATTATATATAGGTTTCATTTGGGACTACATTTGGTATTAGACCATAGACGAAGCTAATGTACGTTTTTTCAAACTTGCTTATTTATTTCAGAGCTAAAGTACAGCGCCGGCCATGAGCTCATGGGGGCCCGGGACGAACTTTCAAAATAAGACCCCATACATAATGTAAAAAAAAAAAAAAAAGTAAAATAAAAAATGTCTCCACCAAGATTTGAACTAGGAACCTCTTGTGTGCAAGTCTAATGTAATAACCACTACACTACAATTACTTTGTGAAAAAAAAGGGCTCTTGGTAAATACTAGTTCTATTTTCGGTACAAAATTATTTATATATTAAAAAAAAAAATTGGGGCCCTCCTAGCCCATGGGGCCCTGGGCGGTCGCCCTGTCCGCCCTGGGCCAGGCCGGCCCTGCTAAAGTATTAAATTTAAAATCTCTGTTTACATCTCAACTATTATAATGCCACTTAGAGATATCTAAAAAATGAGCCGTCTAAACCGTATGTATATCCTTAAATAATAATGTAAAAATAAAATATTTTTAACTACCGCATATGTTATCTCAAGTAGTTCAAACCCCCCCCCCCCCCCTTAAAATCTATCTATCTACCTGAACATATAACAAATCCTAAAATATATTAAATATTTAAACAAACTACATGATATTATCTAACTAAACACATATCAAAACTTTTAAAAATATATTTATAATAAATATTAATTAAAATATATTAAAATCATCTTTAAAATATTTTAACATAATTTAAATTTTTATCTAAAATTCTAATAATATCATAGTTTTTTTTGGTACATGCATTACACGTGAACGTGGCTAGTAATATTGAAGTACAACTAACAATATTACAAAAGATTACCATACAAAAAAATTTAATAAATTAAAAAAAAATTGATAGCCGTCCATCGTGGTGTACCTTTGATAATGTCTTTTCAAGCGGTACAAACCTTTTCTATCAGAAATCTGCTGATGCATAACCACCACGGGATAACGGGCCACGAGATGGAATAAAACTATCAAAAAATAAAATAAATACAGAAAATTTCATACAGAGCATCATAGTTTACATTAATTCCATCTAGAGCATCGGTATTTTGAAAATTTTATTCAAAGCATCAAAACGCCTATCGGATGGACGTTTTATATTTTTTATTATTTAAAAAATTAATATAATATTCTTTTCCTTAACCGGCGTTAGACTTAAAAAAATAATAAAAAAATATAAAAAACGTCGATCGGATGGGCGTTTCTCAAGGAGAAAACGTCCATCCAATGGACGTTTTCTATATATTTTTTATTTTTTTTCTTTCTTATCTCTCTGCCCCTCTCTCTCTCTCTCTCTCTCTCTCTCTCTCTCTCTCTCTCGTCTCTCTGCCCCTCTCTCTTTCTCTCATCTCTCTTGTTTCTCTGTCACTCTTTCTCTCGTCTCTCTCTAACTCTCTCGTCTCTCTCATCTCACTCTCTCGTCTCTTCCACTGTTCCTCTCTGTCTCACTCTCTCGTCTCTCTCTCACTGTCCTCTTCTCTCTGTCCTCCCCCTCTCTTTCTCTGTCCCTCTCTGTCCTTCCTCTCTCTCTCTCTCTCTCTCTCTCTCTATCTCTCTCTCTCTTTCTCTCTCTCTCTCCATGTCCTCCGTCTCTCTCTCTGTCTCTTTCTCCTCCCTCTTTGTCTCATTATGCTATTTTTTTCTTCTCTCTCTTTGGCCCTCTCCCCTATCTCTCTCTTCCTGACACTCTTTTCTCACTTTATTTCTTTTTCTCAGAGTTACATGCATGCACTAGGGAGTCCGTGAGTATGCTTTGTTTGAATGCATTATGAAATAACATAAGGTTTTTGGGAAGAGAGAAAAAGTATGGTTGGATGGGATGATACAACATTTGACCGAAAAAGGGAATAGTAGATAGTAGAAGGAAGTGTTTAAGAATGAGTGTTTCGGTTATAAATTTACAGAAGGAGATGGAGGCAACATTTGTGAGAGTTTCTTCAGGAAGAGAGTTCAAGAGGAGGAGAATGAGGAGGCTGCAAGAGTTTGAAAAGAGTTCAAAAGGAGAAAGATACAAAAGGAAAAACAGGTAAAATTAATTTCACTATAAGAAGACTCTCTCGGTTATGATTTTATAGAAGGTGAAGGCATTAATGTTTTCGTAAGACAGAGGGGGAGAGAGCTCAACAGAAGGAGGAAGAGAGCTGAAAAGGAGGAAGATGGATTATCAAAATGACGAATGCATACCCGGTGGACCTACAACTCTGGCCATTAAACGTGAACGAGAGTCTCACATTTCTAGTCTGGTTTTTACAGGACCGATAATATAAATTTTAGATAATTGATATTATTGTTGTTAAACGTATTATATTATAATAACGATATCTATAAATATATTATATAGCGCTATGATTATCCAGATGTAAAATTACGAGAGCATGGTGAGTGGTGGTCATCATGGAAGTTGACTGAAGGCCAAATAGCCTTAGTGGAGGCTTTTGATTTTCACCTTGTTGACGCTATACATATTAAGCGTCACAATAGAGACCTAATTTTAAGCATCATTGAGCGATGGTAGCCAACACGCAACATATTTCAGCTGCCTTTTGGAGAGATGACGATCACATTAGTGGATGTGGCATAGATTCTGGGGTTACCTATCGATGGTTTACCTATATATCTTAACGAAAAGTTGGATCCAAAAGATCTCATTAGAGAATATCTTGGTGTGGAGCCACCATCTGACATTAGAGACACCAGCACTGTCAGACTCACTTGGTTGCGGTCTACTTTCATGCATGTTGATAAAATTGGCTCTACAACAGTGGCTATCGATTATTCAAGGGTATTTATTTTCCTATATTAATTATTGTTAATATTTATTTAATGTGACTGGTATCAATATTCAATTATGTTTTCAGGTGATATGTTGCACTAGAGCTTACTTACTGTGTCTATGCGAATCATTTTTTCCCCGACGCCACGAGAAATATGATCAACGTGCGACTGCTACCATTTCTTGGAGATTTGGGTACACTCATAATACACGGATGGGGTGAAGCAGTGTTAGCATATTTATACCACTCGTTGACGTCTTTTGTCAGTAAGGTATCAAATGGTAGAACGACAAAAAATATAAGTGGATGTCTAACACTTTTATAGGTATCGACATTCTAGTATAGTTCTGGTATTCTATTTACCGACAATTAATAATATATATTATATTTATTTGTATCTTATTTTTGTTCTTCTTTGTAGTTCTGGTGTTATGAGCACTTCGAGTTTGGTAGACCACTTAGTACATGTAGAGCTGAAAAAGTAGTCTGGCCAGGAGGCATTCGTTAGAATACTCAAAATACAGATTATCAATATTCTATGACAAGAGTGGTCTCTATTTATCGACATCGATTTGACACATTAACCGACTATGATGTAAGTATGTAATTATTAAATTAAATTTTTAGATATTATTTTTATGCCTATCATTTATTACTTCTTGAATGTCACATAGGTTGTTTGACTACCACTTAGTGTACCACAAGAAATGATAGATAGTGCACGTACCAGGAGTCTCCATAGGTATTATATCATGTACAATAGATGTATCATATTTCATCCAGCTGATCGGGTTATGCGACAGCTCGGACTGAAACAGATGATACCCCAGGATCCTTTGCCTTCTAGTCGTACCAAATATAATCTGGAAGAGCGAGTTCGTACATATATGTTTGGTTGGCCTTCCAGATTTATCATGCATGGCATAGAACACATGTCCGAATTGATGACATTGATGGCAGATGGTAAGTTAAGGTGTATTTGAGATAAATTTTAACGTATTAGATCTTATATTGAAGATGTGTTAGGATTTTGCAGTGGTAGGTACTGAAGATTTTCTACGTTGGTATGGATGACCGCTAGTACAAAATAGAATATATCAATTTGAAGAGCCTCAGTTCCAGCCACGAGCTGTAGAGGAGCTGCATTAAGCTCAAAACTGAGAAGGCCAAAGGCTCGGACGATCAGAAGGATCTCACGGCTATAGGAGATCTCATCATCGTAGCATCGGACGCAGAGGAACCTTGTACCATGTGTCATGATGGCGATTGGGTCATGGTCATATGGGCATCGTATCACACCACTCCACATAGGAGGTTCTTCATGTTATACCGCAGCGACATGTTTGGACGTGCGAATATGGGCAACAAGGGGATGGCTGTAGTTGTAGGCATCGGTGATGTGAACTTGACAACTGAGCTTGGTGAGAAGCTCATTCTCAAGGGTATGCGAAATGTACCGAGTTTGTGCTACAACTTGGTTGCTGTAGGAAGGCTGGCGGAAGATGGATGTCGTAGTCTATTTTGGGACAAAGATTCACTACCAAAATAAGTCACATTAGCGACATAATTAGTGACTTCGCAAGACTTTGCTAACATTAAAGAAATTAGCGATGAATTAATTAGACGTCGCAAGACGTCACTATTAGTGACATTAATCGACTTTTTGCGACTACCATTAGTATTATAAAAATATACGACGCCGAGGAGTCGCCAAACGTCGTTATTTTTTTATTACCAACAACGTTTAGCGACGTAGGTATTTTTTACGTTGTTATTTTTTTAAAGTTAGTGACGTATAGCGACGTAGATACTAGACGTCGCTAATGTGTTTCATATAGGGATTCAAAATTTTATTTTCTTCCACAGTTTCTCACCCAAAATTTTTATTTTTCCCCGATCTTCATCTCGTTCCCGCCACCCCGACCTCGGCGGCCCCCGACTTCTGCGGCCCCTCGACTTAGGTGACCTTTTCTTTCCCGCGACCCCCCGACCCAGGCAACCCCTTGACTCCTGCTACCCCTACGGCTTGACGACCCCTACGGCCAGGCGACCCCCCGACACGGTGACCCTGTGCTCTCTCCCACCGTGCCCCTAGGCACCCTCTTCTCTCTATGGTCGACAAAGGTAAACCCTAACCCTATCTCTCCCATATACAGACAAACATACACTCAAACTTGATACAGACACAGACTATCTCTTCCATACACAGACATATACACACACACACAAATACGACATAGACACAGACTCATGCTACTGACACGACATTGACAAAGATATCGACACAGACACAGACACATGTGATACCCTAGATTAAAAAAATCTTGATATGTTAATATAGGTTATGTTATTTAAGATCTAATTTTTATGTGTGAATATAAAGTATGATATCATCTCTAAATTTTAGGAATAATTCTATGAACATTTAGTTTAAGAAATATAGGACTTAGTCACTAGTAATACCCTATATTTCAATTGGAATCCTTGTGTATATGATTTTAATTTTGCAAGTTGATGACACCCTTTCATATTTTGAAATATAAATGATAACCTCAAATATAACTTGCTGGGGTTCTCCTATATAGCATGTGTTGTCAAGCTACCCTAGTATTGAGATTTACCAAACTAATTTTTGATCTTATAATTGCTCTCCAGAGATTGAACTAGATTTAAATAAATACTTTTAGTACATAAATGAGTATATAATTTTTTACAAACATTATAGAAGTAGGTATAAATATGTGTTACGAGAATTTGACAAATTAACACTTTGTCGTTGCGATCGACTTTAATGCGTAACACCAACCCATTTCGTACAACCAACTTAATAACCCAGAGCTTAACTCGACCTATTATGTCCATGTTAATGGTATCACATTTATTAAAATCCTCGTATTCTTCATAACCCTTGCATGGTTAAAATCCTTGATTGAAATTCTAATTTTTTTTATTTTAGGAAACTGCATCTTTGCATATCCTTGTGCACTTTAATTAAATTAAAATAAATATTTAAATAATAAGCACAATGATTATTAGAGGCCTAGAAAATTATATTGGTCCCATATATACACCTCCCTATTGGACCAAATCAAACTCCAAACAACCAACACCTAACGGCCAACCAACTAGCCTATATAAGCAACCCTCTCCCTTCTCCTTAGCCCTAACCGCCCACTCCTCTCCTTGGCCGACCAAAGTATCTCCCCTCCCCTTTTAACACCATCTTCTTCACCCTCTTCCTCCCCCATTCCTTTGCGCACCCCCACGAGCACTCCAAGGCCAACCCCAAAGCCGAACTTCTACCCGATAACCCTATAGCAGGCCGCCAGGTGCTGCTGTAATTTATTGCCATAAACAGTAGCCAAAAATGCCCCATAAACATATTTTTATTCATTAATTTGAATTCTTCTAGTGCTCCATCAAGTGGTTCAAAGTTTATAGTTCGTTCAGTACTCCATTTAGCCGTAGTCGCGAGAAAGCTCCCCGTCGTAATCGCATTCGTGTAAGTTTTTCAACTTGGATCATTTTCCTATTTTTTCCTTGAACAAAAACTTGTGTAAATCCATGTTCATGTTATATAATGTTTAGAAATATTTTCCATGCATGAAATCCATATTTATATGTGCAAAAACTACCTCAAACCCATGTACGACCATGACACGGACACGTTGCACCATGGCTAGTTGTAATTCAATGATTGTTGCCATATTATATATATATAATAAATTTTCAGAAATTAAAAAATAATTCAGAATATTAAATAGTATATTTTTATATTAAAAATGGATTTTTATGCAAGTTGTTAATTTTGCATGCACAAACTAGTTGTTGAGTTGCTAGAACACCTAGTCGATGCACAACGAAACTTTTTGCATGAAATGATAATATTTTAATAATTCTCAATTAATTAGGAATAATTTCAGAATTTAAAAATAAAATAAAATAGTATAATATGTTGTTTAGATGAGTATTAGAGAGGTCCCATGCATGTTTAACTAGTAGGTTAGCATTGTTGACAGTTTTGCGACATTGCAATGAGTCTACGTACGTATAGGACTACACATGTCTGAACACGTGTAAATACCTATATGTACGCATGGTATCTCGATGTAAGAGAGACCTTTATGACATGTTAGAGAGTGGTGTAGCACGTGCATCACGGCACGTTGTCCAAAGCCTTGCGAAGGTTGGATTATTGGCATGAACATTAAGTATTGGTTGATGTTGTGCAACTATCCTTCCTTCGTTATGGAGTAGTTTAGTATGTGTAGTTATTGATTAGAATGTATGTAACAGGGCATCTTAGATCTACTACTCTTCCAGCAGAGGACATCAGATAGGCAGCACCGCAGCCATAGACATCGAAGATACTTAGTGTCCGAACGATGATGTATCACAGTTTCTTATATTATTTATCTCATATAGTTATTATTGTTAATTGTTATTTATAATGTATATGTGGTTACCCTAGGACCGACATATGATACTTAGTGTCCGAACAATATTCGAGTGCTAACGTCCATCAGCGGAGTCGAGTATCGTAGTTAGATAGTCAATACCTCGAACCCATGATACGTATTGGTATTCTTTGCTCGACAGACCATAGGACACTTGACACGATCTCATGTGACATAATCTTTCTTGATATATTCTTGGTATATAGATTTTGTATAGGGATTTTAGGTCTCGTCACAGGATACTTATTTATATAGTACTATGACTCATTATGATAGTAATGCCACGACCTGCACCCAAAATAATGGCACGAGTACGTGAACAACGTCAACCCTACGTCATAACAACGACGTAGAACATTGTCTAGGTCAACAATACTACATAAATATCTCACACAATACATATAAGGTACTTGTCATGTCATCTCACATCCAAATGGAGGAACAATATGGTATATAAAAATGAATCCAATACTCAATCACAATATCAAACTAGAGGAAGAAATAGCACGATATAAAATAGAAAGATGAAATAGAAAGATGAAATAAGAATCACAAACATCCCCAAGTCCACACTATGAGTCTAAACACAGATAACTCCTAAGAGCAATAATATACATGCCATGAGTCTAAACTAAGGCTAATACAATAACTAAATAATATAAGTCTAAGTCCCCTCAGTCACTAATACTAGGTTCTCCTGCTCTAGGGAAGAATCCTCTAATTACTCACCGTCCTGCGACCCGTAGTAAGTGGGACACTGCTCCTCAAGCCAATTATCTGAAAAAATATATCCAATCAGGATTGGAGTAAAGTACAAAACTCCGAAAGCAGTTCCAAATACATGGTAGATCATATATGACAAATAATAGAAAAGAATACAAGATAACTAGCAATAGGAAATGACAATGAACTAGAGTGAACACATGAAGTACTGGAATAAAAGAACAGGCAATATGGAATAACTGCGAGTAATAAAAATAGATAAACTAGCTAATGTGCCATAAAGTAAAAGTTTGTTATGTGATCGATTTGGGTTAAACAAGAATACAATATGGTAACTCGATTACACGTGTGATATGTAATCGACATGTACACGAATACACTTGGACTTAATCACATAACCAACTCCTACTCCCCCATCCTCAACCAATACTCATGGATCCAATCACGACCTGTTACAAACATGAATAAAAGCACACTGAATACGAGAAGTATGTGAACAGGAAGTACACGATAATTAATATCCGATACATACGATGAAATACATGTAAAAGAGTACCCGCTGAACACGGTAGGGGATCGCTGAACACGGTAGGGGATAACATCCTATGACATGATCCATTTAGTACCAGTCCGTGTAGCCACTGTGTCGGGATCAAGTAAACAATTCTAGAACAAGTGATATATGCACTATCATGAAATAAAAACTAACAGAGAGATGTACTCGCCTCTGGTCCTGTGTAAAGTGTGTCTCTCGATGCCCAAGCTAGTGTCACACAATCATATTTAGGAAATTTCAAGTTAAATGGTGTAATAAATGAGAAATGGATTAAAAATACACTAATACATGCTTCTAGGTCAATTTCTAAGTCATTCTAGCTCCACTAAGTCATACTAGGTCCAACTAAAGTTATTAGTCTATATTAGTCACTAACAAGTCAATACTAGCTTGTACTTGGTATTGCCTTAGTTATACTAAGTCATTACCTAGGTGTATAGCTAATACCTTAATTAATATTAAGTAATTTAACTAACTGGTAATTAACTAGTGATATTAACTAATATACTATTCTAACTGACTAATTTCTAGCTATACACTTACTGACATATATATACTAACTGCTATTCATCTGAATACTAACTTATCTAATAACTCACCACTGACAATTACTATCTAACATTTGAAACCTCAACTGATACTCCTATATGAATACTCATACTAACAGACCTTGATATCTTATTTACTAACTGTTATATAATACTAAACCTAACTGACGTTAATCACTTAACCTTAACTCTAACTTAATACTAATAACTGGCTTCCTATTTTACCACCCTACTACACACACTAACTAATCAACTAACACTCCTCAACTTATTAACAGATATTAATGGAGCCTTATGTAAACTCCCAGATTTTTCAGGAATTTAAAAATAAATTTTTGGAAATTTTTTAGAATTTTTAATTAATTAAAATTAATGTTTTCTGGTATTAAATATTTTTTGTGATTTTATTAAATATTAAAATATTATAAAAATAATATTTTTGGGTATAAAATAAAATATTAGACTTACTGCAATTTTTCTGGAATTTATTGGACCCCAGAACTATTTTTAAATACCAAAAAATTAATATTTTAATATAAACCAACCTGAACCAGTTTATTAAACAAAATTGAACCAAACCCTGAACCGGACCAGCCCAACCCAACCTAAACCAATCATATTGGATCGGGTCGAATCTGAACCCGACCCGGCAACCCGTACCCGAACCCATTACCCTATCGGATCGGGTCGGATCCGAATCCAACGTCCGACCCGACCCGAACTGCCTACCCACTACTGCTATAGTAGCCGTTCCCTGACCCGTTCCCCGGCCATTTTTCGGCGATGCTTCGCCTCCCCGACGTTTTTCCTCCGGCCGATCCGCCTCCTCGGCCTCTCCACCTCCCTAACCGCCGACCTATCCCCTCCCTGAACTGCCGATCGATCTCCTCCCCGATTCCCCTATTTAAAACCCCACTGCCACTTCTCTCCACCACCGTGTAAACCCCCTAATTTTTCAGGAATTTTAAAATAAAATTTTCACAATTTTTTTAGAATTTTCTGGGATTTTTAATTAATTAAAACTAAGGTATTTTGAAATTAAATAATTTTTAAATGATGTTAATCAATATTAAAATATTATAAAAATAATATTTTTAGGTGTAAAATAAAATATTAGACATAGGGTAATTTTTCTAATATTTATTGGACCCCAGAAATATTTTTAAAGACCTAAAAACTAAGTTTTATTAAACCCAAATAAACCCGATTTATTTGTGAACCAAACCGAACCGAACCATGATGAACCAGAGCCTAAACCAACCCTAACCCTAGCGGGTCAGGTCGGATCTAAACCCGACCCGAAACCCAGAAACCCTAATCCCTAACCCGAACTTCCCCCGACCCTTCGGTTCCGTCGCCGGCCGACCCGCCGTGGCCCTCCGGCTTCCCCGCGCCGGTCCACCTTCCCGCTCCCGCAACCGCCGGCTCCCCCGCTCCCCGGCGCCGCTCCGCCTACCCCGCAACCGTCGGCCCTTCTCCTCCCTCTCGCCCCTATAAATTCCCTCGACTCAGGCCGCTCCCAGCCACCTCCTCCGTCTCCCTCCTCTGCTCTAGCCATCCCCGGTCGCCTTCCTTCTTCGTCAACCCCACAGCGCCACCGCCACCGTCGTCTCCTACAGCGTCGTCCTCGGCCTCCCCCACCTCACAGCCACCCCTCGACCCCCGGCAGCCCTCAGCCACCTTCACCGCCCTCAGCCCACAGCCCCGCAGCCCTGAGCCACCGCCGAGACCCAGCGTCGTCCCCGGCCGACTTCGACGAACTCCTCAGCGCCGCCTCCGCTAGCACACCACCACCCAATAGTAGCCCTAGCCGACGGCGAGAAACCCTACCCGTAGCTGTGTCATGTCGCGCCGCCTCGCGGACACGAGTATTTTCAGCCCTCTTTGGAGCCCTATTCAGGTAGCCTTTTCTCTCTCCTCGCTGCCTCATTTCTCGTTTCGTCTGTTGTGACACGAATCCTGCGTGACCCTCTCGATGCCCGTGCAACCCGCTTGGTGTGTCGCGTCCTGTGGCGATCGCAAACTGCGATCCAAAATCAGGAAAATATTCGCCCTGCTTTTCCCTGGAATTGAGTGCGCCCCACAAAACGGGACGACTTGGTCTTGTGCGGACTTCACCGAAAGATGCGCGCCGTTGATACGGACGTGTGGGATTTTACAGAAGTTGATTTGGATGTGCGTGCACACCGAAATCAACGCGTATCCGCCGATAACGCCCAATATCGATCATGTTCTGGAACTTGTTGTAACTTCGTGTACACACGTCGGATCGAAACAAAACTTGCGCCATCGGACTCGTAGCAATACGCTGGTCCTGTGACCCAAGTCTGGTTCGATTCTGAGAACGTTGACAAAATCGCGTATCGTGGGCCCCGCGGCTCCACTTGACGGGCGATTTTGTGATCGGCTCATCGGAATCCAGTTCTGGACGTTCCTTTGGGTTCATATCATCATTTTGGACTTGTTGACACTTAGTTTGACAAATTTGGAGAACATTATCTCTGACACATTTTTCGGTGCGAAGCGGCCCACATGTGGACCCCGCTTTGACAAAAAACTATCATTTTTGTCCTTGTGTCCAAATTTGACTCAAGGACAGGCAATTCTAGCTATTTGATATTTTTTGAATCTGATGGTGATGTTTATTTCAGCAACCGAAGGAGTACCTACAAATCCCGCTGATACCAGAGCTACAGTTGGAGTCAGAACCCAGGCAAGTGTACCTTGCCAAAACTTGCAGTACCTGCTTCATATTGTTGTCTTAATTTATTCATATGTTGTACATGCTTAACCTAGGACTGTGTGACATTACTTAGCGTCCGAATAATATTCGGGTGTCAACACCGCACGCAGAGTTGTGTAATGTCACCTAGAGATGGATATCGAGACCCTTTATATTCTCGTGCTTGCATTATCAAGTACGTTATACCTCAGGACACCTGACACTATTCATGAGACAGAATCTTTCTGAGAAATTCATGGTGATTCTGTATAGGTTACAGGTTTCATGACATATTCTTTTGCTTAGATATTATTTGACTTGATGCATTAGTTATGATCTTGCGTAACATGGACATGAGACATTGTGGACATGAGACGTATGATTACATTGGGTGGGGAGAGACACACAGGCTACAGGTTGATTATATTATGACGGCGTCGTAGTCTCTCTCCGAGCTAGACAACTGCATGATATCTCTGCTACCGGCTCCCCGACACTGAGCTTGTAGTGGTCTCAGCCTGAGTTCTAGTGATGCTCTCATCTTGCATATCACTTAGCTGGTTATATAGTATTACCCTATTTATTCATTATTGTTGCACTGCATTATTTATGGCTTGAGTTATTTTATACCTTGTTATGTCCCTTGAGGACCTGGATCCGGATTATGTTTCCAGGTATAGCAAACGAGATCTATCTCGAGGTATACGGGACATGAGCATTAGCAGGAGCAGAAGCAGGAACAGGTGCATACATTGGAGCAGTACCGGGATCCGAGGACTAGGTGATTGCCGAGGATTTCTCCTGAGTATATGCTTCTTCTATACTCAGTCTTTGATGCTATTAAATTCTTGTATCTTGACTATTGTATCAGACTCATTATCGGGTTATTCCTCGATTTATTTACTTGTGACTTGATGATGATTATATTTTACTTTGTTGTTATTGATGTATTCATTTCTGTGGATGAGATTAGTAGACCCTTATTGTTGTATTATAGCTTAAGTACATCCTGATGGGCCCATTAAATTGGGTTTGCCCATCGGTGTGTGCTGTTGGCCGTTGCCATGTGGCTAGTCCCTCGATATTTTGGGACTGGGGCGTGACATAGTTTTTGTGGTGGCCCATGCAGGTCAACGACTAAATTGCTTCGGTTTTAACTTAGGGACCGAGCAAGCCTGCAATAGGAATAGGATAAGTTTTTAGGATCTCATCCACTTTCTTGAAATATTCTTGATATCTGTGCGCCTCTTATTGTTTATTTTAGATGCAGAATTATGGATCCACGAGCAAACGACGAGACTCCTGCAAGATCACCACGATATACGGTGGTAACTAACGAAGATGAAGTAACACTAGTGGATGGAGGTCAATCAGCACACCGAAGTAGTCAAGCGAATCAGCATGCCTCGAGAATCCAGCAAGATGACATTCCACCATCGACGCAATTTACTCCACCAATGCCTGTATTCCCACAAGGGCAGGCTATGGACGGACAGCAGATATTTCAAATGATCTATGCAATAATGCAAGCTCAACAAGAGGCTTTGAGTCACAGCCTAGCAATCGCACTAGAGCAGGCGAATCTACAGCACGACGGCCAACGACGGGCTCTATCACCGATTTCTGTCAGCTGAAGCCTCGTACCTTCTCAGGCAAGGAGGAGCCCACTGAAGTTCATGAGTGGCTCACCAACACTCAACATCAATTAGAAGCAGCTGAGCTTCCAAGGGAACGTTGGATGATTATCGTCAGAATGCAGTTGACAGACAATGCACATCACTGGTGGCTATCGGAGGAGACACGGATCGGACCAGATCGAGTTACTTGGGAAGAGTTTTCCAGACTCTTTCAGGAGATGTACATTCCAGCCATCGCTCGATCAGAACTTTAGGACAAGTTTAATCGCCTCACTCAAGACAATATGACAGTAGAAGAGTACAACATGGAATTCATTCATCTGAGTTGCTTCGCCCCAACCCTGATCCCAACAGAAGAGGAGAAGGCTGAGAAGTTCTTCGACGGACTAAACTTCGAGCTACAGAAACTAATTGGATCCGTTGCACCTACATCTTACTCGAACGTCCTTGCTACAGCCCGACGCATGGAGCGCATCACCAGGAGAGAGACCAGTCTGAAACGGACTTCCACATCAGCACTAGCCAGAGCACCACATGAAGAAGCTGCAAAAAGATCTCATATGCACCAGCCATCCGAAGCATCTTCACAGGCACTACATGTCTGTCAATATTGTGGTAAGCGAGGCCATATTGAGAACGAGTGCAGACGCAAAATGGGATTATGTTTAGCTTGCGGATCCAGTCAGCATTTAGTGAGGGAATGCCTTGAGCGTCGAGAAGGAGCACCAATGGTTAACCAACAAGCGTTACCAGTACCGAGGCCAGCCTATCCAGCATTGGGAGTACCGCAAACGGGAGTTGAAGGAGTCATACCACCACCTCCAGGAGGGTATCAGCCGAGGCCACCTTTGATATCCCAGGCACTACTCTTCCAGCAGGCTCAGCAGCAGCAGAGGAATCAACTGCAAGGACGCGGACAAGCTCTGGCGATGACCTTGGAGAATGTGCAGACTCGTAGAGTAGCTAATGCGCGTAAGTTTTTTCATAGTTATCTGTTTCTAGTATTGTTTTATCTCGTGCCTATTGGTTCGTGACCTTAGCCTTAACCTGGTAATTTTAAACTTGCTAATAATTAATAACCTAGTATGTTTTATAATTGATAATCTAGTTTCTCTAAACTGTAGTTTTCTAGATATTCTTCCCTCTGGAAATTGCATAACTTTTATTGCTTAGAGAAATAATGTTTTCATTCCCTATGTGCTTTTGATTAAACCCTCATCCTTTGATTCTCTTTGATCATGAATCTTGATAGTGATGTGCTTCGAATAATGCTTGCAACCGTGTCATCTCTGTTGATCGGTTATTCTTTGATTGCGAGGACGCAATCCTCTTAAGGGGGGTAGATTGTAAACCCCCTGATTTTTCAGGAATTTTAAAATTAAAATTTCACAATTTTTCTGGAATTTTCTAGGATTTTTATTTAATTAAAACTAAGGTATTTTGAAATTAAATAATTTTTAAATGATGTTAATCAATATTAAAATATTATGGAAATAATATTTTTAGGTGTAAAATAAAATATTAGACATAGGGTAATTTTTCTGGAATTTATTGGACCCCGAAAATATTTTTAAAGACCTAAAAAACTAAGTTTTATTAAACCTAAATAAACCCGGTTTATTTGTGAACCAAACCGAACCAAACCATGCTGAACCAGAGCCTAAACAAACCCTAACCCTAGCGGGTCGGGTCGGATCTATACCCGACCCAAAATTCGAAACCCGAAACTCGGAAACCCTAATTCCTAACCCGAACTTCCCCCGACCTTTCGGTTCCGCCGCCGGCCGACCCGCCGTGGCCCTCCGGCTTCCCCGCGCCGGTCCACCTTCCCGCTCCCGCAACCGCCGGCTCCCCCGCTCCCCTGCGCCGCTCTGCCTACCCCACAACCGTCGGCCCTTCTCCTCCCTCTCGCCCCTATAAATCCCCTCGACTCCGGCCGCTCCCAGCCTCCGCCTCCCTCCTCTGCTCTAGCCATCCCCGGTCGCCTTCCTTCTCCGTCAACTCCACAGTGTGTCACGCCCCGATCTCCCGCAGGCAATCGGCCGTTCCAGCTAGGCGGGAATCACCCTCGCCAGCGCTCCCGCGGAATGATCGCTTGATCCATCCGGGCGTGATGCCGCACGAGCGTGATCCACGCCCGTGCAATGCCATGGTTCATTGGCTGGCGGCAAGAGTTCTAAGCCACAGAGTCGCACAGATTGTCTGAGTGCAGCGGAGTTATGAACGCATAGGCGATCGGTAACAGGTTCTCTGAGTTGACAAATATAGCGAAAGCATTAAAACACAAGTTGAAGTAAAGCAAGCTCTTTTATTGATATGAACAAGTGTTACAGACGGCGTATAGCCGAGATTACAAGTCGCTCAAGCCTCTCTCTCTGAAACAGTAAAAGCGTGCCAAGTGGCTACAATTATGGAATGATTGTAGAGGCGATGTTCAGGCGATGTTTATAACTTATGTCTTGTATATGTGCTTCAGTTCCGGACGCACCGTTGCTTCGGAGTGATGTCCACGCCTTAGCACGCACGTTGGAGGCGTCCGCACCGAACGAGGTTCTCCCGCACCCTGCATACAAACTGGTGGATTATCAGTACATTGAATGCACTGGTGGGGAAGCTACTCGCCCGCTCAACAAATCCAAACACGTAATACAGGTTCCGTGCACAACTATTAAGTTGTCTTTCTAGTTGCCTTAGGATCAGTTTTATGCAGACATTGAATAGCCTAACGTGTCGGGCAGTGCGCCGTGCGATGTTTGAGGAAACACGGCGAGACTTACCAACTTACCATCTCCATCCCTGTCCAAGGCAAACATTGAGGCAAGCATGTTAATTCACGCACGGGCAAGTATAAGCATTCAGGAGGCAAGCATATGCAAACACGAGGGTCGTTTTAACAGGATCGTTCAGGTGTTTAGTTGTTCTTGATGCGATGCAGTGACTCGCACGCGGATAGCCGCTAAGCGAGGATGACTTATCTATATGAACAGGAGTCGCTGGCATAGCCATAAAGGACAATAGTCACTGGCGGTAATGGTATGCAGCAAAAGTACAAGGGGCGCTATATGCCATCCCGTCCAGCACAATGGACTATACAATACGGTTCAGTCACTGGAGAGAATGGTATGCAACGAAAGAACAAGGAGCGTTGCATGCCATCTCGTCCAGCACAATGGACTGTACAATACGGTTCAGTTACTGGAGAGAATGGTATACAACGAAAGAACAAGGAGCGCTGTATGCCATCTCGTCCAGCACAATGGACTGTACTATAACGTGAGTTCCATCCGGATCGGATCGGTCCCAGTGTCCCGGTGACCGTCCGTGGAACTATACCTCGTTTCTGAGTTGTCCGCGACATGCAATCGTTGGGTCTTTCCAATTATCACGAAATATACGAGAACAAGAGTGCACTAGAACAAGAGAACACGAGTTCACACAAGAATACGAGTACAAGAGATACTTGAGTCATGATTCTGTACAGTGAATAACTTGCTTTGATGCATTCCCCTGGTTCGGGGCTGCCAGGTGCCCTAACGGTCTAGGATATTTGCAGGGTCAGACATGCACGGAACGACTACTTAGTAGTCTTCCGGAGTTGGATGAAAACAAGGCAACATTCAAGCAGACAAGCATGCGTTTCTAAGGAACATAAGCAGGCACGTTACTCGGACCCGAAGGTGAGCCGAGAGTTGAAACCGTTAAGGGACTTAGCATGCGAGGGTCTGAATATAAGCAGTATTTCAATTTCCATGTTCTAGCAAGCAATACAAGTTGGGATTATTCCCTTAGCTAGATGCGTTGAATTTATTAGCATGCAGGGGTTGAATCACCTAGCGACTAGCATAAATATTCCAGATTTTATATGTGCTGGCTAAGCAAAGACAAGTTTACCGTAGCCACCCACCTTAGCGATGATTCGCCTCGGTAGAGCGATACGTCAAGCGAGCCTCTGAAAGTCCAAGCCAGATTCCTGTAGGGACAAGTCTGGATATCTGTTGCTTCTCGTTTGAGGCAAGGCTGGTCGGGACAGTTGCACTATTGCCGATTGAGTCGGCAGTCCGCTTGAGCAGAACGGGGTGTTACACAGCGCCACCGCCACCGTCGTCTCCTACAGCGTCGTTCTCGACCTCCCCCACCTCACAGCCACCCCTCGACCCCCGGCAACCCTCAGCTACCTTCACCGCCCTCAGCCCACAGCCCCGCAGCCCTGAGCCACCGCCGAGACCCAGCGCCATCCCCGTCCGACTTCGATGAACTCCTCAGCGCCGCCTCCGCCAGCACACCACCACCCAACAGCATCCCTAGCCGACGGCGATAAACCCTAACCCTAGCTGTGTCGTGTCGCGACGCCTCGCGGACACGAGTATTTTTAGCCCTCTTTGGAGCCCTGTTCAGGTAGCCTTTTCTCTCTCCTCGCTGTCCTGTTTCTCGTTTCGTCTGTTGTGACGTGAACCCTGCGTGACCCTCTTGATACCCATGCAACCCGCTCAGTATGTCGCGTCCTGTGGCGATCGCAAACTGTGATCCAAAATTAGGAAAATATTTGCCCTGCTTTTCTCCGGAACTGAGTGTACCCCGCCAAACGGGACGACTTGGTCGTGTGCGGACTTCACCGAAAGGTGCACGCCATTGATACGGACGTGTGAAATTTTGCAGAAGTTGATTTGGATGTACGTGCACATCGGAATCAACGCGTATCCGCCGACAACGCCCCGTATCGGTCCTATTCTGGAACTTGTTGTAACTTCGTGTACACACGTCAGATCGAAACGAAACTTGCGCCATCGGACTCGTAGCAATACGCTGGTCCTGTGACCCAAGTTTGGTTCGATTATGAGAACGTTGACAAAATTGCGTATCGTGGGCCCCGGGCTCCACTTGACGGGCGATTTTGTGATCGGCTCATCGGAATCCAGTTCTGGACATTGCTTTGGGTTCGTATTATCGTTCTGGACTTGTTGACACTAAGTTTGATAAATTTGGAGACCATTATCTCTGACACGTTTTTTGCTGTGAAGCGGCCCACATGTGGACCCCACTTTGACCAAAAACTGTCATTTTTGCCCTTGTGTCCAAATTTGACTCAAGGATAGGCAATTCTAGCTATTTGATATTTTTTGAATCTGATGGTGATGTTTATTTCAGCAACCGGAGGAGTACCTGCAAATCTCGCTGATACCAGAGCTACAGTTGGAGTCAGAACCCCAGACAAGTGTACCTTGCCAAAATTGTAGTACCTGCTTTATATTGTTGTCTTGATTTATTCATATGTTGTACATGCTTAACCTAGGACCGTGTGACATTACTTAGCGTCCGAATAATATTCGGGTGTTAACACCGCACACAGAGTTGTGTAATGTCACCTAGAGATGGATATCGAGACCATTTACATTCTCGTGCTTGCATTATCAAGTACGTTATACCTCAGGACACCTGACACTATTCATGAGACAGAATCTTCCTAAAAAATTCATGGTGATTCTGTATAGGTTACAGGTTTCATGATATATTCTTTTGCTTTGATATTATATGACTTGATGCATTAGTTATGATCTTGCGTGACATGGACATGAGACGTTGTGGACATGAGACGTATGATTACATTGGGTGGGGAGAGACATACAGGCTACAGGTTGATTATATTATGACGGCGTCGTAGTCTCTCTCCGAGCTAGACAACTGCATGATATCTCTGCTACCGGCTCCCCGACACTGAGCTTGTAGTGGTCTCAGCCTGAGTTCTAGTAATGCTCTCATCTTGCATATCACTTAGCTGGTTATATAGTATTACCCTATTTATTCATTATTATTGCACTGCATTATTTATGGCTTGAGTTATTTTGTACCTTGCTATGTCCCCTGAGGACCTGGATCCGGATTATGTCCCCAGGTATAGAAGACGAGATCTATCCCGATGTATACGGGACAGGAGCATTAGCAGGAGCAGAAGCAGGAATAGGTGCATACATTGGAGCAGTACCGGGAACCGAGGACTAGGTGATTGCCGAGGATTTCTCCTGAGTATATGTTTCTTCTATACTCAGTCTTTGATGCTATTAAAATTCTTGTATCTTGACTATTGTATCAGACTCATTATCGGGTTGTTCCCCGATTTATTTACTTGTGAGTTGATGATGATTATATTTTACTTTGTTGTTATTGATGTATTCATTTCTGTGGATAAGATTAGTAGACCCTTATTATTGTATTACAGCTTAAGTACATCCTGATGGGTCCATTAAATAGGGTTTGTCCATCGGTGTGTGCTGATGGCCATTGCCACGTGTCTAGTCCCTCGATATTTTGGGACTGGGGCGTGACATCCATCACCACTTCATCCCTCCGCCGTGACCCTCCACTCCGGCCGCTGCCACCACCGCCTCCGTCATACCACGACGCCTCCGCCTCCTTCCTCCTCCCTGACGAGAACCCTCAGCCGACACATCAACCCCATCTCCACCACCAACGATCACCACCATCCCCGTCAACCCCTCCGGCCACCGTCCTCCGTCGAGTTCCCCAGGGCCGACGACATCTCCGGTGACCCGACGAACCCCAGGCGATGACTTTCCGCCAACCCCAGCAGCCACCGCACAGTGTCGCCGCCCGTTCGCGTACGCCAAATATAGTCGATACCGACCCCCTATTCAGGTGAGAAATTCTCTCTCCTCGTCACCTCATTTTTTGTTCTGTCAAATCGTGCGCGTACCTTGCGTGACCCTCTCGAACCCCGTGTAACTCGTTCGGGGTATCGTGTCCTGTGTCGGTCGCAAATCGTGATGCAAAATCAGAAAAAACTTTCCAATTTCTAAAAATTTAGAAATTTCCCCGAACTCTCCAGTTCGCGACCGTTTTGCGAACAAGCTGCTAAATGTTTTCAAAATTTGCTTGAACAGTTATTTAGACCATATGACCAAGTTTTAAACCCTATTTTTAGTTTATTTTATTAAGCTGTAGTTTGTATTTAATTCGAGCGTAAAAATGACCAAAATATTGGTTATTTAAAATTCTGATTTTCTCGAAACTGGGTACGCCCCGCTAAACGAGCTGACTTGGTCGTGTGCGAACTTCACCGAAAGGTGCGCACCGTTAATACGGACGTGTAGGATTTTATGAAAGTTAATTTGGATGTGCGTGCATACCGGAATCAAAGCTTATCCGTCAACAACGCTCCGTATCGGCCATATTCTGAAACTCATTGTATCTTCGTATACGCTCGTCGTATCGAAATAAAACTTGTGTCATCGGACTCATAGCAATACGCTGGTCCTGTGACCCAAGTTTGGTTTGATTCTGAGAACGTTGATAAAATCCCGTATCGTAGGCCCCACGGCTCCACTTGACGGGCGATTTTATGATCGGCTCATTGGAATCCAGTTATGGACATTCTGTTGGGTTCATATCGTCGTTCTGGACTTGTGGACACTAAGTTTGGCGAATTTGGAGAATATTATCTCTGGCACATTTTTCGGTGCGAAGCAGGCCACATGTGGATCCCGCTTTGACCAGAAACTGTCAGTTTTGCCCCTGTGTCCAAATTGGACTTATGGACAGGGAATTCTAGCTATTTGATGTCTTCTGAACCTGATGGTAATATTTATTTCAGCAACCGAAAGAGTACCTGCAGATCCCGCTGATACCAGAGCAGCAGTTCGAAACCAGATCCCAGGCAAGTGAACCTTACCATACTTGCAGCACTTGTTTTCTATTATTCCCTTGATTTAATTATATGATATAAATTTTTAACCTAGGACCGTGTGACATTACTTAACGTCCGAATAATATTCGGGTGTCAACGCCGTACGCAGAGTTGTGTAACGTCACCTAGACATGGATATCGAGACCCTATACATTCTCGTGCTTGCATTATCAAGTACGTCATACCACAGGACACCTGACACTATTCATAAGATAGAATCTTCTTGAGATATTCATGGTGATTCTGTATAGGTTACAGGATTAGTGACATAGACTTTATACATATGCATAAATATTATTATGACTTGTTGTATTAGATATGATCTTGCATGTCATGGACATGAGACGTATGATTACATTGGGTGGGGAGAGTTTTACCATACTAAAAGGCTGATTATATACATATTAAATTACTAGAGGTGCCTTAGACTCTGACACAGAGATTTGGCACATTTATTGGCCCTTCGAGAGAATACTGCTATGGGTTTCCCCGACACAGAGCTTATAGTAGTCTCAGCCTGAGTATGATTTGTCACGCCCCGGTCCCGCAGGGCCGTTCGTCCTCGCTTTGGTCCCTACGGAACCGATCGTCCTCGCACGGGCGTGATGCCGTGCAAGCCTAAGATGCGCTTGCACAAGGCCAAAGCTTTGATACAAGGGCAAGTAAGCTATTCAATACTGAAGCAGCGGCACACATATTGCAGAAAAGTGAAGTTCACAATGGCATATGAAAATAAGCTCTTTTATTGATATCGAAATTTGTTACAAGCGGCGCATGGCCGAGGTTACAGATCGCTCAAGCACTCTTCTCTCGATTACAATGATACCGTTCTATACATCATGTCCCTCTATATAAAAGTAGCTCAATCTCGATACGGCTCAAGGCATCGACTCCAGATTTCTGGCTCCTTGGGATGAGGCACGGCTATCGCTTCCTCGCACGAACGGCACCTGAGAACAAGCAAACTGTTGGTGGGTCAGCACTTTATGCAAGTACTGGTGAGATAAAACAACTGAACAGAAGCTACACCCCCTGAAACCCACACTAAGTAATCTTGTGGCAAAACATTTGCATTACTAGTGATCTTGCTAGTTTTACCTAAGTTCATTTCATGCAGTTCAGAACTATAGTCAGATTACATCTTTTTGAAAACACAAGTTAGAAACCAGTTTTGCATATTCAAACTATAAGCATACGATTCGGGACAGTGCTCTATCGTGCAGTACGCAGCATGTATTGTGCATCACAATCTATCTCGTTTGGGGCAAAGTTAATCTAGCAGGCTGAAAATATCGAATCAAGGCAAGCATATCAAGTAGACTATTATGCACTCAAGCACTTAAGGCAACACATCTATATGATTTCGGTCCCCGAGAAACTCAGGATTGGCAGCAGTAATCCAGCCATCCAATGACTCATATACTGGTACTATTAGCAGCTGTGACTGAGGTTCAGCTCTGCACTAATAGCCATTGTCCAACCGATGCAAATGCAATGAAGCTCTATCAGATAAATCATGATGCATACTGAATGATCAAGCAGGCTATAGATAAACTCATAATATTTCTTACCCAAGGCCGAACGGTTATTCCTGCAGCAGACACACAAGTTAGCCACAATTTGCATAATATAATGTATACAGTTCTCTAGTTTTCCCCTGTTCGTCCCTGCATCAAACAGTTAGGTATGCAAGAATGCTAGCCTAGCATGCGTCCTAACTATATGATGGTCCCCTCATCGAGATTAGCAGTTAGGACGTACAAGCCCATCTCACTAATAGACTTATCTCGGTCTACCCAAGGACGTACAAGCCTTAGGTATCTAGATCTCTTCCCGGGCCGAACGATCCCCAGTGCCCCAGGAACCGCTCGAGAGATAATCCTTGTGCACAAGTTGTCCTGACCAAATGCATGAATGCAAGCCCTATCAGAAAAATATGCTATCATGCAACTGATGAACAATGCACATCAAGTCTATCTCTTTTTCTCATTTTCAAGCTCAAGTCCAAATAGCCGAAGCTCACTCTCTTAATGCACATTGCTTAATAGCCACACGTGTTAAGCCTCGAGGTGGACTATTAGTCTAGATTCACAAGTTCACGCTATTCTCTAAGTTTGTCTTTTCACAAGCCAACAATAAAACATATTCAAGCAAGTTAACTCTTAAACAAGTAACAAGCAAGAACAGTTCTTATAACTCTAGCATGCAAATTCTATCTCTTGTGGACAAGCATTCTAATATTCCAGTCTAGCATACGATATAAGTGCAAGCAATCCTCTTTACTCTTGTTATTAGCATGGCAAGGTTCTATCTCATTTCAGACAAGCATTCTAGTTCTCTTATTAGGCAAGCAAGCAGATTCGTTTTAATGACAAGCTATGTGAGTTCTCTTATTAGCATACTGAGTCGGTTTTATCTTTCTTCTTATGAAACAATCTTATTAAGCAACAAGCATTCAAAAACTCAGATTCATTATTAAGTCGTGCAAGAATCAAAGAATGCAGTTCTGCCCACTCACATTGATTAATCGGTCGGGAACTCTCCGAGAAGACTTCCGTTCGAGCAAGCAAGGCGATCTCACTTGTACATAGTGCCTACGCGGAGCGGGACACTACATACTTACCCACCAACAAAGAGTTTCGTCCTCGAAACTCAAGGAGAAACTCACGAAAACACAAAACAGCGATAGTCCTCATCCCTCACCATCCTTAATCAAAACTCAGCAATCCAGAAATCACCAATCACATCTCAAGCAATAAAAACAAATCCAGAAAACTTTTTGCGCGCATCTTTGAGAATATTTACGGACTTATTGTATGGAACGTTTATTGCAACACAATCACAACTCAGAGTCGGAGGCAACGGAATGGGCAAAGAATCGAGTCGCTCTGATACCATTATGTCACGTCCCGGTCCCGCAGGGCCGTTCGTCCTCGCTTTGGTCCCTACGGAACCGATCGTCCTCGCACGGGCGTGATACCGTGCAAGCCTAAGATGCGCTTGCACAAGGCCAAAGCTTTGATACAAGGGCAAGTAAGTTATTCAATACTGAAGCAACGACACACATATTGCAGAAAAGTGAAGATCACAATGGCATATGAAAATAAGCTCTTTTATTGATATCGAAATTTGTTACAAGCGGCGCATGGCCGAGGTTACAGATCGCTCAAGCACTCTTCTCTCGATTATAATGATACCGTTCCATACATCATGTCCCTCTATATAAAAGCAGCTCAATCTCGATACGGCTCAAGACATCGACTCCAGATTTCCGGCTCCTTGGGATGAGGCACGGCTATCGCTTCCTCGCACGAACGGCACCTGAGAACAAGCAAACTGTTGGTGGGTCAGCACTTTATGCAAGTACTGGTGAGATAAAATGTAAATCCCCTGATTTTTAAGAATTTTTAAAATTTGATTTTACACAATTTTCTGGAAAGTTTCTGGGATTTTTTTTGTAATTAAAATCAGGGTTTAATTATTAAATGATTTTATTAGATAATAAATGATATTAAAATATTATAAAAATAATATTTTTGGGTGTAAAATGAAAAACTGGACTTAGGGTAATTTTTCTGGAATTTATCGGACCCAGGACCTATTTTTAAATCACATGAAAACAATTATTTATTTATTATCTATTTATTTATTTAATTATGTATTTTATTTAATAAAGCCCGAGCCCATCAGGCCCAGCCCGGCCCAACCGACTCCGGCCCAAACCCATTGGCCTTAGCGGGTCGGGTCGGGTCCGCCTGACCGAACCCGCACCCGAACCCGCCCGCAGACCCGCTCCCTCTTCCCCTTCCTGCGAACCCGACGCCGCCCGACTCCTCTCGTCCCCGCCGCCGGCAGTCGTGCCGCTCCGGCTACCCGAAACGACCGCCTCTTCCGCTCCACCTCCCGCACTCTCCACCGGCTGCCCCGCCGTCTTCCACCTCCTCCCTATATAAAGAGCCCTAGCCACTCGCCTCCCTCTTCTTCCTCCTCCTTCTCCGACAACTCCCAGCCGCCCTAGCCAGCCGTTCTCGACCTGACCGCCCTGGTGCCCAGCCCGCCTCGCCAGCGCCGCCTTCTCTTTCCCTTTCCTCCTCCTTCCTCCTCGACCCAGCAGCTAGCAGCAGCAAGCTCAGCCGCCAGCTCGCCGTCGACTTCCCCTCGACCGCCTCCTCTGCTGCCCGGCCTCCCTCCGGACCGCCTCTGGCCGCCCAGCCCAGCAACCCTCCGGCGGGCACAGTCGAATCCGACGAAGCTCGGAGCCCTAACCCCAGTACAGTGGGATACAGCCCGGACACAGCACTGTGCTGTGTCGGCGTGTCGGGTCGTGTCGACACGGACACAGAAATCTCAGATTTTGGAGTCCTGTTCAGGTACTCCTAATTTTTTTCTCGTAGTTCCGATTTCGATTCCGTAAATTTCATCGCGTAGCCTGTATGACCCTCTCGGTGCCCGGACAAACCGCTCGGGGCATCGCGTCCTGTGGTGATCGCACACCGCGATCCAAAAACAGGAAAAACCAGACCCTGTTTTACCCCGGAACTAAGTACGCCCCGCCAAACGGGACGACTTGGTCGCGTGCGGTCTTCACAGATACGTGCGCGTCGTTGATACGGACGTGTGGGATTTTGCAGAAGCTGATTCGGATGTGCGTGCACACCGCAATCAATGCGTATCCGCGGACACCGCCCCGTATCCGACCTTTCTGAATCTCGCTGTAACTTAGTGTATACACGTCGGATCGAGACGAAACTTGCGCCATCGGACTCATAGCAATACGCTGGTCCTGTGAGCCAAGTTTGGTTAGATTCTGAGAACGTTGACAAAATTGCGTGTCGTGGGCCCCACAGGCTCCACTCAACGGGCGATTTTGAGAACGGCTCATCGGAATCCAATTCTGGAAGTTCCGTTGGGTTTGTATCATCGTTCCTGACCTGTTGACACTAAGTTGGACAGATTTGCAGACCTTTGACCCTGACGCATTTTTCGGTGCAAAGCAGCCCACATCTGGACCCCGCCTTGACCCGAAATTGTCGTTTTTGCCCTTGTCTCCAAATTGGGCCCAAGGACAGGCATTTCTAGCTGATTAATATTTTTTAGATCTGATGGTGATGTCTATTTCAGCAACCGGAGTACTGCCTGCAAATTCCGCTGAAGTCAGAGCCACAATTGGAGCAGGAACCCCAGGCAAGTGTACCTTGCCAATCTCTGCAGTTTTTGCTATTTATTTCCTTGAGATATATACTTGTTGTACATGCTTCAACCTAGGACCGTGTGACTTACTTAGCGTCCGATTATAGTCGGGTGCCAACTTTGTACGCGGAGTTGTGTAACGTCACATAGACTTGGACACCGAGACCCCATACTCCTCGTGCTTGCATTATCAAGTACGTTTCACCCAGGACACCTGACACTATTTATGATACAGAATCGTCCTGCGATATTCATGGTGATTCTGTATAGGATACAGTTTTCATGACTTATTCCTTTGCCTAGATATTATATGACTGGATGCATTAGTTATGATCCTGTATGGCATGGACATGAGACGTCGTGGACATGAGATGCATGATTACATTGGGTGGGAAGAGTCACACAAACTACAGGTTGATTATATATATATTATGCCGGCGTCTTAGTCTCACTACGAGCTAGACAACCACATGATATCACTGCTACCGGCTCCCCGACACAGAGCTTGTAGTGGTTTCAGCCTGAGTTCTAGTGCTACTCTTATCTTGCATATCACTTAGATGGTTATATAGTCTACCTTATCGTTTCATTTATTTTCTGCACTGCATTATATTTTGGCTTGTATTTTCTGTACCTTGCTATGTCCCCTGAGGACCTGGAATGGATTGTATCCCCAGATTTAGCAGACGAGATCTACCCAGAGGTATACGGAACATGGGCACTACTCGGAGCAGTACCTGAACCTGAGGACGAGGTGATCGCTGAGGACTTCTTCTGAACAATTGCTTCGCCATGCTCAGTCTTTATGGCAAATAGACTTTATTTCCTGTTTCATTAAACTCTTTATTTCCTGTTTAATTGAACTATTTATTTCCTGTCTTTGAGAACTTGTGTAAACAGACTTAATATCGGATTGTTCTCCGATTTTATTTACTTTGACTGTTGTTGTTTAATATTTCTTTTCTGCTGTTGCTATCTTATATCTGTGGATGAGAATAGTAAAATCCTGACTGATGTAATACAGCTTAAGTATGCCCGATGGATCCATTAAATTGGGTTTGTCCATCGGTGCGTGCTGCTGGCCATTGCCACGTGTCCAATCCTCGGTATTTTGGGACTGGGGCGTGACATAAAACAACTGAACAAAAGCTACACCCCCTGAAACCCACACTAAGTAATCTTGTGGCAAAATATTTGCATTACTAGTGATCTTGCTAGTTTTACCTAAGTTTATTTCATGCAGTTCAGAACTATAGTCAGATTACATCTTTTTGAAAACACAAGTTAGAAACCAGTTTTGCATATTCAAACTATAAGCATACGATTCGGGACAGTGCTCTATCGTGCAGTGCGCAGCATGTATTGTGCATCACAATCTATCTCGTTTGGGGCAAAGTTAATCTAGCAGGCTGAAAATATCGAATCAAGGCAAGCATATCAAGTAGACTATTATGCACTCAAGCACTTAAGGCAACACATCTATATGATTTCGGTCCCCGCGAAACTCAGGATTGGCAGCGGTAATCCAGCCATCCAATGACTCATATACTGGTACTATTAGCAGCTGTGACTGAGGTTCAGCTCTGCACTAATAGCCATTGTCCAACCGATGCAAATGCAATGAAGCTCTATCAGATAAATCACGATGCATACTGAATGATCAAGCAGGCTATAGATAAACTCATAATATTTCTTACCCAAGGCCGAACGGTTATCCCTGCAGCAGACACACAAGTTAGCCACAATTTGCATAATATAATGTATACAGTTCTCTAGTTTTCCCCTGTTCGTCCCTGCATCAAACAGTTAGGTATGCAAGAAGGCTAGCCTAGCATGCGCCCTAACTATATGATGGTCCCCTCATCGGGATTAACAGTTGGGACGTACAAGCCCATCTCACTAATAGACTTGTCTCGGTCTACCCAAGGACGTACAAGCCTTAGGTATCTAGATCTCTTCCCGGGCCGAACGATCCCCAGTGCCCCAGGAACCGCTCGAGAGATAATCCTTGTGCACAAGTTGTCCTGACCAAATGCATGAATGCAAGCCCTATCAGAAAAATATGCTATCATGCAACTGATGAACAATGCACATCAAGTCTATCTCTTTTTCTCATTTTCAAGCTCAAGTCCAGATAGCCGAAGCTCACTCTCTTAATGCACATTGCTTAATAGCCACACCTGTTAAGCCTCGAGGTGGACTATTAGCCTAGATTCACAAGTTCACGCTATTCTCCAAGTTTGTCTTTTCACAAGCCAACAATAAAACATATTCAAGCAAGCTAACTCTTAAACAAGTAACAAGCAAGAACAGTTCTTATAACTCTAGCATGCAAATTCAATCTCTTGTGGACAAGCATTCTAATATTCCAGTCTAGCATACGATATAAGTGCAAGCAATCCTCTTTACTCTTGTTATTAGCATGGCAAGGTTCTATCTCATTTCAGACAAGCATTCTAGTTCTCTTATTAGGCAAGCAAGTAGATTCATTTTAATGATAAGCTATGTGAGTTCTCTTATTAGCATACTGAGTCGGTTCTATCTTTCTTCTTATGAAACAATCTTATTAAGCAATAAGCATTCAAAAACTCAGATTCATTATTAAGTCGTGCAAGAATCAAAGAATGCAGTTCTGCCCACTCACATTGATTAATCGGTCGAGAACTCTCCGAGAAGACTTCCGTTCGAGCAAGCAAGACGATCTCACTTGTACATAGTGCCTACGCGGAGCGGGGCACTACATGATTAATGCTCTCAACTTGCATATCACATAGCTGGTTATATACTTTGCCCTATTCATTTATTATTGTACTATATTTATTTGGCTTGAGTTATTCTTGTACCTTGGTATGTCCCCTGAGGACCTGGATCCGGATTATGTCCCCAGGTTTAGCAGAGGAGATCTACCCTGAGGTGTACGGGACATGAGCAGTCTTTGGAGCAGTATCAGAACCCGAGGATGAGGTGATCGCTGAGAATTTCTCATGAGTATCTGCTTATTCTATACTCAGTCTTTGCTGTTATTAGACTCTTTTATTTCTTGTTTAATAAATTATTGTATCAGACTTATCATAGGGTTGTTCCCTGAGATATAATTTATTGAGACTTGATGTTGATTTATATTTCATATTGATGTATTCATTTTTATGGATGAATTAGTATATTAGACCCTTACTGTTGTTTTACAGCTTAAGTACACCCTGATGGGTCCATTAAATTAGGTTTGCCCATCAGTGTGTGCTGCTGGCCATTGCCACGTGTCTAGTCCCTTGGTATTTTGGGACTGGGGCGTGACATGGTTTTTGTGGTGGCCCATGCAGGTCAACGACTAAATTGCTTCGGTTTTAACTTAGGAACTGAGCAAGCCTGCGACAAGGATAGGATAAGTTTTAGGATCTCATCCACTTGATTGAATCGTTCTTGATCTCTATCGGATTCAAATTAAATTCTTGACATGCATCCTGCCTTGATTGCTCTGTGCGCCTCTTATAGTTTATTTTGGATGCAGAGTAATGGATCCACGAGCAAACAACGAAACTCCTACAAGAATACCACAAGGTGCTGTTGCCACCTACGTAGAAGATGGAGTGACGCCATTAAATGGAGATCCCTCCACTCACCGAAGCAGTCAAACAAATCATCATGCCTCAAGAATCCAGCAAGATGATATTCCGCCACAGTTTACTCCACCAATGCCCGTATTCCCACAAGGGCAAGCTATGGACGGGCAACAGATATTTCAAATATTCTACGCGATGATGCAAGCCCAGCAGAAGGTTCATCAAGAAGTCCAACAAAGCCAAACGGAGAAGTTCTTTGACGGACTTAGCTCTGAGCAACAGAAATTAATCAGCTACGTTGCAACTACTTTAGACACGAAAGTCCTTGCTGCAGTCCGACGCATGGAGCACGTCACCAAGAGAGAGTCCAGTCAGAAGCGGCCGCATGCATCAGCACCAGACCAAGCACAGCAGGAAAGAGCTGCAAAGCGACCCCAGAGGAAACCACCACAGAGAGCAGCACCAAGAGCCTTATTCCTGCCTACATGTCAATATTGTGGCAAGCGAGGCCATATTAAGAATGCGTGCAAACGCAAATTGGGATTATGCTTGATTTGCGAATCCAACCAACATTTAGCCAAGGATTGTCCTGAGCATCAAGATAGAGCATTAATGGTAAACCAACAAGCTTTACCAGTACCGAGGCCAGTCTATCCAGCATTTGGAGCACCACAGACGGGAGTTGAAGGAGTCATACTACCAGCTCCAGGTGGGTATCAGCCGAGGCCACCTTTGGTACCCCAGGCAGTACTCTTTCAGCAAGTCCAGCAATGGCAGAGGGCACCACCGCAAGGACGCGGATAAGCTTTTGCGATTATAATAGAGGACGCGCAGACTCGTGGAGTAGCAAATATGTGTAAGTTATTCATAGATGTCTATTCCAAGTATTGCTTTAGCACGTACCTGTTAGATCATGACCTTAGCCTTAAACCTAGTAATGTTGAACTTGTTAATAATTGATAACCTAGTTTTTCTAAGTTGTAGTTTTATTTGCTCTAACCAGATTTTCTTCACTCTTGAATTACCTAACTTTTATTGTCTAGGGAAATACTTTATTCCTTCCCTAGGTGTTTTGCTTAAACACTCATCATTCGATTTCTTCTTGATCAAGATTCTTTGTTTGTGTGTCGTGCTTCAAACATATTTTACAACCGTGTTATCTCTTCTGACCGGTTATATTTCATTATTCTTTGATTGCTAGGATGCAATCCTCTTAAGGGAGGTAGATTGTAAACCCCCAAATAATTCAGGTATTTAAAAATAAATTTTCGAATTTTTTTGGAATTTTTAATTAATTAAAATCAATGTTTTCTGGTATTAAATATTTTTTGTGATTTTATTAAATATTAAAATATTATAAAAATAATATTTTTGGGTGTAAAATAAAATATTAGACTTACTGCAATTTTTCTGGAATTTATTGGACCCCAGAACTATTTTTAAAGACCAAAAAATTAATATTTTAATATAAACCAACCTGAACCGGTTTATTAAACCAAATTGAACCAAACCCTGAACTGGACCAACCCAATCGAACCCAAACCAATCCTATTGGATCGGGTCGAATCTGAACCCGACCCGACCCGCCAACCCGTACCTGAACCCATTAACCTATCTGATCTGGTCGGATCCGAATCCAATGTCCGACCCGACCCGATCCGCCTACCCGCTACTGCTACAGTGACCCTTCCCTGACCCTTCGTTCCTCGGCCATTTTTCGGCGATGCTTCGCCTCCCCGACATTTTGCCTCCGGCCGATCCGCCTCCCCGGCCTCTCCACCTCTCTAACCGCCGACCTATCCCCTCCCTGAACTGCCGACCGATCTCCTCCCGATTCCCCTATTTAAAACCCCACGGCCACTTCTCTCCACCACCGCCATCACCACTTCACCCCTCCATCGTGACCCTCGACCCCGGTCGCTGCCACCACCGTCTTCGTCACACCATGACGCTTTCGCTTCCTTCCTCCTCTCCGACGAGAACCCTCAGCCGACACATCAACCCCATCTCCACCACCAACGATCACCACCATCCCCGTCAACCCCTCCGGCCACCGTCCTCCACCGAGCTCCCCAGGGTCGACGACATCTCCGGTGACCCGACTAACCCCCGGCGATGACTTCCCACCAACCCTAGCAACCACCGCACAGTGTCGCCGCCCATTCGCGCCGCGCCGCCTTGTGTACGCCAAATACAGTCGATACCGACCCCCTATTCAGGTAAGAAATTCTCTCTCCTCGCAGTCTTATTTTTCGTTCTGTCGAATCGTGCACGTACCCTACGTGACCCTCTCGAACCTCGTACAATTCGTTCGGGATATCGCGTTCTGTGTCGGTCGTAAATCGCAACACAAAATCAGGAAAAACTTCCCAATTTCTAAAAATTTAGAAATTTCCCCAAACTCCCCAGTTTGCGACCATTTTGCGAACAACCTGCTAAATGTTTTCAAAATTTGCTTGAACAGTTATTTGGACCATATGACCAAGTTTTAAACCCTATTTTTAGTTTATTTTATTGAGCTGTAGTTTGTATTTAATTCGAGGGTGAAAATGACCAAAATATTGGTTATTTAAAATCCTGATTTTCTCGGAACTGGGTGCGCCCCGCTAAACAAGGCGACTTGGTCGTGTGCGAACTTCACTGAAAGGTGCACACCGTTAATACGGATGTGTGGGATTTCGTGAAAGTTGATTTGGATGTGCGTGCACACCGAAATCAACACGTATCCGTCGACAACGCCCCGTATTGGCCTTGTTCTGAAACTCGTTGTAACATCGGGTACGCTCATTGTATTGAAATGAAACTTACGCCATCGGACTCGTAGAAATACACTGGTCCTGTGACCCAAGTTTGGTTCGATTCTGAGAACGTTGACAAAATACCGTATCGTGGGCCCCACGGCTCCACTTGATGGGCGATTTTGTGATCGGCTCATCGGAATCCAGTTCTGGATATTCCGTTGGGTTCGTATCATTATTCTGGACTTGTGGACACTAAGTTTGGCAAATTTGGAGAACATTGTCTCTGGCACCTTTTTCGATGCGAAACGGGCCACATGTGGATCCCGCTTTGACCAGAAACTGTCACTTTTGCCCATGTGTCCAAATTGGACTTATGGACAGGCAATTCTAGCTATTTCATGTCTTATGAACCTGATGGTAACGTTTATTTCAGCAACCGAAAGAGTACCTGCAGATCCCGCTGATACCAGAGTAGCAGTTGGAAACCAGATCCCAAGCAAGTGTACATTGCCATACTTGCAGCACTTATTTTCTATTATTCCCTTAATTTAATTATATGATATAAATGTTCAACCTAGGACCGTGTGACATTACTTAACGTATGAATAATATTCGGGTGTCAACGCCGTATACGGAGTTGTGTAACGTCACCTAGACATGGATATTGAGACCCTATACATTCTCGTGCTTGCATTATCAAGTACGTCATACCACAGGGCACCTGACACTATTCATGAGACAGAATCTTCTTGAGATATTCATGGTGATTCTGTATAGGTTACAGGATTAGTGACATAGACTTTATACATATGCATAAATATCATTATGACTTGCTGTATTAGATATGATCTTGCATGTCATGGACATGAGACGTGTGATTATATTGGGTGGGGAGGGTTTTACCATACTAAAAGACTGATTATATATATATATATATATATATATATATATATATATATATATATATATTACTGGAGGTGCCTTAGACTCTGACACAGAGCTTTGGCACATTTATTGGCCCTTCGAGAGAATACTGTTATGGGTTTCCCCGACACAGAGCCTATATTAGTCTCAGCCTGAGTATGATTAATGCTCTCAACTTGCATATCACATAGCTGGTTATATAGTTTGCCCTATTCATTTATTATTGTACTGGATTTATTTGGCTTGAGTTATTCTTGTACCTTGCTATGTCCCCAGAGGACCTGGATCCGAATTATGTCCCCAGGTTTAGCAGAGGAGATCAACCCCGAGGTATACGGGACAAGAGCAGTCTTTGGAGCAGTACCAGAACCCGAGGACGAGGTGATTGCTGAGAATTTCTTCTGAGTATCTGCTTATTTTATACTCAGTCTTTGCTGTTATTAGACTCTTTTATTTCTTGTTTAATGAATTATTGTATCAGACTTATCATAGGGTTTTTCCCCGAGATATAATTTATTGAGACTTGATGTTGATTTATATTTCATATTGATATATTCATTTCTGTGGATGAGATTAGTATATTAGACCCTTACTGTTGTTTTACAGCTTAAGTACACCCTGATGGGTCCATTAAATTGGGTTTGCCCATCGGTGTGTGCTGTTGGCCATTGCCACGTGTCTATTCCCTTGGTATTTTGGGACTTGGGCGTGACACCTTAACTTCTAAATTGATAACTAGCATCTCAATGATACATCTCTATGTTACTACCATACCTCACCTACACAATCTTCTGGCTCAAACCCTTGCAGTCAAACATTGAACTGATATCTTAGTATCATTCCCTTCCATCACCGACCCTGGTATCAACTGATACTAATCAAGTATCAATAACCTACTGATCAAACTGAGCACACACACCTATACCACTGCAATGCACCAAGTCCTAACCTTTCAGCTAATTCCTTCTTACATTATTGCATCAGCTGCATTAAATCCCTATTTACCATCATTATGTTAACCCCTTAGCCTTACTTGATACTCACAAAACCATTATCATTAACCTGTATAAATCCAACACAGGAGTCCTTCACCTTGCTTGGTATCCTAACTATCATTAGTATATCTGATACTCCCAATTAACTTCCCAAAACTCAGATACTCACATAAGAAACTAACAGTAAAGTCTGCACACTTAGAATCAAAACTGAACGCTAATGATACCATATTCAGACCGATACTCAATAAGTATCTCCATGTATCAGTGAACTGATAAACATCAGTTGACATTGCTCTTGAATGCTCAAAACACACACAGGAACCATACCCTCTGATACTTCCATCCACCATCCCAGGGAGCCTATACCCATGCACATACATATCATCTAACCTCTCCGAACTCTGAAATCCTGACCCTTTCCTCTTGCTACTGCCTACTATATCTTGCCTGATGCATGCAGCTGCTGTTGCAAATGCTCGATTCTGCAAACTACACTGTGTATCCAATGCACACAGGTAACCTTGCAGTTCAATTCCCTGCATGTGCACCAATACACAAGCCCGAGCTCCCCCCCCCCTTCAACTTAATTCACTCACAACACAGAGTGCACTGCTCACACCCATAGTTCACAGTAAATTCTTATTCATAGTCTCCACACAATAAATCCCTCCTCTCATAATCACATTATCCATTACTTATGATACCAATACTCATAATCATAACACTAACACATAACCCATTAAAGCATATATATATATATATATATATATATATATATATATATATATATATATATATATATATATACACACACACACACACTAGTACATTAATTATATATATAACTACACATATAGAATTACTTCCTAACCAAAAACCAAACACTTAGAGTACAAAATTAAGATATTCATGATACCTAACCAAATGGAGATTCAAAACCCAAACAACTACTCAAACACTAATTATACACATCAGTATTATCACAATACAACTAAAGTAACTTGCTACAATGAGAATTGGGGAGTAATTGCACAAAACAGTCAAAATAAGCTCTATATCGTACCGTATCATACAGTATCGTGATACAGCCTATTTGTGTCTAATTGTGGACACGTAGCTAGTATTTTAACCCCGATCTAAGTTTAATGAGCCTAAATTAGTCTCGTGACACATACTTGATGTGTCAATTTCGTAATTCTACCAAAACACACACAAAAATCTATGTAGAAATTATAATACACAATAATTTAGCCTAGAACTTCTTTCTATAGTTAGCCCTATGCCATTGGGGGTATTTCTAAGGGTCAAATGCATGATTTGGAACCTACAATGAAGGTAAATTCAGAATTGTACCTTGTCACGCCCCAGTCCCAAAATACCGAAGGACTAGCCACGTGGCAATGGCCAGCAGCACACTCTAATGGGCAAACCTGTCACTACTATATTCCGAAAACAGGGGTATTTTTGACTTTTCATAATATTTAATATTATTATAGTTACCATTAATTAATTGCATGATAGTATATTTGATTTTTAAATAGTTATGTGGTGTGTAATTAAATATAGTATTATATACAGTGTTCATTTATTTTGAGCTAGCAGACTTGACCTAGAAGCCAGTATACGAACACCTGTCAGGAATTTTGGAATTTTGTATTTAATTATTTATTTAGAATTTAATTAGTGGAGATTGTAATTAATTACCGTATTTTTATTTAATTATTGCGCATTGCCTTTGCTTCGATATTTGGAGCGCTACCCTAGCTTTTGTCTTCCAACAAATTTCACAATCTTGCCCTAGACATGCCCGCCTTCCATTCTACTATTTTTGTAACTCATAATTATGCTCTCTGTGCATTGTTTCTAGCCGCACAAAAATCGTCGCGGACGTTATTTAATAAATCTCTATTTTGTATCGTTGTGCGTTCCAATTTAAATTGGGGACAATCTTGACCTATTTTTTCGTGCGACCCAAATTAAAGAAATATTCTGTTCTGAGTCTTCTTCATTATTGGTATTGATGACCTGACCTGATTTTGGCCCCATGTACTCCTAATTAATTTTAGAACACAACTTGCATTTATTTCTAATTAAATTGAGGATACTATTTTAACCAATTCTGAAAATCCCAATTTAATTCCAGTGCCCTGCAAATTGAGCCTATACCGATCATACAACGCCCCCTGACCCTACAAAAACATCGGACACTGAATCGCCCGCCAAATTTTTGTCATTTCATGCGTTTGTGCAAATATCCAAATTTAAGGGGGCTAAATTGCAAATTTGCATTTTTATGCCAACACCCAATTGTTTAAGCAATGAGGGAACCTAATATTATTTAATTAGCCTCTCACCCTCATCCCCACATGAATTATTTTCTCCATGTCAAATCTGGACCCCTCATTCAAAGGGGGTCAATCCTAACCCTTGATTCTATACACCCTCTTCCCTATTTAATGTCTTGTCCCATCAAACCCTAATCCCTAGAAAACCTAGGTTTCCCTACCACCTCACAAGCCCCCACAATTCCTCTCCCCAACCGTATGAAATCCCTCTTCTTCCTCTTTTCTCCATTTTTTTACTTTCTTTTTCTTTCTTTCTTCTTCTTCTCCTTCTTCCTTTACTAATTTAAATTAGAGGAGAAAAGGGGGGAAACCTGGAAGCTACTGTTCAACAGCCGACTTCCCTTGTACTCCGGCCATCCGGCCGAGTATCGACCCCGCAGTTCCTGTTCACCCGGCCATTGCCCGACCCTGCACTCCTCCGGCGCCGGCGAGACTCCAAGCCTCCTCCACCTCTCCTTCTGCTGTCATCTCCCGGCCGACACTCCGGCAAGTCTCGGCTTCCCCATCACCGCTGCTGTACTCCAGCGGCCTGTCTCCCTCAGGGGGCCAACCACCACCGCTCCCTGCTCCTTTTCCGGCGGCCTGCTGCTCGACTCAACCCGCGCTCCTCTCTGCTGTGAGCCCGACCCCACTCCGACTGAACTCCGGCCGGCATCTACATCCACCACCACCTCCGGCAGCCACCACCACCTATCACCACCACAGTAATCCTCCTTCCCTCTTCCCTTTCCCTGTTAGTTAGTATGTATATGATTTATTTAGTATGTATATGTAATTTAGTGAAATTAATGTATATATAATTAATGTAAAATTTGGTATACATTTAAATTAGTGTATATATGTTTTATATATATATATACGCGTATATGTATGTATATATATATATCTCACGTATATCTCTATACTTTAATGTATATGTATTGCATATGTATTCTAGTATAAATACGTATTAGATGTGTATATGTATAATTAATGAATATGTATATGTATATATTTAACAGGGTTGATATAAATATAAATACGTACTTAGTATATGCATTATTGGTATTGTATAAATTGATATATATATATATCTATGTTTGTATATACTATGTATATGCTTTCAACCTATATAATTTGTATATATGTATAAAAATATATATATTTTGTACATGCTTTTATTATATTCCTAATATACATAGTATAAATTTAAATTTGGTGTATTATTATTAGTATATTTAAATGACAATGTTGACAATATATATCTATTCTAAAATGTATTTTTGGCATATATGAGTATACATATATAATGTTCAACTAGCATAAATCAAATATGTATGTTTAATAGTATATGTATTAGTATATATTTAATTAGTGTGTATAGTATAGTGTATGTTTAGAATATTGTATGTATTGATAAATTGGTAAATGCTATATATATTTTGAATATTGTATTGTATTTTTCATATAGACTGTGTATTAAATATGTACTATTTTGGTATAAATGTATAAATATGTAAATACGTATTTGATATATGTTAATATATAAATATACGTATTTTGGAAAATGTGCAACTATAGCAAGTAATTTATATTGGTATATATTTTAGATATATTTCATGAATTATGTTTATACATATATACATACAAGTATTATTTTATTATGTTTATATGCAAGTATTATTTTATTTTTAAGTATATATTTATACATATATCTATTATTGAAATTGATGGAAATTATATGTAATCAGTTAATGAGATATTATTTAAATATGTATCCCTACTAGTTGACCCTAGCTGACTAGTGCCCTGCCTGGCATGACCCTGAGGCCAGTGTTTATAGACTGTGTGTTAGGATAGCACCTGATACAAGTGTTATAATTGTGATTTGTTTATAGGACTGTTGGTTCACCCAGGGGATACTCTGGAACAGGACATCAATAATTATCAGCTAAGGACCCAAGGCAAGTACATTCTCTGATAATTTCCAATTGTTGATAATTCCTATAAATTCAATAATCTAGGAATGTTACATCTGAATCCTTTACATTGTGCTACACGGACTAGTATAGCTTGGATCTGCAGTCATGAGATGTTACCTTGATTATCGTATTGATATTGTACACGACATATATATTAGACATCGTACATGATAGATTGGACTTGCTCGTGTATCGTGACGTGTCATGGTTGGATCCATAGTACTAGTTGGGGGCGGGGAAGTAGTTAGTAAGAAATGTGATCATAACCTCTTATTGTAGTGTAGAACAATGTAAGTGTTAATCATGCTCTTCACATATGATTAGCCAGGCCCTGTAGCTATCGTACATGTTCCCAAGCCGATCACATTTCGAAACTACTATTTCAAACACTTAGAATAGATTACAGTTCCCTATTTTAAATCATATACTACATCACCCGTATATGATGCTGTACCTTGTTCTTTCCATTTCTTTTATGCACTGACTATATCATATTGCCTATTGCCTATTTTTTTACATTGCCTGTCTCTTTATTTTTCCATTGCATTATTCACTGTCTTCTCAGTATCTAGCATCATCTGTTTATTACTTTATAGTCCTTATCAATTATATGGAACTGTTATTTGAGAATTGTACTTTGCTCCTTCCTGACTGGAAATATTTTTTCAGACTATGCCTTAGAGGACCGCTGTCCGACACTTTATGGACCATATGGTGAGTAGCTGCAGACTTGGTAGATTAGTTGTGATTCCGGGAGGTCTAGACGGAAATTACTATCTTGTTAGTTCTTTAAGTAGACTATTTTGGTACCGGATTTGTCTCCGGCATTTTTATTGAGACTTGGATATTGTTGAGTTAGTATATTACTTTTTTGGACTTGTGTTGTATTTAATTTCTGTTCGTTATCTTATCGTGCTGTAATCTTGTGATTGAGTATGTGCTCGTTTATTTGTGTCATCCGTGCCTCCTTATGGAGATTAGATGTTGTGTGACATTAGCTAGATAGTATCAAGACCTTGACAACGTTCTACCGCCGACACTGCGGCGTAGGCTGGACGTACCCACGCACTCGTACCCCTAAACCGGGTGCGGGTCGTGACAAAACCCAATTTAATGGACCCATCAAGGTGTACTTAAGATGTAACACAATAATAAAGTCTACTAAATATGTCACAATCTAATCTCATCCATGGAAGATAAATATGATCAATATCAGCAAAATCAAATATAACTGTCATCAAGTCTCAATAAAGTAAATCGGGGAACAACCCGATAATAAGTCTGATACACTGGTTCAACAGACCAGAAATAAAAGAGTCTAATAAGAGAAAATACTGAGTATAAATAACAGATACTCAGGAGAAATCCTCGGCCATCACCTCGTACTTGGGAATCGATTCAGCTCCAGTGTCTGCTCCTGCTCCTGCTTCTGCTCCTGCCCCGTATACCTCGGGATAGAATTCCTCTGCTAAACCTGGGGACATAATCCGAAATCCAGGTCCTCAGGGGATATAGCAAGATACAAAATAACACAAGCCAAAATAAATCCAGTGTAATAATAAATGAAACAATAGGGTAAACTATGTAACAATCTATGTGGAATGCAAGTGAGAGCATCACTAGTACTCAGGCTGAGACCGATACAAGCTCTGTGTCGGGGAGCCGGTAGCAGTAATATCACGTAATATGCCTAGCTCTGATGTAGAGTCTACGGCCTCACAATAATAAATATATATACATAAATTAGCCTGTAGCCTGTGTCTCTCTCCACCCAATGTAATCACACATCTCATGTCCATAACGTCTCATGTCCATGTCATACAAGATCATATCTAATGGAACAAGTCATATGATAGCTATGAATATAATATCTATGTCACAAATTCTGCAGCCTATACAGAATCACCATGAATATCCCAGGAATATTCTGTCTCATGAATAGTGTCAGGTGTCCTAAGGTATGACGTACTTGATAAGGCAAGCACGAGAATGTATAGGGTCTCGATATCCATCTCTAGGTGAAGTTACACAACTCCGCGTACGGTGTTGACACCCGAATATTATTCGGACGTTAAGTAATGTCACACGGTCCTAGGTTAAGCAGATACAACATATAAATAAATTAAAGGAATATTATATAACAATAACTGCAAAGTTGGCAAGGTACACTTGCCTGGGGTTTGGATACCAACAGCTACTCCAGTATCAACGAAATCTGCAGATACTCCTCCGAAAGCTGTAACAAACACTACCATCAGATTCAGAAGATATCAAATAGCTAGATTTGCCTATCCATAAGTCTAATTTGGACACAGGGACAAAAGTGACAGTTTTTGGTCAAAGTGGGGTCCACATGTGGCCCGCTTCGTACCGAAAAATGTGCCAAAGATAATATTCTCCAAATTTGTCAAACTTAGTGTCTACAAGTCCAAAACGATGATATGAACCCAACGGAATATCCAGAGCTGGATTTCGATGAGCCGATCACAAAATCGCCCGTCAAGTAGAGCCGTGGGGCCCACGATATGCGGTTTTGTCAACGTTCTCAGAATCGAACCAAACTTGGGTCACAAGACCAGAAAATGCTACGAGTCCGATGCGCAAGTTTCGTTTTGAAACGACGAGCACACATAAAGTTACAACGAGTTTCAGAACATGGTCGATACGGGGCGTTGACGACGGATACGCGTTGATTCCGGTGTGCACACACATCCAAATCAACTTCCGTAAAATCCCACACGTTCGTATTAATGGCGCGCACCTTTCGGTGAAGTTTGCTCATGACCAAGTCATCCCGTTTAGCGGGGCGCACCTAGTTCCAAGAAATTTGGATTTATAAATAACCAATATTTTGGTCATTTTTACCCTAAAAAATATCAAAATCTACAGCACAATAAATTACACTAAAAGTAGGATTAAAAACTAGGTTATATGGTCTAATTAATTGTTTAGAAGGATTTTGAAAACATTACACAGGTTAGTCGCAAAACGGTCGTGAACTGGGAAGTTCGGGACGAATTCTGAATTTTCAGAATTGGAGGTTTATTTCCCTGATTTTGCGTCGCAGTTTACGATCGCCACATGACGCGATACTCCGGACTATTTGTACGGGTTTTAAGAGGGTCACGCAGTCTACATGTCACAGCAGACAAAACAAAATATGGATCTACGTACAGGAAGTTATGAGAGCGACAAGGCATGTACCTCACTTAGGTACACTGTTTCAGACAGGACGGCGTGATGACGCACAGCGGCGGGGCACGGCTGTGCTCGGCTGGTCGGAGGTGGCACTGTTGCTGGAGTCTGCTCGGGGTTCGTCGGAGGTTGCTCGTTGGCCGGAGGGTCTTCACTAGAGGCTCTGGTTGCCGGAGGACGATGGTGGAGGTGGTTGACGGTGGAGGCAAAGTCGGGGTACGGGTTTTATAGGGGAGGTCGGGGAGGGGATCCGGCGGCTGTTGCGAGGAGGTGGAAAGGAAGAGGCGGCCGACGTTGGGGAGGCGAACCGAGGGGTCACGACGGCTGGGTCGCCGGAGGGTCGCGGCAACGGTTGGCGGTGAAGTCGGAGGGACTCGGCGGATCGAATAATTTCTGTTACTGTAGCAACGGTTGGGTATTTGGGTCGGGTTCGGGTCGCAGGTACGGGTCCAGATCCGACCCGACCCGCTAGGGTAATGGGTTCGGTTCAGGGTTGGTTTGGTCCATTAAACCGGGTTTTATTTTGTTTAAATTGGTTTATTTGGGGTTTATTTAAAACATTAATTTTTATGTCTTTAAAACTAGTTCTGGGGTCCAATAAAATCCAAAAAATTGCTGTAAGTCTAATATTTTATTTTACACCTAAAAATATTATTTTCATAATATTTTAATATTATTTTTATTTACATAAAATATTTAATTCAGAAGAATATTTATTTATTTATTTAAAAATAGCAAAAAAATCCTAAAAATTTTATTTTTAATTTCTGGAAAAAAATACGGGTGTTTACAATCTACCCCTCTTAAGAGGATTGCGTCCTCGCAATCAAAGAATTAACTACTAAAGGAAATTAAAGCATGGTAACTAAAAGAAATGCTTAGTTTATACCTGCATCTTTGAACAAATGAGGATAACGCTGGCGTATGATATCCTCTCGTTCCCAGGTAGATTCGTCGGGGGAATGATGTTTCCAAGCTACTCGAACCAGTCTAATCATCTGACCCCGCAATGTCTTCTCACTGATGTCGAGTATCCCAACTGGCTGCTCTTCATATCTCAAGCAAGGGCCTACTGCAATATCAGAATGATCGACTACGTGGCTTGGGTCAGTCACGTACCTTCTTAGCTGTAAGACATAGAATATATCATGCACTCCCTCTAAAGATGGAGGTAATGCAAGACGATACGCCACCTCACCAATGCGCTCCAGAATATCAAATGGCCCAATGTACCTTGGGCTCAGCTTGCCTCTGCTCCCAAATCGAATAGTACCTCGAGTAGGTGAGATCCTCAAGAATACGTGCTCTCCTTCTTTGAACTCCAAAGGACGTATGTGTGTATCAGCCCAATGCTTCTGTCTGTCCTGAGCTGCACGAAGATGATTCTGAATTTGCTTTACCTTCTCAACAGTCTGTATCACCAACTCTGGACCCAGTATTTGACGCTCGCCAACGTCACTCCAACATATCGATAATCTGCACTTTCTGCCGTATAAAGACTCGAATGGTGCCATCTGGATGCTTGTCTGGTAGCTGTTATTATAAGAGAACTCCACCAAGTGCAAATGATCTTTCCAAGACCCTCCAAAGTCTAACATACACGATCGCAGCATATCCTCGAAGATCTGAATCGTGCGCTCAGATTGACCATCTGTCTGTGGATGGTAAGCAGTGCTGAACTTGAGTCGGGTGACAAGACTTTCTTGCATGCTTTGCCAAAAATGGGATGTAAATCTTGAATCACGATCTGACACAATACTAACCGGTACTCCATGTAATCTTACGATTTGTCATATGTACATGTCGGCTAGTACTTCCGTGGACTGTCTAACTCTAAACGGCAAGAGATGTGCCAATTTAGTGAGTCGATCCACTATAACCCACTGGGGCTTCTTGGAAATACTATAACAAAATCTATAGTAATATGTTTCCACTTCCATTCTGGTATGGGAAGCGGCTGTAACATACCAGCAGTTCTTTGATGCTCGGCCATAACTTGCAGGCAGACCAAATATTTTGCCATAAATCGTGCAATCTTCCTCTTCATTCTATGCCACCAATAATACTGCCTTAAATCTAGGTACATCTTCGTTCCTCCCGGATAAATAGAGTACATGGAGCTATGTGCTTCAGTCATCAACTCATGTCTCAATTCTCCATTCGAAACATATAGGCAATTTACGCACCTTAATGTCCCGTCCTCATGTATGCGAAGTCTCGTCTGCAAGCCTGCATCTGTCTTCTCTTTAAGTCTTCAAAATCTAGCATCGGTGGACAATGCCGCCTTAATCCTCTCCACAAGTGATGACTTAACTTCAAGATTCGCCATCAACCCACTTTGTCAAGGCAAAACAATCTCTATATTGAGCTCATGTAGATCCTTTAATAGTTGGGGCTGCATCGTTAAGAAATAAGTTGTAGGCTTCCTGCTGAGTGCATCTGCTATGATATTCACCTTGCCCGGATGGTACTGCAGATCTATATCAAAGTTGACCATCAACTCAAGCCAGCGTCTCTGTCTCATATTGAGCTCTTTCTGAGTATATACATACTTCAGACTCTTGTGATCAGTAAAGATTTCTATCTTTTCTCCATAAAGATAGTGCCTTCATAACTTTAATGCAAATATTACTGCAGCTAGCTCAAGATCGTGCGTCGGGTAGTTCTTCTCATGGACCTTTAGCTGTCTCGATGCATAAGCAATAACTTTGCCATGTTGCATCAAAATAGATCCTAATCCACTGCCTGACGCATCACTATAAACAACAAAGCCTCCTGATCCTGAAGGAAGAGTCAAGATCGGTGCTGTTGTTAATCGTCTCTTCAATTCTTTAAAGGCCTTCTGATAATCTTTCGTCCATGTAAACTCCTGGTCCTTACGTGTCAACCGCGTCATAGGCTCCACAATCCTTGAGAAATTTTCAACGAACCTCCGATAATATCCAGCAAGTCCAAGAAAACTTCTCACTTGTGCAACTGATGTAGGTGTAGGCCAAGTTTTTATTGCAGCAACCTTCTTTGGATCAACTGAATGTCCTTCTCCTGAGATGATATGTCCCAAGAAAGGCACCTTATCCATATAAAACTCACATTTACTGAGTTTGGCATACAGCTTCTCCTGCCTCAGCATCTCTAGCACGATTCTGAGATGCTCCTCGTGCTCTTCGTGGCTCTTTGAATATATTAAGATATCATCAATAAACACAACCACGAACTTGTCCAAGTACTGATGAAAAACTCTATTCATCAAACTCATGAACACAGCTGGCGCGTTGGTTAAACTAAACGGCATAACTAAGAACTCATAGTATTCATACTTGGTCCTGAAGGCTGTCTTCGGTATATCCTCCTTCCTCACTCTAATCTGGTGATAACCGGATCTAAGGTCAATCTTCGAGAATACCCTAACACCACTCAATTGATCGAATAGGTCATCAATGCGTGGCATGGGATACCGGTCCTTAATGGTTACAGCGTTCAGTACCCTGTAGTCAATACACAAGCGTACTGTCCCATCCTTCTTTGGCACAAATAATATAGGTGATCCCCTAGGTGAAATACTAGGCCGAATAAAACCCTTTCTCTAGAAGATCATCAACTTGCTCCTTCAATTCCACCAACTCCTTAGGTGCTAGCCGGTACACTGATGAAGTGGTAGGCTCTGCTCTTGGAGTTAAGTCTATTATGAATTCTATTTTCCGATCAGGTGATAAACCTGGAAGATCATCAGGAAATACATCCACAAAATCTGATATAACTCTTGGGTAACCTGACTCCCCTTCTACAGATAGTACCCTAAGAGTAGGCTGAACACCTTGCTCTATAGCTCCACGAAGAAACTCAAACTCTGGATGTCCAGGCGGTCTAAATATAACCCGTCCAAGACGGCAATCTAGGGTCGCATGGTACTGACTTAACCAGTCCATACCAAGTACAATATCATAATCCGGCATAAAAAAGATCAAAAATTGGGCTCGCATCTCTCTTCCACAGACTACTACCGAACAAGATCTACAGATGTCACTAACTGGGATAATTCTACCTCCCGTAAGAATTCTCTTAGTCTTCAGAAGTGGTGCGGTAGCTACTCTATGTATGGCTATGAAGCTAGCATATATAAATGAATACGATACTCCATAATCAAATAAAGCTACAGCAGATAATAAAGCTACTAATATAGTACCTGCTATAACCTCTCCTGCAGTAGCTTCCTCCTCAACAGCCAATACAAATGCTTGTTCTCGTCCCTGAGCTGGACCTCTCTGCTGATGAGCCTGCTGGAATAGTGATGCCTGTGGTGCCAATGGTGGTCTCTGCTGATACCCTCCTGGAGCTGGTGGTCTGACTCCTCCAACTCCCGTCTGTGGTGCTCCCAATGCTGGATAAGCTGGCCTTGGTGCTGGTAAAGCTGGTCGATTTATCGTTGGTGCTCCCTCTCAGCGCTCAGAGCAGTCCTTGGCTGGATGCTGGTTGGATCCGCAAATCAGGCATAGTCCCAACTTGCGTCTATACTCTCTCTCGATATAGACTACCTTGCCACAGTAGTGACAAGAAGAAAGGGATAGGGCTCTTGGTGCGGCTCTCTGAGGTAGATTCCTCTGGGGTCGCTTTGCAGACTCCCCTTGTGATGCTCTGGATGGTGCTGATATGAATGGTCGCTTCAGACTGGGCTCTCTTCTGGTGATGCGCTCCATGCGTCGTGCTGCAGCAAGGACGTCTGTGTATGATGTAGCTGCAACAGATCCAATCAATCTCTGGAGCTCAAACCTGAGTCCGTCGAAGAACTTCTTCGCCTTCTCTTCTTCTTCTGGAATTAGAGAAGGGGCAAAGCGCCTCAGTCGAATAAACTCAGCATTGTACTCTTCCATCGACATATTGCCTTGAATAAGGCGGTTGAACTTGTCTCAGAGTTTCGACCAAGCAATAGCTGGGATATACATCTCCTGGAAGAGTCTGAAGAACTCTTCCTAAGTGACTCGATCATGTCCGAGCCTCCTCTCTTCAGATAGCCACCAATGGTGCGCATTATCCGTCAACTGCATCCTGACGGCAGACATCCATCTCTCCCTCGGAAGTTCAGCTGCTTCCAACTGGTGTTGTGTGTTCATGAGCCACTCGTGAACTTCATTTGGCCCCACCTTGTCAGAAAAGGTACGAGGCTTCAGCTGATGGAAATTAGTTATAGATCCCGTCGTTGGTCGCCTTGCTGGTGGGTTCGCCTGCTCCAATGCGGTTACTAGGCTGTTTCTTAAGTACTCTGCCTCATGACGCTGAGCCTCTTGTTGAACCTGCTGTTGGGCTTGCATCATGGCATAAAACATTTGAAATATATGCTGCCCGTCCATGGCTTACCCTGGTGGAAAATTAGGCATCGGTGGAGTGAACTGTGGCGGAGGTGGGATGTCATCACGCCGGAACCTTGAATTATGCTGGCCAGCTTGATCGCTTTGAGAGGATTGTCCTCTATTTTCTGGTGCCACTCCATCATCATAGGTGACCACAGCATCATGTGGTGTACCTAAGGGATTCTTGTCACTAATTCTTGGATCCATTACTCTGCATTAAAAATAAACTATGAGAACGCACAGAGGAATCAAAACAGGATACAAATCAAGTAATTAATTCGAATCCGATATAGAGATCAAAATTGATTCAAATCAATGGATGAGATCATATAAATTATCCTATCTTTATTGCAGGCTTGCTCGGTCCCTAAGTTGAAACCGAAGCAATTTAGTCGTAGACCTGCATAGGCCACCACAAAAACTATGTCATGTCCCAATCCTAAAATACCGAGGGACTAGCCACGTGGCAATGGCCAGCAGCACACTCTAATGGACAAATCCAATTTAATGGACCCATCAAGGTGTACTTAAGCTGTAACACAATAATAAAGTCTACTAAACATGTCACAATCTAATCTCATCCATGGAAGATAAATATGATCAATATCAGCAAAATCAAATATAACTATCATCAAGTCTCAATAAAGTAAATCGGGGAACAATCCGATAATAAGTCTGATACACTGGTTCAACAGACCAGAAACAAAATAGTCTAATAAAAGCAAATACTGAGTATAGATAACAGATACTCAGGAGAAATCCTCGGCCATCACCTCGTCCTCGGGAATCGGTTCAGCTCCAGTGTCTGCTCCTGCTCCTGCTTCTGCTCCTGCCCCGTATACCTCGGGATAGAATTTCTCTGCTAAACCTGGGAACATAATCCGGAATCCAGGTCCTCAGGGGACATAGCAAGGTACAAAATAACACAAGCTAAAATAAATGTAGTACAATAATAAATGAAACAATAGGGTAAACTATGTAACAATCTATGTGAAATACAAGTTAGAGCATCACTAGTACTCAGGCTGAGACCGCTACAAGCTCTATGTTGGAGAGCCGGTAGCAGTAATATCACTTAATGTGCCTAGCTCTGATGTAGAGTCTACGGCCTCATAATAATAATAATAATAATAATAATAATAATATATATATATATATATATATATATATATATATATATATATATATATATATATAAATCAACCTGTAGCCTGTGTGTCTCTCCCCACCCAATGTAATCACACGTCTCATGTCCATGTCACGCAAGATCATATCTAATACAACAAGTCATATGATAGCTATGAATATAATATCTATGTCACAAATCCTGCAGCCTATACAGAATCACCATGAATATCTCAAGAAGATTTTGTCTTATGAATAGTATCAGGTGTCCTGAGGTATGACGTACTTGATAAGCCAAGCACGATAATGTATAGGGTCTCGATATCCATCTCTAGGTGACGTTACACAATTCCGCGCACGGTTTTGACACCCGAATATTATTCAAATATTAAGTAATATCACACGGTCCTAGGTTAAGCAGATACAACATATAAATAAATCAAAGGAATATCATGTAACAAGAACTGCAAGGTTGGCAAGGTACACTTGCCTGGAGTTTGGATAACAACAGCTACTCCGGTATCAACAAAATCTGCAGATACTCCTTCGAAAGCTATAACAAACACTACCATCAGATTCATAAGATATCAAATAGCTAGAATTGCCTGTCTATAAGTCCAATTTGGATACAGGGGCAAAAGTAAAAGTTTCTGGTCAAAGCGGGGTCCACATATGGCCCGCTTCATGCCAAAAAATGTGCCAGAGATAATATTCTCCAAATTTGTCAAACTTAGTGTCTACAAGTCCAGAACGACGATACGAACCCAACGGAATGTCCAGAGCTGGATTCTGATGAGCCGATCACAAAATCGCCTGTCAAGTGGAGCCGTGGGGCCCACGATACTCAATTTTGTCAACGTTCTCAGAATCGAACCAAACTTGAATCACAGGACCAAAAAAATTCTACGAGTCCGATGGCAAAAGTTTCGTTTTGAAACGATGAACACACACAAAGTTACAATGATTTTTAGAACATGGCCGATACGGGACGTTGTCGACGGATGCGCGTTGATTCCGGTGTGTACACACATCCAAATCAACTTTTACGAAATCTCACACGTCCGTATTAATGGCGTGCACCTTTCGGTGAAGTTCGCACATGACCAAGTCATCCCGTTTAGCGGGACGAACCCAGTTCCGAAAATTTGGGTTTCTAAATAACCAATATTTTGGTCATTTTCACCCTCAAAAATATCAAAATCTACAGCACAATAAATTATACTAAAAATAGGATTAAAAAGTAGGTTATATGGTCTAATTAATTGTTCAGATAGATTTTGAAAATATTACACAGGTTAGTCGCAAAACGGTTGCGAACTGGGGAGTTCGGGACGAATTATGAATTTTTAGAATTGGGAGTTTATTTCCCTGATTTTGTGTCGCGGTTTGCGATCGCCACAGGACGGGATACTCCAGACTATTTGTACGAATTTTGAGAGGGTCACGCAGTCTACATGTCACAGCAGACAGAATAAAATATGGATCTACGTATAGGAAGTTATGAGAGCGACAAGGCATGTACCTCACTGAGGTACACTGTTTCAGACAGGACGGCGCGATAATGCATGACGGCGGGGCACGGCTGTGCTCGGCTGGTCGGAGGCGGCGCTGTTGCTAGGGTCTGCTCGAGGTTCGCCGGGGGTTGCTCGTTGGCCGGAGGGTCTTCACTGGAGGCTCTGGTGGCCGGAGGGCGATGGTGGAGGTGGTTGACGGTCGAGGCGGAGTAGGGGTACGAGTTTTATAGGTGAGGTCGGGAGGGGATCTGGCGGCTGTTGCGAGGAGGTGGAAAGGAAGAGGTGGCCGGCGTTGGGGAGGCGAACCGAGGGGTCGCGGCGGCTGGGACGCCGGAGGGTCGCGATAACGGTTGGCGGTGAAGTCGGAGGGACTCGGCGGATCGAATAATTTCTGTTACTGTAGCAACGGTTGGGTATTTGGGTCGGGTTCGGGTCGCGGGTATGGGTCCAGATCCGACCCGACCCGCTAGGGTAATAGGTTCGGTTCAGGGTTGGTTTGGTGTAAACCCCCAATTTTTTTTCTGGAATTTATAAATGAATTTTTGGTATTTTTTGGAAATTTTCTGTGATTTTTCAGGAATTAAAATAATTATTCTCTGAATGATTATATTTTTAAATTATTTTTATTAAATATTAAAATAGTATGAAAATGATATTTTTGGGTGTAAAATAAAATATTAGACATAGGGTAATTTTTCTGGATTTTATTGGACCCCGAAAATATTTTTAAAGACCTAAAAACTAAATTTGTAATAAAACCCTAAATAAACCCGGTTTATTATTAAACCAAACCGAACCGAACCAACCCGAACTGAACCCGACCCGGTTTATTTCTAAACCCAAACCCATGCGGGTCGGGTCGGATCTGAACCCGACCCGAAACCCGTACCCGACCCTTTACTGTATTGCTACAGTAACCGTCCCCCCTGACCCTCGTCGGCCGTTACGAATCCGGCCGTTCCTCTGCCTCCTCCGCGGCGGTTTTGCCCCCGCCTCCCCGCGGCGGTTACTCTGCCCTCGCCCTATAAAAACTCGCCCAGACCTGCCATCTCCGGCCATCCTCACACCCACCACCACCGTAGCCTCAGACCCCGACCACCAGTACGATCTCCACCACTTCCCCTTGGCCTCCTTCTCCTGCTCTCCTCCGCCTCGCCTGACCCTGACCACCAGCACTGCCATCCACCGCAGCCTCCGCCATCTTTCCTCTGCCTGACCTGCCTCCGCCTCCACAGAGCTCCGCCACTGACCCCGAGCCCGGCGAGTCGACCCCGAGCTCCGTCCCATCCAGCGCCGCCTTCAGCTCCAAGCTCCGCCACCAGAGCCGACGTCCCCGGCTGCCTCAACCCAGCGCCACCTCCGCGAGCTCCTCCTGCCGCCTCCAGCTCCGGCGATGTCCCCTGTAGCCGAAACCCTAGCTACTGTGTCGTGTCGCGCGTTCTCGCGGACACGAGTATTTTCAGTCTTTGGAGCCCGATTCAGGTAGCTTTTTCTCTCTCCTCGCTACCTCGTTTCTTGTTCCGCCTGTTGTGACGCTAACCCTGCGTAACCCTCTCGATGCCCGTGTAACCCGCTCGGTGTGTCGCGTCTTGTGGCGATCGCAAACTGCGATCCAAAATCAGGAAAATATTTACCCCGTTTTCCCTAAACTGAGTGCGCCCCGCCAAACGGGACGACTTGGTCGTGTATGGACTTCACCGAAAGGTGCGCGCCGTTAATACAGACGTGTGAAATTTCGCGAAAGTTGATTTGGATGTGCCTGCACACCGAAATCAACGCGTATCCGCCGACAACGCCCCGTATCAGTCCTATTCTGGAACTTATTGTAATTTCGTGTACACACGTCGGATCAAAACGAAACTTGCGCCATCGGACTCATAGCAATACGCTGGTCCTGAGACCCAATTTTGGTTCGATTCTGAGAACGTTGACAGAATCGCGTATCGTGGACCCCGCGGCTCCACTTGACGGACGATTTTGTGATCAGCTCATCGGAATCCAATTTTGGATATTCTGTTGGGTTCATATCATTGTTCTGGACTTGTTAACACTAAGTTTAGCGAATTTGGAGAACATTGTCTCTGACAAATTTTTCAGTGAGAAGTGGGTCACATGTGGATCCCGCTTTGACCAGAAACTGTCATTTTTTGCCCCTATGTCCAAATTGGACTCAAGGACAGGCGTTTTTAGCTATTTGATATTTTCTGAACCTGATGGTGATATTTATTACAGCATTTGGAGGAGTATCTGTAGATTCTGCTGAGACCAGAACTACTATTGGAATTCAAACTCCAGGCAAGTGTACCTTGCCAAAACTTGCAGTACTTGTTTTATATTATTGTCTTGATTTATTTATATGTTGTACATGCTTAACCTAGGACCGTGTGACTTTACTTAGCGTCCGATTAATATTCGGGTACCAATACCGTATGCGGAATTGTGTAACGTCACCTAGAGATGGATATCGAGACCCTTTACATTCTCGTGCTTGCATAATCAAGTACGTCATACCCAGGACACCTGACACTATTCATGAGACATAATCTTCCTGAAATATTCAAGGTAATTCTGTATAGGTTGCAGGATTTTGACATAGATATTATACTCATAGATATTATATGACTTGCTGCATTAGATATGATCTTGCGTGACATAGACATGAGACGTTGTGGACATGAGACGTGTGATTACATTGGGTGGGGAGAGACACATAGGCTAAAGGCTGATTATATATATATATTTATTATTGTGAGGCCGTAGACTCTACATCAGAGCTAGGCATATTACGTGATATTACTGCTACCGGCTCCCCGACACAGAGCTTGTAGTAGTCTCAGCCTGAGTACTAGTGATGCTCTCACTTGCATATCACATAGTTGGTTACATAGTTTGCCCTATTGTTTTATTATTATTGCACTGTATTTATTTTGGCTTAAGTTATTCTTGTACCTTGTTATGTCCCCTGAGGACCTGGATCCGAATTATGTCTCCAGGAATAGCAAAGGAGCATTATCCCGAGGTTTACGGGACAAGAGCAGAAGTTGTAGCAGGAGCAGACACTGGAGCTGAACAGATCCCCGAGGACGAGGTGCTCGCCGAAGATTTCTCCTGAGTATATGTTATCTATGCTCAGTACTTGCTATTATTAGACTCTTTCATTCTGATCTGTTGAACCTTTGTATCAGACTTATTACCGGGTTGTTCCCCGGTTTACTATATTGAGACAGGTGTTGGTTTTTATTTTATTATGCTGATATTGATCATATTTATCTTCTATGGATGAGATTAGATTATGACCTGTTTAGTAGACCTTTATTATTTTACAGCTTAAGTACACATTGATGGGTCCATTAAATTGGGTTTGCCCATTAGTGTGTGCTGCTGGCCATTGCCACGTGGCTAGTCCCTCGACATTTAGGATTGGGGCATGACCGGGTTTTTGTGGTGGCCCATGCAGGTCTACAACTAAATTATTCAGTTTCAACTTAGGGACCGAGCAAGCCTGCAATAAGGATATGATAAGTTATAGGAACTCATCCATTAATTTGAATCATTTTTGATCTCTATATCGGAATCGAATTAATTGCTTAATTTGTATCCTGTTTTGATTCCTCTGTGCGTTCTCATAGTTTATTTTTAATGCAGAGTAATGGATCCGAGAATCGATGACGAGAATCCCTTAAGTATACCACACGATGCTGTGGTCACCTATAATGATGGAGTGACACCAGAAAACAGAGGACAATCCTCTCAAAGCGATCAAGCAGGCCAGCATAATTCAAGATTCCGGCGTGATGACATCCCACCTCCGCCGCAGTTCACTCCACCGATGCCTATTTTTCTACCAGGGCAAGCCATGGACGGGCAGCAGATGTTTCAAATATTTTATGCCATGATGCAAGCCCAACAGCAGATTCAACAAGAGGCTCAACGTCATGAGACAGAGAATTTAAGGAACATCCTGGTAACCGTATTAGAGCAGGCGAACCCACCAGCTAGGCGAACATCGACGGGATCTATCACTAATTTCTGTCAGCTCAAGCCCCGTACCTTTTCTGGCAAGGAGGGGCCAACTGAAGTTCACGAGTGGCTCACGAACACGCAACACCAGTTGGAAGCAGCTGAACTTCCGAGGGAGCGATGGATGACTGCTGTCAGGATGCAGCTGACGGACAATACACACCATTGGTGGCTATCTGAAGAGAGGAGGCTCGGACATGACCGAGTCACTTGGAAAGAGTTCTCCAGACTCTTCCAGGAGATGTACATCCCAGCTGTTGCTTGGTCGGAACTTCGAGACAAGTTCAATCGCCTTATCCAAGGCAATGTGTCGGTGGAAGAGTACAATGATGAGTTCATTCGACTAAGTCACTTCGCCCCTTCTCTAATTCCTATTAAAGAAGAGAAGGCGGAGAAGTTCTTCGACGGACTCAGGTTCGAGCTCCAGAGGTTGATCGGATCTGTTGCACCTATATAGTACATCGACGTCCTTGCTGCAGCACGACGCATGGAGCGGGTCACTAGGAAGGAGTCAAGTCTTAAGCGGCCATTCACATCAGCACCATCCAGTGCATCAAAGGGGGAGTCTGCAAAGCGACCCCAGAAGAATTTACCTCAGAGAGCAGCACCTAGGGCCATATCGCTTCCTACTTATCACTATTGTGGCAAGGTAGGCCATATCGAGAGGGAGTGTAGACGCAAGTTGGGACTATGTCTGATTTGCGGATCCAACCAGCATCCAGCCAAGGACTGCTCTGAGCGCCGAGAGGGAGCACCAAGACCAGCTTTACCTGCACCAAGGCCAGCTTATCCAGCATTGGGAGCACAACAGACGGGAGTTTGAGGAGTCAGACCACCAGCTCCAGGAGGATATCAGCAGAGACCACCACTGGTACCACAGGCAGCACTATTTCAGCAAGCTCGTCAGCAGAGAGGTCCAGCTCAGGGACGAGGACAAGCTTTTGCATTGGCTGTCGAGGAGGAAGCTACTATATGAGAGGTTATAGCAGGTACTATATTAGTAGCTTCATTACCTGCTGTAGCTTTATTTGATTCTGGAGTATCGTATTCATTCATAGCTGCTAGCTTCGTAGCCACACATAGAGTAGCTACCGCACCCCTTCCGAAGACTAAGAGAATTCTTACGGAAGGTAGAATTATCCCAGTTAGTGACATCTATAGATCTTGTTCGGTAGTAGTCTGCGGTAGAGAGATGGAGCTCAATTTCTGATCTTTTTCATGCCGGATTATGATGTTGTTCTTGGGATGGACTGGTTAAGTCAGTACCATGCGACCCTAGATTGCCGACTCAGACGGGTTATATTTAGACCGCCTGGACATCCAGAGTTTGAGTTTCTTCGGAGAGCTGTAGAGCAAGGTATTCAGCCTACTCTTAGGGTACTATCTGTGGAAGGGGAGTCAGGTTACCCAAGAGTCATAACAGAGTTTTTGGATGTATTTCCTGATGACCTTCCAAGTTTACCACCTGATCGGGAAATATAATTCACAATAGACTTAACTCCAGGAGCAGAGCCTATCACTTCATCAGTGTACCGGCTAGCACCTAAGGAGTTGGTAGAATTGAAGGAGCAAGTTGATGATCTTCTGGAGAAGGGTTTTATTCGACCCAGTATTTTACCTTGGGGAGCACCCATACTATTTGTACCGAAGAAGGATGGAACAATACGCCTGTGTATTGACTACAGGGCACTGAATGCTGTAACCATTAAGAACTGGTATCCCTTACCACGCATTGATGACCTATTCGATCAATTTAGTGGTGCTAGGGTATTCTCGAAGATTGACCTTAGATCCGGTTATCACCAGATTAGAGTGAGGAAGGAGGATATACCAAAGACAGCCTTCAGGACCAAGTATGGACACTATGAGTTCTTAGTAATGCCGTTTGGTTTAACCAACGCGCCAGCTGTGTTCATGAGTTTGATGAACAGAATTTTTTATCAGTACTTGGACAAATTTGTGGTTGTGTTTATTGATGATATTTTAGTATATTCCAAGAGCCACGAAGAGCATGAGGAGCATCTCAGAATTATGCTAGAGATATTAAGGCAGAAGAAATTGTATGCCAAACTCAGTAAATGTGAGTTTTGTATGGATAAAGTGCCTTTCTTTGGACATATTATCTCTGGAGAAGAACTTTCAGTTGATCCAGAGAAGGTTGCTGTAATAGAAACTTGGCCTACACCTACATCAGTTGCAGAAGTGAGAAGTTTTCTCGGACTTGCTGGATATTACCGGAGGTTTGTAGAAAATTTCTCAAGAATTGCAGAGCCTATGACGCGGTTGACGCGTAAGGACCAGGAGTTTGCATGGACGGAAGATTGTCAGCAGGCCTTTGAAGAATTAAAAAGGCGATTGACAACAGCACCAGTCTTGACTCTTCCTTCAGGATCGGGAGGCTTTATTGTTTATAGTGATGCGTCAGGTAGTGGACTAGGATGTATTTTGATGCAACATGGCAAAGTTATCGCTTATGCATCGAGACAGTTGAAGGTCTATGAAAAGAACTACCCAACGCAAGATCTTGAGCTAGCTGCAATAATATTTGTACTGAAGATTTGGAGGCACTATCTTTATGGAGAGAAGATATAAATCTTTACTGATCACAAGAGTCTGAAGTATGTATATACTCAGAAGAAGCTCAACATGAGACAAAGATGTTGGCTTGAGTTGATGGTCGACTTTGATATAGATCATCATACCATCCGGGCAAGGCGAATGTCGTAGCAGACGCACTCAGCAGGAAGCCCACGGCTTATATCTTGAAGATGCAGCCCCAGCTATTAAAGGATCTACAGGGCTCCAGATAGAGATTGTTTTACCAAGACCAAGTGGCTTGTTGGCGAATCTCGAAGTTAAGTCGACACTTTTGGAGAGGATTAAAGAGGCATTGCCAACTGATGCTAGATTTCAAAGACTTAAAGAGAAGACAGAAGCAGGCATGCAGACGGGACTTCGCATACATGAGGACGGAACATTAAGGTACAAAAATCGCCTATATGTACCGAATAGGGAATTGAGACATGAGTTGATGACTGAAGCACATAGCTCCATGTACTCTATTCATCCGGGAAGAACGAAGATGTACCGAGATTTGAGGCAGTATTATTGGTGGCATGGAATGAAGAGGGAGATTGCACGATTTGTGGAAAAATGTTTGGTCTGCCAGCAAGTAAAGGCCGAGCATCAAAGAACTGCTGGTATGTTACAGCCGCTTCTCATCCCCGAATGGAAGTAGGAACATATCACTATGGATTTCATCACAGGATTCCTAAGAAGCCCCAGTGGAAAAGATGCGGTATGGGTTATCATGGATCGACTCACTAAATCGGCACATTTCTTTCCATTTAGAGTTGGACAGTCCACAAAAGTACTAGCCGACATATACGTACGACAGATCATAAGATTACATGGAGTACCGGTTAGTATTGTGTCAGATCGTGACTCAAGATTTACATCCTATTTTTGGCAAAGCATGCAAGAGAGTCTTGGCACCCGACTCAAGTTTAGCACTGCCTACCATCCACGGACAGACGGTCAATCTGAGCGCACGATTCAGATCTTGGAGGATATGCTGCGATCGTGTATGCTAGACTTTGGAGGGTCTTGGGAAGATCATTTGTACTTGGTGGAGTTCTCTTACAATAACAGTTACCAGGCGAGCATGCAGATGGCACCATTCGAGGCTTTGTACGACAGAAAATGCAGATCACCGATATGTTGGAGTGACGTTGGCGAACGTCAAATACTGGGTCCATAATTGGTATGCAGACCATTGAGAAGGTGAAGGAAATACAGAATCATCTTCGTGCAGCTTAGGACAAACAGAAGCATTGGGCTGATACACACAGACGACCTTTGGAGTTCAAAGAAGGAGAGCACGTATTCTTGAGGATTTTACCTACTCGAGGTACTATTTGATTTGGTAGTAGAGGCAAGCTGAGCCCAAGGTACATTGGGCCATTCGATATTCTGGAGCGCATTGGTGAGGTGGCGTATCGTCTTGCATTACTTCCATCTTTAGAGGGAGTGCATGATATATTCCATGTCTCACAGCTGAGAAGGTACGTGACTGACCCAAATCACGTAGTCGATCATTCTGAGATTGCAGTAGGCCCTAGCTTGAGATATGAAGAGCAGCCAGTTGGGATACTCGACATCAGTGAGAAGATATTGCGAGGTTAGACGATTAGACTGGTTCGAGTAGCTTGGAAACATCATTCCCCCGACGAATCTACCTGGGAACGAGAGGATATCATGCGCCAGCGTTATCCTCATATGTTCGAAGATGCAGGTATAACTAAGCATTTATTTTAGTTACCATGCTTTAATTTCCTTTAGCAGTTAATTCTCTGATTGCGAGGACGCAATCCTCTTAAGGGGGTAGATTGTAAACCCCCAGTTTTTTTCTGGAATTTAAAAATAAATTTTCTGTATTTTTTCTGAAATTTTCTGTGATTTTTCGGAATTAAAATAATTGTTCTCTGAATGATTATATTTTAAAATTATTTTTATTAAATATTAAAATAGTATAAAAATGATATTTTTGGGTGTAAAATAAAATATTAGACATAGGGTAATTTTTCTGGATTTTATTGGACCCCAAAAATATTTTTAAAGACCTAAAAACTAAATTTTTAATAAAATCCTAAATAAATCCGGTTTATTATTAAACCAAACCGAACCGAACCAACCCGAACTGAACCTGACCCGGTTTATTTCTAAACCCAAACCCCTGCGGGTCGGGTCGGATCTGAACCCGACCCGAAACCCGTACCCGACCCTTTACTGTACTGCTACAGTAACCATCCCCCCCCGACTCTAGCCGGCCGTTACGAATCCGGCCGTTCCTCTGCCTCCTCCGAGGCAGTTTTGCCCCCGTCTCCCCGCGGCGGTTACTCTGCCCTCGCCCTATAAAAACTCGCCCAGACCTGCCATCTCCGGCCATCCTCACACCCACCACCACAGTAGCCTCAGACCCCGACCACCAGTACGATCTCCACCACTTTCCCCTGGCCTCCTTCTCCTGCTCTCCTCCGCCTCGCCTGACCCCGACCACCAGCACTGCCATCCATCGCAGCCACCGCCTCCGCCATCTTTCCTCCGCCTGACCTGCCTCCGCCTCCCAGAGCTCCGCCACTCACCCCGAGCCCGGCGAGTCGACCCCGAGCTCCGTCCCATCCAGCGCCGCCTTAGCGCCAAGCTCGACCACCAGAGCCGACGTTCCCGACCGCCTTGACCCAGCGCCGCCTCCGCGAGCTCCTCCTGCCGCCTCCAGCTCCGACGACGTCCCCTGTAGCCGAAACCCTAGCTACTGTGTCGTGTCGCGCCGTCTCGCGGACACGAGTATTTTCAGTCTTTGGAGCCCTGTTCAGGTAGCTTTTTCGCTCTCCTCGCTGCCCCGTTTCTCATTCCGCCTGTTGTGACACGAACCCTGCGTAACCCTCTCGATGCCCGTACAACCCGCTCGGTGTGTCGCGTCCTGTGGCGATCGCGAACTGCGATCCAAAATCAGGAAAATATTTACCTCATTTTCCCCGGAACTGAGTGCGCCCTGCCAAACGGGACGACTTGGTCGTGTACGAACTTCACCGAAAGGTGCGAGCCGTTAATACGGGACGTGTGGAATTTCGCAAAAGTTGATTTGGATGTGCGTGCACACCGGAATCAACGTGTATCCGTCGACAATGCCCCGTATCGGCCCTGTTCTGGAACTCGTTGTAATTTTGTGTACACACGTCGGATTGAAACCATCGGACTCGTAGCAATACGCTGGTCCTGTGACCCAATTTTGGTTCGATTCTGAGAACGTTGACAGAATCGCGTATCGTGGGCCCCGCGGCTCTACTTGATGGGCGATTTTGTGATCGGCTCATCGGAATCCAGTTCTGGACGTTCTGTTGGGTTCGTATCATCGTTCTGGACTTGTTGACACTAAGTTTAGCGAATTTGGAGAACATTGTCTCTGACATATTTTTCGGTATGAAGTGGGCCACATCAGAGCTAGGCCCATTACGTGATATTACTGCTACCGGCTCCCCGATGCAGAGCTTGTAGTAGTCTCAGCCTGAGTACTAGTGATGCTCTCACTTGCATATCACATAGCTGATTACATAGTTTGCCCTATTGTTTTATTATTATTGTACTGCATTTATTTTGGCTTGAGTTATTCTTGTACCTTGCTATGTCCCCTGAGGACCTGGATCCGGATTATGTCTCCAGGAATAGAAGAGGAGCATTATCCCAAGGTTTATGGGACAGAAGCAAAAGCTATAGCAGGAGCAGACACTGGAGCTGAACAGATCCCCGAGGACGAGGTGCTCGCCGAAGATTTCTCCTGAGTATATGTTATCTATGCTTAGTACTTGCTATTATTAGACTCTTTCATTCTGATCTGTTGAACCTTTGTATCAGACTTATTACCGGGTTGTTCTCCGATTTACTTTATTGAGACAGGTGTTCGTTTTTATTTCATTATGCTGATATTGATCATATTTATCTTCTATGGATGAGATTAGATTGTGACCTGTTTAGTAGACCTTTATTATTTTACAGCTTAAGTACACATTGATGGGTCCATTAAATTGGGTTTGCCCATTGTGTGTGCTACTGGCCATTGCCACATGGCTAGTCCCTCGACATTTGGGATTGGGGCGTGACATTTGGTCCATTAAACCGGGTTTTATGTGGTTTAAATTGGTTTATTTTGGGTTTATTTAAAACATTAATTTTTAGGTCTTTAAAACTAGTTCTGGGGTCCAATAAAATCCAAAAAAATTGCTGTAAGTCTAATATTTTATTTTACACCTAAAAATATTATTTTTGTAATATTTTAATATTTATTTTTATTTACATAAAAATATTTAATTCAGAAGAACATTTATTTAATTATTTAAAAATAGCAAAAAATTTCTAAAAATTTTATTTTTAATTTCTGAAAAAAATACGGGTGTTTACATACCTATTGGAAGATGGATTTCTAATGAGATGTCCAATGGACACGATCCGGACATGATCTTCTTACCACAAGCTCCTCTTTCTAGTGCTCCTTGCCAATCCACGTACCAATGCTCCTTGCAAGATAAAATTGAGAGGGAATGAGAATGAATTGATGGAGGGGTGAAGGGAATTGGGGATCTAAAAATTTGGGGATCTGAAATAAGAGTGCAAATAAAATGGAGAGAGTGAGAAGAGGCTCTATAGTGGTCGGCCCCCTTTTTTCTCTCTAAGTCACAAACAAATGTCTACTATGCCCCTACATAAAGAATTATGGAGAATAATTAAGGATGGCTATTTTTGGAAGTTTTTACACTAATACAAATTAGTCTAATCCTCCTAATTTATTAGAGGGAATGGGTCTAATGGCCTAATCCATGTTGGGCTCAATAAATTGTCATGACAAGTCTTATTGGGTTCACTAGTGTTAAGTCTATTTAATAGGCTATCCCACTAACTATAAGTAAATAGCACCAATCACAATTTAATTAAATAGCACTATAATAATTATTAATCACTAGGAATAATAGATATTGAAAATAACCAAAATACCCTTGTTTGGAAAAGTGAGGGTGACAAGTTAGAGGTCTTGATCTCACCAGCTTATGATATGATACGTGAGATTATATGGGAGGGGAGAGTTTATACTGTACTTTAGGCGAATATTTATATGTACGTGCCTGTCTTAGTCTCTGTAGCAGAGCTTTAGTATTATTTACGTGTCTGTTTTAGGTTCCCTAATCATGAGCCTTTAGTATTATTTACGTGCCTACTTTAGGTTCCGTAATACAAAGCCTTTAGTGATATATTTTTACTTGCCTGCTTTTGGTTCCTGTTACAGAGCCCTTAGTGATGATGATTATTATTATTATTATTATTATTATTATTATTATTATTATTATTATTATTATTATTATTATTATTATTATTATTATTATTATTATTATTAAATTGCCTGGGTTCACACACATAGAATATTAAAAGTTTCCTGCCTGAGTATGAGTGATATCTCACTTGCATAGCACTTAAACGGTTACTATAACTTACAATTGAGTTGATATTATATTCTTGTTTTACTTCTGACATGCTATTTTTTGTACCTTGTTATGTCCCTTGAGGACCTGGATCCGAATTTCCCCAGGATATTGCTGAACTGGATTAGTGGAGTATATTGGTGGATGATTATTTCTCCAGGATTTATGTATATGAAGTTGATACCTACATCATATTCTTCGATGTTTATAGTTATTTCGTGTTACTTATTCTTCTGTTATAACCTAGTTTTATATACTCAGATTTTTTTCTCGAGTCTATTCAAGCTTATGTGTTATTGGACAGCTGACTTTAGCCCATGTAGGTCATTCTTGTATTTTATTTTATTGTGGATTGAGATATAGTTATATTTATTGTATTATCTAGATAGTGACCATTATAGTACAACTTATACGTATTCGAGTCGGATAAGAGTCTGGTTGGATGACTAGCTGGCATGTTTACGTATTTCAAGTCCTACGTATTTTGGGACTGGGATATGACATACTTTTGTGGTAGCCCATGCAGGTCCAGTTAGCCATTTCGGTTACGTTATTGTACCGAGCGGGCCTGCAAATATGATTCAATTTTAAATACACCCACAACTAAGGTTATAGGACTCTCCAAGGTCTTTCTCACATGATTGCTTTCATGTTATTCTTTTCAGCATGATTGTGGTCATGTTTTTCTTGTCCTGTCATTTGACTGAACCTTGCTTTATTGACCTCTGGATCGACCAATTTTTGACATGGATTTGGTTAAGGGCATGTTCGAGAAACTATATTTTATCCTTGTATTATAGAATCGAAAGCTTTTTTCTCCAGAGGCATACTAGCCAGGTAGAACTTCAGATAACGGGACCATGGATGTATATATTTTTTGGATTTTACCTTGACTACATTCTATGCATCTTGATTGACTTTTCTCGCATATTTTGTAAAAGTTGCTTGGAAACACCTCATGGATATAGCCGAAGACAAGTTCAAGAACCTGTACTATCTGGCAAAGCAGCCGTGCATTGCAGCCATCCATCGATTATGGAATAAGAAAGTTATTTGCAGCCAGATGCATGCTGGCGTAGTAGTTGTAACTACAAATTTCCACCATAGAAATATTTTAATAATTTTACATGTTAAATTTTATATATATTATTTTATATTAGTTATTGTCTAGAATTATATTAGTGTTAGTTAGTGGTTAGCGAATTAGAATTTGTAAGTGTTAGTTAGTGCTAGTAATTGTTAGTCATGACTTTAGTAATTAGAATTGATTAAGTTTAGTTGTCATGAAGAGAATATTTTTCTTAGTTGTAGAGATTACTTCCTTCAGTTAAATAGATTATATTCATAAAAAATGGAGAGGGGCAAACTTGATATTTTGACATTACCAAACATTACTATAAGAGATAAGTTCAATTTATGGCTCATTCATTTTATTTCATTCATTAGCCTCATTTTGCCCAAAACTTCTTCCTTCCCAAACAAACCCAATTTTCTACCAATTTTACTTAATCTACTTTCAATTCCACTCATTCTCACCATCATGAAGGCCTAGAGCATTGAAGAGCATAAGAAGATCCATAGGAGAGGAGCTTGCTAGAAGATTGTGTCCGACTCATCTCTTCTGTGTCCAAATTCAGAATTCTCTAAGGAGGCTACCAAAATACTAGGTAATTCTCTCAATTTTATCAAATTCATGGTTAGGAACACCCCTTGGTCATGTAAAAACTTTTTTATGGTTAGATTTGACTTTCCAATGGTAGATCTAGGCACTAGGACCCCTCAATTTGGTAGATCTAAGTTTGTGTCATAATTTTGGGACTCAATTTGGGAAAAATCCCAATTGTGTCCATTGAGTGTGTGTATTGTGTCCTAATGAGGACTATTAATATTTATTTGATGGTGTGAAGGTGTTCTTGTATCCAAAATTGGACATGTAGATTTCGTACTATGATACGCCATGATACAGTTTTATAGTTTTAATATCCATCCGAGCTAAGAACGTATAGGTAGATTTGGTAAATTGGATATATACATGTATTCTTTTGTCCAAAATAGTCTAAATTCTTTATAGTATTCAGTCTCATTTTTATCAGCCATAGCAATTTAGAAATGCTATAATTCCTAATTCAGGACTCTGATTAATCTTTTATTTTTTTAAAAGAATCATATCGAAGTTAGCTTTCTAAATATATAAATTAATAGGCCAAAATTTTCTGCAAAATTGTTTGAGTAGCAGGTGTCCGAAAGACAAATGCATTTCGATATTTTCACGATTTTGGAAGCTTTCGGACACTAAAATGCATTTCGTTTGAATTTTCAGAAAGCTGATACGAAGGGCTATGACATACTTTAACCCTAGAATTTATTGAATAGATCTAATAGGTGCAGTATTGGTTACAAGTAGAGAACTGACTATATGACATGCATTTTGTGTATCCTATGAGCCTAGGTAGTATGGATATCAAGTGAGTATAGGTATCATAGGTTGTTGAGTATACATATATATATATATATATATATATATATATATATATATATATATATATATATATATATATATATATATATATATATATATATATATATATATATATATATATATATATATATATAAGTGTTAAGTAATAGGTGTTAGTTAGTATATGTGTTTGTATTGATACAAGTGGTTATCAAGTAAGCCAAGTATAGGTAAGTTATGTGTCAAGGTATTAGAGTTTAGGGCAAGATACTAGCTAGTGTGATACTTGGATACCATAAGGATATTGGTATCATGACATTCAAGTATCATGAGTGAGGGTAAGTGAGTATTGGGGCTTGAGTAAGGTATCATATTTAGTATCAAGTATTAGTATTAGAGTTAGTTGGGTAAGTATCTTGGAGGATAAGGTATTGGTCAAGATATTAAGATATTGTGTATTAGAACTAGGTTATGGGTAAATATCAAGATGTCAAGTGGCAAGCGTAGGGTCAGTATCTTAGATGTAAGGTAAGTGTCGGTTATTATCATGGGTTAGTATCTTAGGGGTTGATATCATATAATACTTAATGTGGTACCATGGTACCATATACAAACAAGTGGAATATGTGTTGATTAAATTAGAGTATGGTATCCTAGGATGTATCAAGCTATTTAGAATACCAAGATACCAAAATATTAGAACTAGTGTATAGTAATACTAGGATACTAAGGTAAGGTTATGATATTAGATATTGGATTAAGATACCATAGTAAGGGTAGTGTCTAGCTTGGGTAATGGGTTAGGTACCAAGGTATGAGTTAAGGTATTGGGTATTGGTTAAGGTAATGGTATTAGCTAAGGTATTAGTCTAAAAACTAGGATACGAGATAATATGTTAAGGTATTGATTAAGGTAATGAGGTAATACTAAGGTAATAGCTAGGTAATAAGGTAATACTAAGGTATTGGCTAGGTATTAAGTATTAGACTAAGTTATTGTATATATTAGTATATCTATATATTATATATGATATTATTACATCATAGCTAACTAGTATGACTTTAAAACCTATTATTAGCAAGGTATTGACCCTAGAACTAAGGTATTGACTAATAGTTAAGGTATTTGAGATACGGACTAAGGTATTATGTAAATATGTGATACGAATTTAGATACCGTGATAAGGGGTAACGTAAATAGCTATAGGCCAAAGTATTGCTTGAATTATATGTAAAAGTATATATTAGGGTAATATATGCTAAGAACTTATTAGTATAGCCTAGAAATCTAGTATTGACTAGTTTGACCTAGTTAGCACCTAAAAACTAAATAGTGACTTGTTAAGACGTAGTATAACTTTATAAAACTTGTAAATAGGTAAAATCAACCTAGAAAGTAGGAAATGATATAGTTTGACTGTGTTGACTTAGTTTGACCTAGTTTAACTTAGTTAGACCTAGTGTTGATTAGAGACCTAGTTCAAGCTAGTATAGCATGTTTATGATTCCAAAATATTGTTTTAACTTGATATTTCATATTTAGGTTCTTGAGACATCAAGACGGATACTGTTTGATACTTAATGCTCAGGACCATAGGCGAATACATTCTCTGATAGTTTTCTTTATTTAATAATTACTATGATTCATATTTTATAGTATTGCTTTATCGAATTTCTGACATGGCTGGATACACGGATTGTATTATATGGATTCATTGTCGTAAAATATGTGGTTTCAGGCATATTGACTTTTCTAGATTAATAAATTACGGGACTAATGTATCGACTGGAGTAATATATTTTTTGGGCCTAATGATCTATTCTGGATTATTAAGATTCTTCATGTTGGGACCTGGATCAATGAGTACTAGTCAGACGAAAAAATACCTAGGAGACGTGTGAACATACCATTTCTATCCCATGGTCTGACTGGAATAATAGTAGCCACACATGACACGTGTGGCTTGTCGAATTTTATCCCCTAGCTGTTCACATGTCAACTTGGTATTTCAAAATACTAGTTTAGATACAGTCTTTTTTGGATTACTCTATACCTGCTGGTTGTATATTTACATTGACAGGTTTACTAGTTCACATATTTATCTGTCTTTAAATACTTATATGTTGTTCCTTCTTATTTTTTATTGCTTCCTTATTTATCTGCTTACTCTATTTTGTACCATGCTTCTTTATTATCTACTCATAAAGTATTACATTACTATTTACTGTTTCATAGTCTTTGTCAATTAATTGGAACTGATATTGGGTTGTACTTTGCTCCAATCTTGACTGGATATATTTTTTAGATGATTATTTGAAGGATTTGTATCTGACGTCTTACGGACCACAGGAGGTAGCAGATGCAGCTTTTGACCCTTTAGAACAAGAGTGATTACCGGGAGGCCTAGCCGATATCACTATTAATTCTAGTTATCCCTTCTTAGCATTATAGTACTGGATTTATTTCCAGCATATTAGACATTGAGATGTATTATTTTTACTCCTAGACTTATAGATTATTGATAGACTTATTTGGATTGTTACTAATGTTTAGGGTTAGTAGTGTTGTGGTTTGTGACTTTATTGTTTTATCATATCGTGCCATTTATCTTCCTTATAGATTTTCTCGTGATTGAGTATTGATATTGACTTTATATTCTCATCTTGTCCTCCGTATGGAGTTGAGATATCATTGACAGGTTATATATTTTATTATGTGAGATGGATAGATAGTATTATTGACCTAGACAGTGTTCTACCGCCGATGTTATGGCATAGGCTGGATGTACCCTGGTACTCGTGCCGATCATCCGGGTGCAGGTCTTGATAGTAGTAACTTTATGCCACATGATCACGGAGGTATATAGTTCTCGGGTTTTGCTTAGACTATATCCTATTCATCTCGGTTGGCTCAATACCATCGTTGGAAAAAATTTATTATTTCTTTTCCTGCTTTGCTTGATACCAACCTTGTTTGACAATGGTATGGACTATTCGACTCATTCGCAGAATTTTGTTACCTCTTTACTTTTTAATGACCTACTTAGAAAACCTCGTAGTCAAAATTCTTAGTGAAGATTGGATAGTGTAGGTTGTGTGACTGGGTTACATGTATAAAGGGTAAGATAATTGAGGGTATGAATAAAGTAAGTACTAGGTTGATATAAGCTTTTATTACCTTTAGTTGCACTTGATGATTTAAAGAAGATATTAGTAGGTACTCCAACTTAATAATTTTAAATAATCGATAGTTGACTTGTATATCATTAGTTAAGATAAAACACTACCCTAAGAAACTCTAAGAGACAACATTAAGTGGTCATAGATTTTCCTTGTTATTTTAATAAGGGCATCTTATTGATCTGCAAATAGGTCATTAACCTTGATTAGAACTATATTAGATAAGGAAAATATTATAAATAAAACCATAACAAGATAATCTTAGAGTGATAGTTAAATTCTAAGGTGGGTAGCATCACATACAACCTAGCATTGCCAAAGAACGTATGTTTTACAATTGATGATAACTGAATGACATATAATATAGGCTAGTGTAAGAACATAGCAGTTGTTAAGGCTGCATAGAAGATGAGAGTATCTTGCCACTAGTATGCAATCAAGTAGAAGTTTGGGTTTTAATAACTAAAAATAGATGATTGAAGAAGGATTAGGATAAAGTTAGAGGATACCTAGCCAATAGGAGAAGTGATCGTAGGTTATAACCTAGTAACTTAGTTGTCATGATTTTATCGACCTTTAGTGTATCCTTATTTTAAATTTCGAGGAAAAAATTCTTTTAAGGTTGGTAGATTGTGAGGACCATGATTTTTATAGAATTATTTTGGTAATTAATATTTATTTATTTATTTCTTATTTTATTTTATTTAAATATCTATTTGGTAAATTATTGAACTATAGAAATACTTTATCTTGGTCTTGAGATTTTTAGCACAACACTAGCCCTTACCTTCCAACCAACTTTTTATATTAGACTTAGATAAGCCAAATTAGGCTTATTACATGACTGTCACTAATAAATTCCTATTTACATGCTTCGTTTTGATTGCACAACTTTCGTGGTTCAAATACAAAAATTTGACAAATTAGCACTTTGTCGTTGCATACGACTTTAATGCGTAACGTCAACTCATTTCATACAACCAACTTAATAATCCAGAGCTTAATACGATCGATTATGTCCATGTTAATGGTGTCATATTTATTAAAATCCTCACGTGCTTCATAACCCTTGCATAGTTCAAATCCTAGATTCAAATTCTAATTTTTCTATTTTAGGAAATTACATCTTTGCATATCCTTGTGCACTTTAATTAAATTAAAATATATAATTAAATAATAATTCCAATGATCATTAGAGGCCTAAAAAATTATATTGGACCCATATACACACCTCCCTATTGGACCAAACCAAACTCCAAACAACCAACACCTAAAGGCCCACCAACTAGCCTATATAAGCAACCCTCTCCCCTCTCCTTAGCCCTAGCCGCCCCCTCCTCTCCTTGGCCGACTACATCAGCTACCCTCCCCTTTTAACATCATCTTCTTCACCCTCTTCCTCCCTTACACCTTCACGCACCCCCACGAGCACCCCAAGGTCGAACTTCCACCCGACAATCCCATAACAGGCCATCAGGTGCTGCAGCAATTTACTGCTGTAAAAAGTAGCCAAAAATGCCCCAAATACCTATTTTTATTCATATATTTGAAGTCTCCTAGTGCTCCATCAAGTGTTTTAAAGTTTAGAGTTCGTTTGGTACCCCGTTTGGCCGAAGTCGCGAGAAAGGTCCCCGCCGTAATCGTATTCGTGTAAGTTTTCCAACTCGGATCATTTTTCTATTTTTCCTTGAACAAAAACTTGTGTAAATTCATGTTAATGTTAGATAATTTTTAAAAATATTTCCCATGCATGAAACCCATATTTCTATGTACAAAAACTATCTCAAACCCATGTACGACCATGACACGGACACGTTGCACCATGGCTAGTTGTAGTTCAATGTTTGGTGCCATATTTTATATATATATATATATATATATATATATATATATATATATATAAGAAATTTCCAGAAATTAAATAAATAATTCTATAATATTAAATAGTATATTTTTGTATTAAAAATGGGTTTTTATGCAAGTTGGTAATTTTGTATGCACAAACTTGTTGTCGAGTTGCTAGAACACCTAGTCGACGCGCAACAAAACTTTTTGCATGCAATGATGATGTTTTGATAATTCTCAATTAATTAGGAATAATGCTAGAATTTAAAACCTATTTAAATTAGTATAATATGTTGTTTAGATGAGTATTTGAGAGGTCCCATGCATTAACAAGTAGGTAAGCGTTGTTGACAGTTTTGCGATATTACGACGTGCCTACGTATGTATTGGACTACGCATGTCTAAACTCGTGTAAATGCCTATATATATGCATGGTATCTCGATGTACAAGACCTTCACGATGTGTTAGAGAGTGGCGTGGAACGTGCATCTCGACACGTTGTCCAAAGCCATGTGAAGGTTGGATTGTTGGCATAAACATCAAGTATTGGTTAATGTTGTGCAACTATCCTTCGTTTATCGTGTGTAGTTATTGATTAGAATGTGTGTAACATGGCATCTTGGTTCTACTACTTTTCCAGCAAAGGACATCGGACAGGCATCACCATAACTACAAATAGCAGGCAAGTGTACCTTGCCATAATGTATCACTGTTTCTTATATTATTTATCTCATATAGTTATTACTGTTACTTATTATTTATGATGTATATGTTGTTACCCTAGGACCGACATACGATACTTAGTGTCCGAATAAAGTTTGGGTATCGACGTCCGTCAGCAGAATCGAGTATCGTAGTAAGAGAGTCGATACCTCGAACCCATTATACGTGCTGGTATTCTTTGCATGACAGACCGTAGGACACTTGACATGACCTCATGTGACAGAATCTTTCTTGCTATATTCTTGGTGTATGGATTTTGTATAGGGATTCTAGGACTCGTCACAGAATACTTATTTATATAGTACTATAACTTATTGTGATAGTTAAAGGTCTTGATCTCACCAGCTTATGACATGATTCGTGAGATTACATAGGAGGGGAGAGTTTACACTGTACTTTGGGCAGATATCTATATGTGAGTTCCTGCCTTAGTCTCTGTAGCAGAGCTTCGGTGTTATTTACGTTTCTACTTTAGGTTCCATGATCATGAGACTTTAGTGTTATTTATGTTCCTGCTTTAGGTTCTATGATACGGAGTCTTTAGTGATATACTTTTACTTGCCTGCTTTGGATTCATGTTACAGAGCCCTTAGTGATTATTATTATTATTATTATTATTATTATTATTATTATTATTATTATTATTATTATTATACTGCTTGGGGTTCACACACATAGAACCTTTGGAGTCTCCTGCCTGAGTATGAGTGATCTCTCACTTGCATAGCACTTAGACGGTTATTGTAGCTTACCCTTGAGTTGATATTATATTGTTGTTTTACTTCTAGCATATTGTTTCTTGTACCATGCTATGTCTCCCGAGGACCTGGATCCGAATTTTGTCCCCAGGATATTGCTGAGCTGGATTAGTTGAGTATATTGGTGGATGATTATTTCTCTAGGATTCAGGTATATGAAGTTGATACCTACATCATATTCTTCCGTGTTTATAGTTATTTCTCGTTACTTATTTCTTCTTTTATAGCCTAGTTTTATAGACTCATATTTCTTTCTCAAGTCTATTCAAGCTTATGTGTTACTGGACGGCCAACTTTAGTACATGTAGCTCATTCTTGTATTTTGTTTTATTGTGGATTGAGATATAGTTATATTTATTCTATTATCTAGATAGTGACCATTATAGTACAACTTATACGTATTCGAGTCGAACAAAAGTCTGGAAGAATGCGTTACTGGCATGTTTATGTATTCCTAGTCTTACGTATTTTGGGACTGGGGGACAACTATACCCAAATAGGGAATATTGCCAGAAGATTTTGCTCCAAATTAGATATAGATGGATCCCATTATTTTTAGGATGACTAGCCTACTATCATACATCCATGAACCTCCTTTAAGAACCAAGTTCGGATCTGTATCTAGGGAGAGGCAACGAACTGGTTCTTTTAGGAGAAAGCCTCAACACCACTAACTGAGTTCCACCCCTACTCATGAAAGTAGATATTATTGGATATAGTGGATGAGGACCTACCAAGTACATAAATAGTGTACTCGCCCATTTATCAATCGAGATCGCTACATCAATAAGGAGATGTCCGGTGTACGAAAACCAACCATAATGACGAGCACTTCATAATGAAGACACATGTCTTCTCATTCCTTAGTGGGATTGCACATTAGAACCTAAGTAAGGGGTTTTGTCGAGTATTTTCCTAGATTTATAGAGGGTCTTGGCAACACTCCCTTCGAGTGACTCTCACCTCCGCACATTGGATTATTACTCATGCTCATACCTTTATCTCATTGTCTATCTCGAATCTCTGTCCAACCCAGTTGTCTTGATCGTCCTCTTCACGCAAGTGAAATCGAATACTTGCCTCTGCCTTAAGTTTTCCCTATCTTTCGCTCCATCCCTCTGACTAATTGGAACTAGGCATGTATGGTGACCCTAAGCCCTTGACTCCCTTTGTCGTTGTGACTTGCTCTGCCGATAATAGACTCATGTGTTATTAAACTAGCATCTTACATTTATTGTTAACATGGTATTATTAAACCTAATATGTTATACATGCATTTATGTAATACTCTTAATCATGATTAAATTGCTCCTTCTAGCAACAATATAACAAAACTAGAAATAATAAATCATACAAAACCTAGGGATGCTAATATAGAACTATCTTAGACATCCTATAGGAGTACATATTCCTTAATTAACCTAATTCCTTCTTGAATCCAATTCTCAATATACAATTTTGACATACCTTGTGCAACAACAAATGTCAAATAGTAATTTTATTTTTTAAGTATCCAATCTGTAAATAAACTTATATTGTTGCTTGAAATGGATATTTAAATAAATCATTATTTTTTAATAATTTCTCGGTTGTAATGTTGAATAAACTTTTTTTGTGTTTTTTTCATGGGTAAGTTTTCAATTTTCTGAGGTTGCATAATTCAAATGTGGTAGATTCAGTCTAGTATTGTATTTCATCACGCAGTATTCGACTGGATTGGAATTGGATAGTTCTTAGTAGCACTCGGTGAGTTATGCAGAGGACTTGTACGACCCATAATCAAGCCGGTCTGGCATAGAGAAGCCATCCTTGGCTTGCCAAAATTATCAGCTGAATTTTTACAGAAGATAAATAAGTTAGTAAAACTAGACTTCGAACTCCATTACATTGATGTCTCTAGACTTCATCAACCGGACGAAGGATCAATTCCTCCCAAAATGAATGGAAGCTGTTCAACATTTAAAGTTGTAACAGTGATACAAGACACGTGCGATGGATCTGCAGCTTCACGTTGATTTTAAACTCGGTGTCATTGTAAATACTCGCCATTTGCCTCTTAAGGATCTAAAACCCGATGAAGGATACTATGGAAACTGTGTACATGGTTGTATGTTCAAGGCTCCTAGTGCGCAAATTGCTAATGCATCGCTTGCCGAGATCATGAAGCTAATTAAAGAAGAAAAAGCAAGTATGGCAGCTAAATTCAAAAAAATTTAATGGAGAGTCGTATATGACTAAAATGGATTACACATTGCTTAATTTGTTCGACTGGAGGCGGCTAGATTTCTACGAAACCGACTAAAGATGCAAAAAACCAACCAATGTCATTCCGTAACTTCAAGGAAGGTCATCTTTCATCTCTATGATGATTCTTAATTCATCCCCACCTAAGAATGGTGTTCGTGTGCGTTTAAGTTGCGTTTTGAAGTAACACTTGAACACCTTTGAGGAAGAGATGAAGAATTATATACATGTGTTACTCAATAGAAGACTTTGTTCTCTATTATGTCTAAGTAGAATAAGCCACTATTGTAAACCATGTTATGGAAAACCTTGTTATGAAGCATAAATAATATAACTGTCATGATCAGGGTCGGATCCAGGTAGAGCATAGGGTGGGCTGGAGTCTACCCCAAAATTTCTTCTTTTTTCTATATAGTTTTTTATTTTGATTTTTTTTGTAGGAGTTAGCCCACACCTAGCCCACCCCAATCCACTCTAGCCCACCCCAGTTTATATTTCTGGATCCAACCTTGGTAATGATGTTTAAAGATTATATTATTAAATAGAGCGAAAAGATATTATTTTTTTTGGTATACATACCATCAGGCATGCACAAATAAACTCGTTATGGTGGCTAAAACAAAATTATGCAAAGACATAAGAATATTACACAGGACTCATACGACATGGTAAAATTGTATGCAGATTTATCTTAATTATATTATGAGAGTCAGTTTATCTGACTCGTGTAGGATTTTTACTATAAAAAAGTTTAAAATTCTATTTGTATATGCTATGGTTATTAGCATGATTAATAATAGCCTTGATAACCACAATATTATGGTTGATTAATGGACTATACAGCCTCCAATTTATTTTGGCCACTCAGGGATGTCTTCTCTGTGCTAGAGTGGACTAAGGTATCGGCTGAATTATACAAAAAAAATACGAAAAAAAGAGCAAAAACTGTTTTCAGCGAGTTGGAGCCCACTCCAGCCCCTGAGTGGCTCTACCCTTGTCTCTATAGGTGTTATTTCTTTCATAGCACCATTAGTCGACACATCGTCCGCATACTTAGGGCTATGCCGTTGCCAGCACTCGTAGAAGACCCGACATAACATGCCCATATATTAGGCCAGATATTGTAGTGTCCTGCTCTAGGCTGGACAGTGCACTATGTAATGGGCATGTGGCTAGTTCGACTCCGTCGGAACCCTTCGGTATTGAATTGATTCGGACGAATAATATAAAAACCATTCCAACTAATGGATTGACTTATGTTGGAATAAGTCCTACATGTAGTAAACTGTGTCTCGGTGAGTGAGCTCTATCTTATATAAGGTTGTAATAATGCAATAACAGTTGGTATTACCATAAATTATTTTGTGACTCATGAATATGATTATGTTAGAAGACTTTAAGTAACCAAACAAACAATAAAATGGCATGAGATAAGAATCAAGATAATTTTTTTAATATAAGAATATAAGGATAAAATGGAAGTAGGGTATCATTAAATAGATCGATAAATTGTACCTAGAGTTTGAGTTGTGAATTGTGGAAAGAAAAATCTTGGAAGTGTAATTGCTTATTAAACAGAGACAAAGATCATGATAAATCTTCAAGGATAAATGATGGTTAAAGAACTTGGTAGATTACATTCTTAGTATTTTTTAAAGTGACATTTGAGGAAACCAGACCATAGGACTAAGGGAACTTGTTAGAGATAAGATATAAGATAGATAAGTGATATAAGTTAGATTCTGGCTTTATGTCTGTTAGTCGCATTTTTAGAATCAAATGTTATTCTAGGAAAACATAATAGATAGACTATATGCTAATATGAATAGGAGTGCAACTTCGTTAGTCTATTTGATCATCTAAAATCCAAGATGGTTATACTAACTAGAATTTGTAATTCGTCATCGACTGTTCTACTATCCTTTCATATTGTGATTATCATATTTCATAATCGTTGTCTCGAGTTTTTGTCGTGGCAAATCATTCTAATTATGCAATTGAGTAGAATCTTTATTTCTTCCCTAGTCATGCCATAAATTCAAAAATTAACTCATTAATTGAAACCTCTCATTGTGTTTAATATCCATATCACCGTAGGTTACTAGCTCTTTTCTATTTTATTCCCTTGATTGAATCATTAGCTTCAAATTATGACTTGATTCTCTATGTGCCTTCCCTAATCATGACTTATCTTTGAATCCAATCTAATGAAAATATTTCTTGAACTCATTCTAAATTCTCCTTATCTTGGTTTATAAATTCTCCTTTTTTATGATTCTCCCGATCTTGTCACTTCATCATCCATGCCATGCGATGATCGAATCCATCGGCACCACCTTGTCCTGATTATATCTGATTAAGTCATTTTCTTATAATTTTTTGAAGATAGAACCTATATAGGGGAAATATTGAATTGATGCATGACGGGCGACTCCAGCCCATCCAGTGGTCTGTGTCTCTCGGCAGACCGTTGACTCCTTTGGAACCCGACGTCGAACCCAGGCCGACCCCCAAGTCGCGCATCCTTCTGCCCCTGAACGGCACATCCCCGTGCGTAGTGCCCTCGCGGTGGCATTGCTCTAAGCCGCTGTGCCCATCGTTATCGAGGCCACCAGTGTTGTTCAGTGCCACGGCAGTGCCCGCCTGCCCCCGCCAACGCGTGCCTGTGCCACAGCCTCCCATTGTGCTGTAGAAAAATATATTATATCTTGCAGGACCGTGACACATAATTTGGACATAGAGTTATGATGCAACAACATATGATACGTACCCATGTATTCTGACTGTTCATCAGTACGATGGGATGTTTATCGGCATATGTCATGCTAGTACTCTCACATATACATTGGATGGACTCGTTAGGATCTGATGTTCTAAGGAGTTGACATGTAAAGCTTATTGGGTGGGAAGGACAGTCACTAGGCGTTGGGGCTACGAATAGCGTTCACTTTGATGTTGCCACATGACGGGCGCCCGAAGGGAGCGCCACTACACAAGTACCCTATTAGAGACAGCCCCATACGTCGAAGTTTGTCCTTATTGCATTTACACTTAGTTGATAAAACATTCCTTTGACTTTTATACTTATTGTATTATGGCTTGTATATTATGTATCTTGTTACGTCCCTCTAAGGACCTGGTTCCCTTCCAAGTTAGCTGAGCGGGTTACATAGGTCATTTTGATATATTGATGATGAGTAACCACTCCATTCAGGTATTTACTCTTTTAAAGTATTTATTTTATTTTTATATTTGTATCTGCTTGATAGCATGGTATTTGGTAGACTCATATTATTGGCTTTCGAGTCTATTCGAACATATATGTTAGTGGGCTACAAACTATAAACCATATTGTTTATTTTTTTTATGTTCATGTGAATTGAGATATAGATGATTAACTTGTTTATGGATAGAATTACCTACTATAGACAGCTTATACGTATTCGAGTTTGGCTATAGTCCACTTGATACGTAGCTGGCCATTGCCACGTACTCTAGTCCTACGTATTTTGGGACTGGGACGTGACACTATGATGTAGGCTGGACTTGGCTATATACTTCTATCCCGAAAAGCGGGAGCGGGTCATGACAAGTTCTTATGTTACGGCCCATGCAGGTCAGATTTCGTAAATTGTGTGAACTCATGTTAGTACTTACGTTAGTCGTACTACTACAAGCCTGCGACTAGGAGATATTCATTCATAATTAGGATTTATTTAATTTTAGGATAATGTCTAGGACTAGGTAAACATTATTTTGATTATTTGAGTAGTTAAGAGTGCACTAGAGGCTACATAATCCAAATATGGATATAAATTAAAGTTGAAGAAGAAACCATATTAGATAAAATTGAGGTTTGGATCGAAGGAGGATAGAATCCTTGAGATATAGTATTTACTTTTAAATAAAGAGGATTGGATTTAAAATTTTAAGGATTAAGTTATTAATTTAAATTTTGAAGAATTTAGAAGAAGAGTGTCTTGAGAATGAAATTTAAAATTTTGAATTTTGAGGACAAAATTTATTTAAGGTGGGTAGGTTGTAAGCCCATGTATCGTAATTATATTTTGGTATTTTTTATTAAATGAGACTAAAAATATTAAGCAAAAATAAGTAAGTAATAAATAATAAGTTAATTAAATAAATATATAATTATCTTATAAAAAGGGGTTAATAAATTAATCAATAGAGAATATAAACTATATTGGTAAAGTATTTTTATATTGAGTAATATTTAGGTAGTAAAAAAGATAATAAATAAAATTATATATTTATTTGAATACAAAGATAAGTTAGACATATAGTTAATCCACCAATTAAATATCTTTAAAATATCTAAATCTACAAATGTAAAATAATATTATCTCTTAGATAGATATCTACAAACATAGGATTGTTTAAAATATTCATATTTATCATTATATATAGCAAAAATATCATATTCAAATCATATAATAAAAATTTGAGATATCATCTACTTAAATTGAATATTTAAGCCTTTATTTATTTGAAATAATCCTAATCTTATCCAAATTACTAATCATAATCATATTCAAATTAATTATCATAATCATATTAGAATGAGTTAATCTCTACTTATTATATATATCTACTAAACTTATGAAATAAAATCATTGAAAATGTGGTTGTGGGAGAGCAACACAAGCATCGTGCTGCTAGGCGAAGTAATGGAGGTCGCACCATACATAGCGAGAGTCCAGTAACCGAAAGCATCACTAGCTTACGTTCTGACCTGAGTAGCATGGGGCACATGGAATCCCGTGTGAATCAACAAGAACCACCTTACAAGGCTAAATACTCCTGGGTGCCCTTCTCCGACCCTTACTGTCTAACCGGAAAGCTGACAGCTAATGTGTTCCACTTATTGAATATGGTCTATGGTCGGTCCATGGATTTTTCTTCCTTTTGACATATTTTGCTCAAAGCAAAGGGTTGAAGGAAGATAGTGCATCAAGCTATTTGCAAGGGCCAACTTGATCCTCTTCCCTTGGGATCCCAAATAAGGGAACCCTAGAAGAGCTGCTGACTCCAATTATCGTCCATGTATGATCCATACTAGATCTGACCAACTGCCCATCCAACCTCCTCTACGTTCTTGACGGTGGAAGGAAAAGACTAGCATATTCTCTGTGCATGGATATATAAACTATTAGATTAGAGGTATTGGATTAGTGGCATTATAGTTCTAAAATACTTTAGCGAAGCAGAAAAGTAGGAAAACAATCAGATAATCAGAAAAGGCTGAAAGTCATAAAGGCTAAGAACTGACAGAGCTGAGAGATCTTCCAACAGCCTATGATTGCAAAGGAAAAGCCCTTATTCAAGGCATCAATGCACTAAGTGACGATCTCGCATTTTTTCTTCCCCGAAAGCTCCTCTAGTTTTCATCTAAAATATTCCAAAAGTTGCAACAAAATCAGCCTCATTTTTCAATAGCCATAGCGACTTTAAAGAGGCATAACTTCCAACTCCGGACTCCATTTTACCTCTATTTTTTGTCAAAACTATATCGATATAAAATTTTATAATCTATATTTAATAGATTTAATTTGAACTAGGAATTTTATAAATAGTTTAGAGTATCAGCTGTCCATAAAATAAATGTGTTCCGGTGTTTTTGTGATTCCAAAAGTTTTCGAATATAAAAATATGATCCATTTAGTTTTTAGAAAAGCTGACATGAAGACCTACAATATAGTTTAATTTCTAAAATAATTAAATATATTTAATATATATAGTATTATCTAAAAATAGAAATTAACTAAATAATATAGGTATAACTACTTAAAAACCCAATTAAAATTTATTTACAATATTTTAAGTCAAATAATAAACTTTGTTATAATTTTGAATTCTTTAGTTTTGGGGTTAATAGTAAATTTCTTGGGTCCGCCTTGTTAACTGTTTGATTCGTACCATCCATCCGAAGGCTAAGGCAAGTATCATTATGACTTATGTTACCATTTTTGTACTGCATGTATCTTCATGTCATCTTTTCACTGTTACTTATTCATACATCATGTTGTCATTGTTCTTGATTCACCATATTTATTACTTATGCATGAGAGTTAGAATCGTTAGAGTATATGTACATGTTCATAATTAATTTTTTTTTATGTTTATTGTTTATCGTATTGCCATGTTTTACCGTGTTTAGCATGTACTTGTGAGTTAGTCGGACGAAAGAATATGACTAGTTGACATGTGGTACCTGACAGACATTGTTAATCAGGAGTTCATTCGGTTAGGGGACCATCTTACAGAGTTTATTCAGTAAATACACCTCACATATTTGACTGTTTGAATTCTAACCCAATACTTGTTGAATGTTGGTATTCTAAAATACACTGTACATGTGACTTGATTCATGTTGTTGTATTATCCAGTTGTTCATTATTTCTTGAGTGTACTTTCATATTGTTACTATGTCATAGTTGTACCCTTCTTATCATATCATATTGTGCTTACAGTTCATCTTTCCTTTATTTTTGTTCCTTCATTCTTTTACATTATATAATATAGCTTAGTGTTATGGTGATCTTGCTCCAATTTTGATTGGATATGTTGACAAATTTAGGTGACTTTCTACCTTGCTCTTTGGACATTAGTTAGAGATATAGATATTTTTTAGGCCGATATTAGATTACAAATAGTTTAGTTATTTTCTCAAATTTGATGTTTAACGGGTTTGTTCCCGAATATTGTTTCGATGTATTATTGGATTTGTAAATTGAATAGTTGTTGTGAATGAGCAAAGATTTGTGATAAAAGATTGCTATTGAGGCATCGGCTCCGCCATCTAGACCTCAATAGCAATCGTCAATCGATACTGCGGTATAGTTGAACTTGGCCACGTACTCGTATCCCGAAAAGCATGAGCAGGTCGTGGCAAATATCAAGGAGTACTGTTAGAGAAGAAGCCCTCAATTTTTTTTATATTTAGACACGTATTCAAAACTTAGGCTATATATGTCTTACTAGATATTATAAAAATTGTGATTGATGTTACCAAAGTGAATAATTTGTTTTGCAATGTTAGAGTCTTAACATATTGGAAATATAATTGGTAGCTCTATTCTAAAAGTTGTTCGTGATTAAAATATACATAACAAAGTTTTTGCTACATCTTTTGATAATATTAACAATAATACAATTGTCATATATGTTTTCAAAAGGCAGGTACGACCTATATTGGATGGTTAATTATTTTATGTTAGTTGTGATTTCCATATTATTCGCTTAACTACAAAATATTGTCTTAAAATTATTAAGTTAATTTTGAAAAAATGGAGCTAGCCCAAAATAAATTATTTTATCACCAATTAGACAACGAGTTTTTTTTTAATATCCTGCTACTTATACTAAATGTAAAAGGATATTTGGTTTATATGTTCCATATTCTAGAACACTCGCTCGAAGTCTTCTTAAAGGGCAAAGTAGAGGATATAATAACCATTTTCTCTTAGAAAAAAAAACTCCATATCCCCCTTTAGGTTTCCATTCGCGAAGGGCATATGTTTGTAGATGATCGTAGAATGGTTTGGCCCCCATAATATACATGACTGTAGTACCAGTATTTTATTGGCTTCGCTAGGTCGTCCTTCTAATGTCCACCATCTTTGGCACGTCCCAAAACTGGAATACTAGAGAGAAGGGACAGAACTAGGCTATCAACGTATATCGGGGTATACTAATACCTCAAGATACGATCACGACTATAAAGACATGAGAGTTTGTACTACAAGCCAACAGTCAATCCTAGGTCAAGCAATTATATGTGTCTTAATCACCTGCAAATAAGCAAAGAGTAAGATAATGATCATCATGGCATATAAAATAATAAAGCATCCTAAACTATAATATATAGATGATCATGAAGCTAGTAATATAAAATAAGATACTATCAAGAATATAATAATAATAATAATAATAATAATAATAATAATAATAACAATAATAATAATAATAATAATAATAATAATAATAATACATGATCAATCTAGTTACAGTCTAGATTATATAGACAATGTAAGCCATCGTAGCTGAATTGTCAGGAACAAAATACGAGCGCTGGATCGGTAGGAGATCTTATCATGGCAATAGGTACTGCACGGGCTAGCAGAACCTTCTGACACTACCAGAAAAAGCCAAATTAGCAACGTAAAAAACTATCGCTAAATGACCAAAAAATGTCGCTAATAGAATTTAGCGACGTAATTAGCGACGTAATACATAAGTCGGAAATCAGCACGTCGCTGAAAGGAAAAACGTCGCTAAACGTCACTACACCGACATTTTTTAGAGACTTAAATATGTCGCAAAAATAGCGACATTTAGCGACTCAACGTCGCTAAATTAGTGACGTTTTCATACGTCGCTAAACGTCGCTAATTAGCGACTTATTCAGCGACGTTTAGCGACGTATAGCGATGTATTTAGCGACGTATAGTAACATCGCTAAACGTGGCTAAATTTTATTGAAAAATAAAAAAAATGTTAAAAATTACCAATCTCCTGCAATTTATGAATTTCAAATTAAAAATAGACCCGGAGCAACCCTCCGTTGAATTCTCTGGGTTCGTCGACCCCTTCGGTGGAACACTCAATAACGGTAAACTAACATCATTTAATATGAATAAAAAGTATCACAGTCACACAATACACACAAATATTATAGACACACCTGGAGCAACCCTCCATTGAATTTTCAATAACACAAAAAGTATCTATATATAAGTATCACAGTCACACAAATTACATAATATATAAGTATCACAGTCACACAAATATATAAGTATCACAATCACACAATAAGCACAATAAAAGTATATGAAACATCACAGTATCAATCTCGAGGATATCTACTACGCTGGGGCACATACCAGTCCCTCAGATACTGTGCATAAACAACGTCTATAGGTGCTGGGTCACTAGAACTCCCCGTCTGAGATACAGCTGTCACGACCCAATTCCGTAGAATCAATTGAGGCGTCCCCCGAATCGTGACCGCCGTGTGGGCCTGGGTTTGCGCCCGCACAAGGCTTTAATGATTTGCATAGCAAGCACATATTCAGAGTACGCAGATAAATTAAAACACAGATTTGAAACATGGAAAAGTTCTCTTTATTGATAATGAACATCTATTACAAACTCCTGAACGAGTCAGCTAATATGCCGAACGGCTTACAAAAGTGTTGACTCAAATGAGATAGCAGTCATGTACATTACATCCCTTTATAAACTCAAAATGATAAAGACCTCCGGGCTGGAGGACGGCTTTGCCACGGAGCTGCATTGTGTATGAAGAGTACAAGCTCCTGGTTTCAAAATGCTTCAGGGGGGCGCGGTGAAGATGCGCCAACAGCTGGACTGGATCGGGAAGACGACTTCGGCTCCTCGCTCGGTTCGCCTTGGTACGGAGAACCTGTTTCAACGAGGGTCAGCATATCGAAACATGCTGGTGAAGGCGAGCTAGCCTAACTATACCAATCAACACGTTGTTTTAATGAAGCATGCATATTTGTGGGTTTCTATCTTGCCTTAGTTCATTTACAAGTAAGCAACATATAGAATTTACTGAAATGAACGTGCCACCGTTCGGTAGATTTTACCTGACCGTCTGAATTACCTGCACAATACTTACCATGCCTTCCCTGCCACGAAGACACAAGTTAGTATGCAACAGATTTAAATATACACGTTGAACACATGATGCATTGCAAGCCATATTCACACGATAAACACACGAGGCGTTGCAAGCATATACACACGAGGATCACTGGCTTGATGCCATATGGACTAGTCAAGGACAAGGATAGCATGCAACGAGAAAACACGAGGAGCTCAGAAAACACGATGCGTTGCAAGTTATCCCGTTCGCACACGATTTGACTATAAACACGAAGACTGCCCGGATCGGATCGGTGCCAGTGCCCCAGCGACCGTCCGCAGAACTTATATCCTTGTGCACAAGTTATCCGTGATCGAACACACGATGTTTAGTTAATTTATCACTTCACGCAGTTGAGGCAACACGAGTAATGCATGATTTATTTTGCATAGCCTCTAGGAACAGTTATGCGCATACACGATATGATTCATAAATAGCACAATTTATAGCAGAAGATATATTCTAACTACAATTGATGCATATGATGAACATTCCGAACGAACAAGCATGCAAGTAAGTAACCGTTCACGAGTTTGATTGACAAGCAGTATTAACCAAGTCTATTCTCTTTTATCTTGGTTTCTTTTATTATTACTTGGTATCGTTTGATCGGGGCAAGGAAGATTGCAGATTTTAGGGCATGAAGCTTGGAAGCAGGGCTAGCTAATCGGGTTGGTAGCCACTCACTTAGATTGATGGAAGGAGAAGGAAAGAGGCGCTTCATGACTCCGCTCGTAAGCCGCCTACTGCTCGTTCACCTGCACACGAACAGCTCAATTAATACTTCTTCCTCTCTTTCCAATCTCAGAATAGAAGTTCAAGTCAATAAACGAAAACAATGAAAGCCATCAAAACCGTTCAAGGAAAACAAGCAAATCCCAAAACCAACTCAAAGCACGAAAGCAACAAGCGACATTGAAAACTGAGGCAATAAAAGATAGCAGCGGAGAGGTCCCTCCTGACTCTGCCGCTAAGTCGATCCCGGGGGCACGGTCCACTGAATATGGGAATCGATTCCGAAGAAACAAATCCATAACGAGGACGAGTTCTTAATTCGATCTATCCCGATCGAACGATACCGTCTTGTGTTTCTTAGCCGCGCTCTCCGCACCGGGAGAACGGGGCGTTACATCCTACCCAACCAATTGGAAGTTTCGTCCCAAAACTTAGGAATAATGCTTACCGTTAGGGGTTATTACGTTACGGGCGATGAGCAGGAAGGTTCGGACAAGCACTAATGGCATGGCCCAGATTGCCACAAGCGAGACATAACCCAAGTCTCTTACGACACTGATTGTAGGAGTACCCACGTTTGTTGCAGTATTGATACACTTGGTTGGGATTTGCCCTGTGCTGACCACCGTTGTTTCGGCGCTTTGCAGCAATGTTTCCTCTATCGTTGCCTTGACGTTTGTGATTGTAGGTATGCACGACGCCGGTTGAAATGTGAGGATACTGTGGTTCAAGTGATAGGGCGTAATTCATTACTTCACGCATTATTCCATACTGATTATTGACCACGTACGAATAGATGGCAGGGCATAGTCCACCTTCAAACCTTCTAGCTCGACTCGCTGCATCAGGTAAATAGGCCTTAGCGAATTTGGAGAGTCGGTTGAATTCGGCAGAGTACTGCTTAACTGTCATGCTGCCCTGCCGCAGCTGCACGAAGTCATTTTCCATTTGACGTTGTACTGGAGGCGGTATAAACTCATCTTCAAACGCGGCACAAAAGGTCGTCCATGAGATTGCCTCCTCTCCGTGATCAAATTGGAGAGATCGTCGATGCACGTTCCACCAATCGTGTGCGTTGAGGCAGAGCTGTAGTTGGGCGCAGGCGACGCGCTTATCTTCGGGGACCTCCAACAGAGCGAAGTGATCTTCAATCTCGGCTAGCCAATCTAGAGCTACCACTGGGTCCTCAGTCCCGTTGAATGGGGTGTTGCAGACTTTCTTGAAATGGCCCAAGTTGAAGGCAGTCACGTCCCTCGGCCTTGGGATTTGAGGCGTCTCCACTTCAAGCATGGGCTGTTCCACCGGAGTCGTTGCTGTTGCGACGGAATGGTTGGCAGCCAAAGTCTGAACTATCTGTTGCAGGGTATCTATCTGCTTCTATTGGACTGAGAATCAGGTCTCTAGATTGCTTTCAAACTTGGCTTGGCGAGCATCATCGCTTTGTCATTATGATTCTAACATTTGCATCACCCGCTCTAGCGGGTCGATTTGAGACATGCCTCGCTGGCTCCGAGAGCTTCCGGAAGTACCCGAACTACTTTCCTGTGTTTCGTTCGGTGGTTGCACTACAGATTGCGCTGGTACCATTCCTTCAAAAGAAGGTAAATTACATTAGGATCATAATGTATTATGGACTTATTGCATGAACGTATCTCATTTTGACCTAGCGAGTTTAAGAGTTCGCACAGGAATTTGATCGTTAAAGGAACTTTTTCAGCACGAAGTCTAAGGAACTTTGAATCTGTGCTCTGATACCACTATGTCACGACCCAATTCCGTAGAATCAATTGAGGCGTCCCCCGAATCGTAACCGTCGTGCGGGCCTGGGTTTGCGCCCGCACAAGGCTTTAATGATTTGCATAGCAAGCAAATATTCAGAGTACGCAGATAAATTAAAACACAGATTTGAAACATGGAAAAGTTCTCTTTATTGATAATGAACATCTATTACAAACTCCTGAACGAGTCAGCTAATATGCCGAACGGCTTACAAAAGTGTTGACTCAAAATAAGATAGCAGTCCTGTACATTACATCCCTTTATAAACTCAAAATGATACAGACCTCCGGGCTGGAGGACGGCTTTGCCACGGAGCTGTATTGTGTATGAAGAGTACAAGCTCCTGGTTTTAAAATGCTTCAGGGGGGGCGCGGTGAAGATGCGCCAACAGCTGGACTGGATCAGGAAGACGACTTTGGCTCCTCGCTCGGTTCGCCTTGGTGCGGAGAACCTGTTTCAACGAGGGTCAGCATATCGAAACATGCTGGTGAAGGCGAGCTAGCCTGACTATACCAATCAACACGTTATTTTAATGAAGCATGCATATTTGTGGGTTTCTATCTTGCCTTAGTTCATTTACAAGTAAGCAGCATATAGAATTTACTGAAATGAACGTGCCACCGTTCGGTGGATTTTACCTGACCGTCTGAATTACCTGCACAATACTTACCATGCCTTTCCTGCCACGAAGACACAAGTTAGTATGCAACAGGTTTAAATATACACGTTGAACACACGATGCATTTCAAGCCATATTCACACGATAAACACACGAGGCGTTGCAAGCATATACACACGAGGATCACTGGCTTGATGCCATATGGACTAGTCAAGGACAAGGATAGCATACAACGAGAAAATACGAGGAGCTCAGAAAATATGATGCGTTGCAAGTTATCCCGTCCGCACACGATTTGACTATAAATACGAAGTCTGCCCGGATCGGATCGGTGCCAGTGCCCCAGCGACCGTCCGCAGAACTTATATCCTTGTGCACAAGTTGTCCGTGATCGAACACACGATGTTTAGTTAATTTATCACTTCACGCAGTTGAGGCAACACGAGTAATGCATGATTTATTTTGCATAGCCTCTAGGAACAGTTATGCGCATACACGATATGATTCATAAATAGCACAATTTATAGCAGAAGATATATTCTAACTATAATTGATGCATATGATGAACATTCCGAACGAACAAGCATGCAAGTAAGTAACCTTCACGAGTTTGATTGACAAGCAGTATTAACCAAGTCTATTCTCTTTTATCTTGGTTTCTTTTATTATTACTTGGTATCGTTTGATCGGGGCAAGAAAGATTGCAGATTTTAGGGCATGAAGCTTGGAAGCAGGGCTAGCTAATCGGGTTGGTAGCCACTCACTTAGATTGATGGAAGGAGAAAGAAAGAGGCGCTTCACGACTCCGCTCGTAAGCCGCCTACTGCTCATTCACCTGCACACGAACAGCTCGATTAATACTTCTTCCTCTCTTTCCAATCTCGAAATAGAAGTGTAAGTCAATGAACGAAAATAATGAAAGCCATCGAAACCGTTCAAGGAAAACAAGCAAATCCTAAAACCAACTCAAAGCACGAAAGCAACAAGCGACATCGAAAACTGAGGCAATAAAAGATAGCAGCGGAGAGGTCCCTCCTGACTCTGCCGCTAAGTCGATCCCGGGGGCACGGTCCACTGAATATGGGAATCGATTCCGAAGAAACAAATCCATAACGAGGACGAGTTCTTAATTCAATCTATCCCGATCGAACGATACCGTCTTGTGTTTCTTAGCCGCGCTCTCCGCACCGGGAGAACGGGGCGTTACAATAGCCGTTATAGGTGCTGGGTGACTGAAACTCCCGGTCTGAGATACAGCAGGTGGTATCTCTTCCTCCTTAACAGTAGGAGGCATCACTTTCTCCTTAACGGTAGGAGGCATCACTTCCTCCTTAACGGTAGGAGGCATCACTTCCTCCTTAACAGTAGGAGGTGTCTCTCTCAAGCGACGTGCACGTGCTCGGGTCATGGGTGTCATCTGGTAAGATAGATAAAAATAAAGAATATAATTGATAACAGATATAAATATATGTCTAATATTAAATATTATGTAAATTTATATCTTAACTATTATCAACTGATACTAGTACAAACCCTAATCCTAACCCTAACCCTAACCCTAACCCCAGGTCAAAAATCCTACTTATATCTTAACTATTATCAACTGATACTAACTCTTCACCATATATGTAGCAATTTTTAAAGTCATCTTCTCTATGACGGTTTTAACTTCCAATCATGCTTGCCTTTCTCAAGATCTTACAGGTGAATGACAAAATGCATGTAAATAAGCATATAAAAAGGTCTAAACAAACAATTGAGTTAAAGGTAAAATATGGTTTCAGTATAAAATTTATATGGTTTTAAATGTCATACATGGAGTATAACAACTTGCAATGTCACACCCAATGTTAAATATTCTTTAGAATGTCACTGAGCAGTCCAAAACCCTTCATAAAAAAAGTAAGAGAATGGTGACATCTATGTTGCACGGCCACAGATACGACACAACAAGGTAAGGAGAATGCAAAACGGACACGACCCCTATTTTGTTGCGTCCTAGTGTGTTTTGGAGTGTCCGTGAAGTATCCAATACATGTCCAATACACGTCCAACATGACATGTTCCTAACTTTTGGAGTGTCCCAGCTTCCAGGGATGATATGAAAACATGTGTCATCAAGTGTTGCCACTTGGGGAGTCACAGAAGTGGCAGAGTTGTATAGAAACTTAAAAATATTTAACAAACCATTTTTTCCCTCAACATTTGAATTACTTTTATATATATAACTCAACCAGTCTAGATCTATTCGCATGTACCCAGGTGGCAACATTTGGTTCCATGTGTGTCCACGTCACCGGCATGGCGTAAGCACTTGGTGTCATGTGTGCCACACCACCATTCTATTATGGGTTTTTCATGAATTTTGGAAAAATATGGATACTTTAAGAAATTTATAACTTTGGTAAGGCATTGATAAGGGGCAAACTTGTTAAGGCATTGATAAGGGGATACTTTAATTAATGTGTACAATGAGGGTTTCAAAATGAGAGCAAATCCATTAGAAAAAGAAACAAAATGAAGGGAAGAATAGAAGGGATAGGAAAGAAAAGGGGCAAACTTGTCAAAAATCAAATTCCATTAAAATTAGCAAAATATTCCTATTTTCCATTAATTAAATTAACTTAGGGCCTGCATAACTCAATATTTAGTAATTTGAGGGCTCAAATAACAAGATTTGGGGTACTTATATAAAAGATAGAATACATTTGTGACGAGATGAGTAAAAAAATGTACTAAAAAATTCTAGGAGTCTAAAACAAACATGAAATGTGCAATGTATGAATCGTTTAACGGAAGAAATATCATAAATAATCTAGATTTAAGAGACATTATGTTTATATATTTAGCAAGGTTTGCACTATCTGTCCTTATCGGGGTTCCATCGGGTTCCAGATCGGAGTTTCGGAGTGCTCTTTATTTCAAAAAGACTGAGAAACAATTAAAAAAAAATTATACATCTAGACATAATTTTATGTACTATTTGTTGTTTTCCTTTAGCTATGAATGCAATAATATTCAAAATTGATGGATTATTTGCAAGAGTTACTATTGTTTGTTTACATACTTTAAACAGAGCAAACCAACAATAGATAGTTTTATTGAAATAATATTATAATAGATGCACCATGCAAACAAACAAATATACAACTTTGATAAATAGTGCTAAACAATAATGATTACAATATGTTAATCTTTAGCACTACCGATTCACCGATTAACTGCCTTGATAAATACTAGTATCAACTGATACTAACTCTTCACCGAGATCCTAACTGTTTTAGAAGGCTCACTCTATGTTGGGTTCGTAACATCCAACCCCGGTAACAAACTCTTCACCAAGACCCTCTACAGGGGCGACATATTTGTGTTTTCCGAAGGACTCATCCATTTCCAGTTTAACCCTGATCATGAGCAAAAGGTCGTGGTAATCGCAGCCCTCAGTAGCCAGAATCCTGGGGTCATAACCGTTGCAAATGCCGTCTTTGGTTCCAAGCCAGATTAAATATCGGACGATGTTCTTTCTAAGGCCTTTCAGGTGGACAAGAAAACAGTCGACTAGCTCAAGGCTCAGTTCTGGATCGATAACAACTAACTCACTCAAACTACCAACCGATCGATATATTGCAAACAATACATATATATTGTATTGTTAATTAGTTTAGGTTGAATAAGCAAACTTCGATGTTCTATATATTGTAATAAAAAGTATCGATCAATATGTCAAAAACCCTAACCCTAACCCCAGGTCAAAAACCCTAACCCTAACCCTAACCCCAGGTCAAAAACCCTAACCCTAACCCTAACCAGGTCAAAAATCCTAACCTTAACCCTAGGTCACGTGTGTGTGTCGTGTAAGTGTGTGTGTCGTGTCTGTGTCAGTGTTTGTAACGTGTGTGTCGTGTTAGTGCCATGTATGTCCTGTGTGTGTGTGTGTGTGTGTGTGTGTGAGAGAGAGAGAGAGAGAGAGAGAGAGAGAGAGAGAGAGATAGAGAGAGAGCGGGTTTACCTAGAGGAGGAGGAGGAGGAGGAGGAGGAGGGGGGAGGACGCGGCCGGAGGGGGGTCGCCGGGAGGGAGGAGGGGGCACCGGAGGTCGGAGGGGAGCCGAAAGTGTGTGTGATGTTTGGGAGAGGGAGAGGGAGAGGAAGAGATCGAAAGAAATGGGGGGAAACTGCCCTAATTAAAACAAATTTAGCGACGTTTTAGCGACGTCACTAATAACGTCGCTAACTTAGCGACGTCTTTGCCGTCGCTAATTACGTCGCTAAATGTCCAAAATACATACGTTGCTAAACGTCACTAAATAAAATATTTTAGCGATTTTTAGCGACCTAAATTAAAATTATAGCGACTAATCTTTTAAAAACTGAATAAAAGTCGCTAAACGTCGCTAAATGTCACCAATTAGCGACGTCTAGCGACCGTTTTTAAATGGAGTCGCTAAATTAGCGACGTTTTATTTGTCGACGCTAAAAAACTTTGCTAAACCCGCTTATTCTAGTAGTGTGAGATCGTCTACTCAAACTTATGTTGATCAAAATTAATGATCAGGACGTCAACACTATTTTCCATCGATAGTGTGTAGGATTGTGTTACCACATTCTCATTAGAGGAGAAAGAGGTCCCCAGCAGAGTCACCATCTTATTTTGCTCAAGAAAGGATTCGTGAATAAAGAACTTCTTCTTAATAAACAATAATTTTATTGAACTTGTTCATAAACTTGATTACATAGGAGATATAAATACAACAGCGTAAAAATAATCAAGATTCTGGAGAGTGAGATAATGGAGATCGGATTAGAGCGATCCATTTACTCTGTTGACTATCTGACACAACTGTGGGGATTGGAAATATGAGGCGAGAACGAGCTTAGTATCTAAGCTAATGTCTATTGTTGCATTGGCCTTTGAAAATTATAAAGTGCTAAGTATTTATAGAAGAATGACCTGTCGTCCGTTGCACTTGACTTTCCTGTAACATCGAGTTATAGGCAGGAAGAAGCCGCTGAGTAGGAAGCTTCCATAGGTGAGCGTGGCCTGTAATGGAGATGACTTGGACCACGTACCAGCGTGACCGGTCAGAATTATGGCCCGCGAGAGGGGTACTTTCTTCTGAAGATGTCAGGTGGCTTTGCGATTATAATCAGTTTATCCCCATGATGGGATCATAGGGGAGGGGAGTGGCTGATAGTTGGTGGGCAGTTGTCCACGTATGCACTAAACGGAAGCTTCTAGCAGAGTGGTGGCGATCGTAAGGGTGAGTGGATAGAGCACATATCCTATGTAGTTAGTTGAGGACGATAATCGTGGAGCGGTAGTTTTGCTCTGACTGTTTCGTTGGGGAAAATAAGGGCATTGAGGCCCCTTTTCGCCGGTGGAAGGCCTGTGAAAGTAAACTTTCTTCGTAAGAAAATAGGGGATCTCGTTAAGTGCGTGATGGGCATTGAAATGGCTGACAGGTTGACGATTGTCAGTTTGCTTGATGGATATGTCTTCCATTCCTCGTAGCGTGTGATGACTTGATGGCATGTCACATGTTGAGCCTTACTTCCGTTGATGGGCTTCAGCTTGACTATTCTGCTGGGGAGTTCTTTCCGCTGGGAGTGATATTTATTTATCATATTCCCTCAAAAGGGTGAAGATGACCCCGATTTTGGATCTTTCTCGTGGTCGGTCTAGCAATATTTTTCATGCTTCTACACATTTAAAATAATAGTTTTAATAACACAAATATTAATATACTAAATAATAATGAATCCTAGTATTAATGATAATCCTTATAACATTAATAATAATTATAGATTTAATAAGACTGAGATTAAGAATATTGGGATAATTATAGCTTTATTAATAAGAAAATTATTGATAAACGGTTATATAAGAATAACTTAATATAAAAATAAATAATTAAAAATTAAAATTTTGGATGGGATTTTGCACACTTATTGCTGAGATGTTTCTCTTTTACCATTGATCCTTAGATTTCTTAAAGGACAAGGATTGTATGTTTGATACTATCACTAATGTGTGTGCTAGTATGTGGAGATTGATGATGTTTTTCCACCACCTGGAATCTCGATTTGATTTAGGAATTATGCCAATGAATGCCTTTTTTCTATTGTCGCATCTTTTTGTTCACCTGTGTAGATGAACACATATGAGAGGAGCGGGATAATTTATCGATATTGCTTTGCCACTTAAGCTATATTAAGAACAAAGGAAAATTTTAACATAATTTTTGGGTAGAAAAGTGCATACCTTAACAGATAAAAAATTGACTATATATAGCCACCAATGTATAGCCCTAAAGTACTTACTTGTTTCAAGTTAAGGTTTAAAGAATCATCAAGATAGATCATGAAATCTATCATAGATCACTAATTGTTATCTTAGCAGGATTATGCATGATATTCAAATTAGAATATTCGGGTTTGCACCAAGCTTAGATCCATACCTGTAAAGAAGTCTTGTATGCTCCAACATGTGCCTTGACATATATGTCATAAAAAGCCCTTAAGTCTCTAATCGAAGTTGTGCAGCAAGTTTAGCTAAAAAGTTTACTTAGAAAAGAGAAATCCCAATATTAGAGTTCGATAAATCTCTCATATGAGATTCCAACCTTGGGAAAATAGAATGGCTTGCCTTATCCTAGTTTAGTTTCCTCTGCCTGAGAGTATCTTGTTGGAGTGGGTGGGGTTCCCAACCTATGTGGAGAATATTCTAGAGTGCGACGAGCATCATCCGTGTGTCGAAAAAGCTCAAAAAAGTGCATCGAGCGTCGTGTATTGGAACATTTATGGTAAGCAAATATTATATTAGATTTACATCTTTGACTTTAATTATATATTTATGATTTGATCTTTCATATATTAACTTTCCATATAATTGAATTTCTAATTTATGGTAAGCTAATTTATGATTTGATTTCCATTAAATATATGATTGAATGTAATTGAATTTCCATAAATATTTTTGGCTTCGATATATAGATTTTCATATGGAAAACTTAATTCATGCAAGGGTTTATATAAAGGCTCATGCAATATACAATAACATGAGAAAAAATAAGAGAGAGAAAAAAAGGTAACAAGAGTGCCATTGCAACTTTGGAGAGGAGAAAGAAAGATTGAAGGTCGTTTCGAAGAAGGAGATCAATTTTGGGTATTTCTCATTATCTTTTTTTTCGTGATTGTAATCTATTTTCTGTTCCAAAGAATTGCGGTGATCTATGTTGGATCGGTGAGGAGCTTGTAGAGAGTGTAATCTCTTTATTCTATTAGTGGAGGTTCTTCAGGATTGGACTCCGATCGTCCCGTGTTTTTTCCATCTAGATTTACCACGTAAAAATCTTTGTGTATGCGATTTGTATTTGGTATTTTTGGTTTATGCGTTTTGCTCGGTTCTCTCACAGGTACTCTCTGGTTTGGGGAACGGTTTTCGCGTTTTGTTCCCAATAGTGTGGTATCAAAGCCAGGTTCTAGAATTTTAGAAGGCTGTCAGAAGTTGATAGGCAAACCAGAGAGGAGAGATGGACGCGAAGCCGGTGCATATGGTAAACCTGAACAGTACCAACTATCATTACTGGAGGAGCAAGATGAAGGATCTGCTATTTGTCAAGAAGCTGCATCTTCTAGTATTTGCTTCCGAGAGGCCCAGTAACAAATCCGAAGAGGACTGAAAGTTTGAGCATATACAGGTGTGTGGGTACATCAGGCAGTTCATTGACGAGAATGTATACAAATACGTTACCAGTATTTAGCACGCGAGGACACTGTGGGATAAGCTAGAATCTTTGTATTCGAAGAAGGCCGGGGTAAATAAATTATTCCTGATTCGGATGATGATGGGTCTGCGGTACAAAGATGGGGCATCCATTATGGATTATTTGAGTGTATTCCAGGGCGTGGTTGACCAGCTATCGTCGATGGGAGTCAAGTTTGATAACGAGGTTCGGGGACTATGGCTTCTGTGTACATTGCCAAACTCGTGGGAGACCGTACGAGTGTCTATGATCCCTTCTGCTTTGGAAGGCATGGTCAGTCTGGAGTTTGCCAATAGCGAGGTACTGAATGAAGAGATACGGAGATGTTCTCAGGCCACTTCATCCACATCCTACTCAGAGGCGCTTATTTCAGAGAGTCATAGAAGGGGTAAAAGCAGGGGTCCAGACGGTGGCAGAGACAAAAGCAGAGAGAGGTCCAAGGGTCGGTACAAGGACTCAGAGTATTACCATTATGGCAAGAAGGGCCACATCAAGCGAAACTATTTTACTTGGAAAAGAGAGAAGAAGGGGGATAAGGAAAAGCAGGGTGAGAACACTACAGGCCTCGGCGCACTGAGACGATCTGATCATTGTAGATAATGCGGTAGTTATGAACCTCGCCTGCGATGACAACTCTTGGCTGGTGGACTCAGGTGCTAAAGCGCACGTATCTCACAATATGGCACTATTTACTACTTACACAACAGGCGACTATGGAGTATTGAAGATGGACAATGGAGATGTGTCGAAGGTAGTTGCCATTGGATATGTGCATTTGAGGACAAAGACAGGTACAATTCTTGTTCTGAAAGATGTTCGTCATGTCCCTGATATCCGTTTCAACCTGGTGTCGGTTAGAAGGTTGGATGATGAGGGTTTCTTCAATCTCTTCGGGAACAGTCAGTGGAAGCTTTCCAGAGGTTCGATGGTGATTGCTAGAGGAAGCAAGAGGTCCGGACTCTACTATATGAAAGGAAGCGTAGAGGGGGCACATGAGGTGAATGCAGTTACTGATGCGTCTACCGAGTTGTGGCATATACGGCTCAGCCACATTAGAGAGAAGGGGATGAGCTACTTGGTGAACAGAAAGGTGATTCCAGGACTTAAGTCTACAAAGCTGGAGAGGTGCACGCACTGTTTGGCAGGGAAGCAAAATAGGGTGTCTTTCCAAAGTCACCCAAGTTCAAGGAAGCCGACGTTGCTCGAGTTGAGTCACTCGAATGTCTGCGGTCCTATGAAGGTAAAATCTATTGGTGGTGCTTCTTACTTTGTAACTTTTATTAATGATTGTTCCAGGAAGGTTTGGGTCTATACCTTAAAGACCAAGGATTAGGTGTTGCCCACTTTCAAGTAGTTTCAGGCCTCCGTTGAAAAAAAAGGGCAAGAAGCTGGTATGTGTTCGGTCGGACGTTGGCGATAAATATATCGGTCCCTTTGATGCATACTGCATAGAGCAAGGGATACGACACCAGAAGACTCTGCCAAAGATACCTCAGCTCAATGGTGTAGAGGAGCAGATGAATAGGACGCTGATGGAGAGGGTACGATATTTGTTGTCAGAAGTAAACTTGTCGAGCAGCTATTGGGGTGAGGCTCTTTACACAGCTGCTTATATTATTAATTTATCTTCTAGTGTTCCTTTGCAGGATGATGTGCCTGAAAAAGTGTGGTACGGCAAAGAGCCGTCATATAATCACCTGCGAGTGTTTGGTTGCAAGGCCTTCGTGCATGTACCGAAGGATGAGAGATCCAAACTTGAGCCGAAGACGAGGCAGTGCATATTTGTCAGTTACGGTCGGGATGAGTGTGGCTATAGACTCTACGACCTAGTGGAAAAAAAATCTCTACAGAAGCAGAAACGTGGTATTCGTCAAGGATCAGACCATGACCAACACTCAGGATTTCGAGATATCTTCTGAGGCTGAGGAATTATCTGAGTTAGAGTCATTTTACTTTGAGCAATTTCTAGAGGACATCGCAGAGGATCCAGTTATGGGGAAGCCAGTACATAAAGTTTCTCCTAACCTTGATCATCAGCCTGCTGATGGTGGTCAGGATAATCTTCAACAGGATGAGCATGCCGAGGAGATAGTTCCTGCGAAGGAGGCTGTTGGTATACAGCCAGCACCAGTGGTTCCATTGAGGAGGAGCGATAGAGAGCATCGACCATCTACGAGATACTCACCGAGTGAGTATGTGCTACTAACTGACGGAAGAGAACCCGAAAGTTTTACAAAGGCTATGAAAGACTAATACAGTCAGGAGTGGATGGAGGCCATGCAGGAGAAGATGAGTTCCTTGGAGGCCAACTCTACTTATGATCTAGTGTGGTTGCCAAAGGGCAAGAAGACTTTGAAGAATCGATGGGTGTTCAGAGTGAAGAAGATAGATGATGCTACTTGCCCTCGATACAAAGAGATGCTGGTAGTTAAAGGCTACGGTCAGCAAAAAGGTATAGATTATGATGAGATCTTTTCGCCAGTCGTCAAGCAGTCGTCTATTCGGGTGGTACTAGCATTGGCAGCCAGTTTAGACTTGGAGATCGAGAAAATAGACGTGAAGACGATATTCCTCCACGGTAATCTTGAGGAGGAGTTATACATGGAGCAGCCAAAGTGATTCTGTGAGAAGTCAAATCACACTTGGTCTGCCAGATGAGGAAGAGCTTGTATGGTCTGAAGTAGGCTCTGAGACAGTGGTACAGGAAGTTCGAGTTATTTATGGGAGAGCATGGTTACGAACGGACGATGTTAGGCCACTGTATATTTGTGAGGTACTTTGCCGAGGATAATTTCATCATTTTACTACTCTATGTTGATGATATGCTACTGGTGGGTCAGAATGCCACCAGGATAGCGGAATTGAAGCGCCAACTAGGTATGACCTTCTCTATGAAGAATTTAGGCACATCGAAGACTACTCTTGGGATGGAGATCAGCCGAGAGAGAGAGAGAGAGAGAGAGAGTCCAAGATGCTACACTTGTTCTAAAAGAAGTACATTCACCGGATACTTTATCATTTCGGGATGTACGAGTCGAAGAAAGTGAGTAACCCCCTTGCGACTCACTTTAAGTTCATTGAGGAGCAGTTTTCATCTACCGAGGACAAGAAGGAAGATATGGAGCTGATTCCGTATGTCTCAGCCGTGGGGAGTCTTATGTATATTATGGTGTGTAAGAGGCCAGACATCGCTCACGCAATTTGTACAGTTAGCAGGTATACTTCCAATCCTAGAAGGGTACATTGGAGTGGGGTCAAGTGGATTCTACGATATCTTCAGGGCACTGCCGATTGGAGACTTTCTTTTGGTGGTGACGAGCCCAAGCTGGTTGGATATACCAACGCTGATATGGATAAAGATGTAGATACGAGGCGATCGACTTCGGGCAATGTGATGATGTTTGCCGGTAGAGCAGTATCGTGGCAGTCGCGATTGCAGAAGTGTGTTGCTTTGTCAACAACAGAGGTAGAGTACATTGCGGCGACGGAGGCTTGTAAGGAGTTGATGTGGATGAAAAAGTTGTTGCAAAAAATGGGGCTAAAGCAAGAGCAGTATCCTTTGCTTTGCGATAGTCAGAGTGCTATTCACCTTGTGAAGAACCAGATATTTTATAGCCGATCCAAGCACATTGAGATCCGGTATCATTGGATACAGGATGTTGTGAAAAAGAATGAAGCAACGCTTGAGAAGGTTCATACAGATGACAACGGAGCAGACATGTTCACAAAGATTCTTCCAAAAAAAAAGTTTGAGTACTACAGGCATATCATCGGGATGACGATCCCCTCCACATAGTTGTGAATGGGGAGATTTGTTGGAGTGGTTGGGGTTCCCAACCTATGTGGATAATACCCCGAAGTGCGACGAACGTCATCCTTGTGTCAGAAAAGCTCAAAAAAAGTGCATCGAGCGCCGTGTATTGGAACATTTATGGTAAGCAAATATTATATTGGATTTCCATCTTTGACTTTAATTATATATTTATGATGGGATCTTTCATATATTAACTTTCCATATAATTGGATTTTTAATTTTTTGTAAGCTAATTTATGACTTGATTTTTATTAAATATATGATTGAATGTAATTGAATTTCCATAAATATTTTTGTCTTCCATACATAGATTTTCATATGGAAATCATAATTCATGCAAGGGTTTATATAAAGGCTCATACAATATACAATAATATGAGAAAAAAATAAGAGAAAGAAAAAATGTGGCAAAAGTGTCATTGCAACTATGGAGAGGAGAAAGAAAGATTGGAGGCCGTTTCAGAGAAGGAGATCAATTTGGGGTATTTCTCATTGTCTTTCTTTCTTCGTGGTTGTAATCTATTTTCTGTTCCAAAGAGTTGCGGTGATTCGTGTTGGATCGATGAGGAGCTTATAGATGGTGTAATCTCTTTATTCCATTAGTGGAGGTTCTTCAGGGTTGGACTCCGATCGTCCCATGGTTTTCCATCTGAATTTTTCACGTAAAAATTTTTGTGTCTGCGATTTGTGTTTGGTATTTTTTTGTTTGTGCGTTTTGCTCGGTTCTCTCATAGGTACTCTCTGGTTTGGGAAACGGTTTCCGCGTTTCTTACCCAACATATCTCATCACTGATAGTGTGGCCAGGCTTGGCAACATGTGTATACTTTTCAATTTCTTTCAGTTACAAGCAACTATATTGACTGGATCCCATGAGATTTAAGTACACTGTCTTCATATGAAGTGACGACGTATAATGGGCCACAAGTCACTTTGGAGGATGCTAGCTTGGGATAAAACAAAATCATGATTTCAAGTAGTCACGTAGATTGATGGGGGATTGGAACTGCCCGTTCGTATCGCCCGCTTGAGGGGTTAGATTGAAATGGTATAAGAAGAGTGTTCCCTCGCCTTACCCTATTCTTGCTTGTAATTGTCCAAAACTCTAAAGCCTTTATTCTCCGTCTTCTTTGACCATCCTTATGCCTCCATGTCTTGCGACTCTAGGTCCGATAGCGAAGCTAAAGATATTATTCGCATTTACGCATCAGATGCAAAAAAAAGTTCTCTTGAGATATCGATAAATGGACATTAAAAGAGAAAATCAACCATGAATATGTGGTCCCTATAAATTCTCTCTGTTTGAGCCAAAAACAAAGGGAGGAGAAAAAGTGCCGAAGAGACCACTGAAATGCCACATTTGCCCAAGAAATGATAGACTTTTAAAGCCTCGTTTGGTTCGCGGAATGTTGGCATTGAAAAAGGAAAGTGATTCATTTTGTATGTTTGGATGTCAAAGAAAAATATGAGAAAAAGAAAATGATTCCCATAGAAAGAGAATATAGGGGGGGAAGTGATTTTCCTCCGCCCCCACCCAACCGTGAAAAAACTTTCCAACCACCTTAAAATTCATCGGTAGTTCTGGCACCCAAGGGAACCACCACGGTGTACAAGGATCACTATGAAGTAGGATTTCAATTCATCCATGCATTCATGTTATATTGAAAATTCTCTCGATGCCCATTAGGCATCTCGTACCAAATGCCATCAGATATTATGACCAATTGGAGCACATGTATAACATTTGCGATTGTGACCATGACTTCTACTTTCATATCATGAATTTTCTCACCTTTATGTCTGAGATCGTAACAAAAAACTAGTAGGGTTTACAAAATTTGAAATAGTTATGTTGGGTAGGTACTAGAAAAAAATGGTCATCCGGAAACACGAAAAATAACTAGTCAAAATTTGTCTCTTCTTTCTCTTACGTGGATGGGTATTCGTGTTTGTTTTATTAGACAAAAAGATTTGTATTTTTTGCGTCAAGAAAAACATATATTTATATCCTTGAACTTTGTAGACTGGACGTTACGGACGTTTGTGAAGCTTCTTTCGGACGAGAGATCTCCACTCATTCATGTTGTGCCTGCGGTGAGACGCGACCGGCAGACGATCGTGTTTTTCACAGTATTTCTCGTTCGATTAGTAGATATAATTGGTGGTGTTTCGAGCCAACTTGTTGGCTTCTCGAACTGACGCAAGTATGTCGACTTTTTGTCTTTATCGGAATTAACTTCAATCAAACCCATTAAATAAGATAAATTTTACAATTTTTTATTTAAGAATATGATAAGTGTGTTGATCGTTCTCGTTACTGTTTGAGGGTTACTCGAAGATGACGTTCAGGGATGAGGCAACTAGAGTTCAATTTTAGGGAGTAACAATTCTTTATTCGTCACTTTGTATACTAATGGTTAAGGAACCTACACTAGATCGAAGGTTTTGTCAGGCCCACATCGGGCCTACTAAGTATCTATACGTGATTCTGCCCGTTTCACAATCGGGTCAGGGTTCGACTGGACTCCTTTGAGGCCAATATAGCTAGTCTATTATCATCTCTTCTAGTAGTGGGCTCGAGTAGGGCCAGGGCCGGCCCAGGAGATTGGTTGTCCTAGTCGGAGCTAAATTTGATTGTTTCATGTACTTAACTCCAAGAGAATATGTCAAAAAAATTATGACAAGTAGGGTTGGAAGCGGCATCGAAGTCTCGGGTTCTAACATCGTCGTGGAGCTCAGATTCCGAATTCTTCTTCTTGAGCTATTCGAGACCTTCCAAGTAGGAACTCAAAATATGAACATGCTAATTCAACTGACAGAGATGAGTTTTGTGGACCGTGGAGGCTCTATTGGTAGAGATGTGAGGACTTAGGAGTCTGGAGAGATTGTCCTAGTCAGAGAGTTCCTAAGTTCGATGGCTTGTCCGACTTACCTCATGATAGGGTAGGGTAGGGTAGGGTAGGGTCAGAGTGACTAATGTCCAAACCAAGCCTATAAACTGTTCGGGCTTTGAAAAATAGCCGAATCTGACCCGTTTCACAAACTGACCATGGGATATGTAGCTGAACCATATCCATATACAAGTCCGGAACCGAAGCCACAAGAATCCGGAAATCACGTAGATTTGGGTTAAGGTGTGGACAAGTTGACCAAAGCGGTCGGGGTCCGGTGTCGGCATGGGTCCCACCTGGCTGTAGAAGCCCAGACGAAATAAATTCTGTGGATCCCAAGCGTACGTGTCCGTGTCCGTGTCCCCTCCTCTCGTCTCTTTCCCCACTCCAATCTCAATTCCCTCTACAAAATCCCAAAATCTAGGGTTTTCTCATTCCACCTTCGAACTCTCGATGGGGAGTACTGACGAGAGAGTGGTGGCTGTGATCATGGTCGGAGGACCAACTAAAGGTGCCAATTCTCCTCGATCTGCACTTAATTCCGTTTTTGTGTGTGTACATTTGATTAAAGTTTCAATCTTTGAGACCAAGGAACTAATTCTCTTCAATCTGCACTAAAAAATCTTTTTTAAAATGCATTTTGGTTTAAATTTCAATCTTTAAGTTGTAAGCACTAATTCTCCTTGATCTGCACTAGAAATCGACATGTTTTTGTTAAATTGTGTTTAATGTTTCAAAGTTTGAGTTTAGGCACTTATTTTCCTTTTCTGCACTAGAAGTCCGATGTTTTTAGTTCTCTTGAGTTTAGGCACTAGTTCTCGATCTCCACTAAAAATCGGATTCTTCTTTTTTGCACTAATTCTCCTCCATTTTCACTAATAATTATGATATTCCGTAAGTTTTGGCTGAAGTTTCAATCTTTGAATTTGTAGGCACTCGATTCAGACCTCTATCATTCAATGTCCCGAAGCCGCTCTTCCCGTTGGCAGGCCAGCCAATGATTCACCACCCCATCTCTGCTTGCCGTAGAGTAAGTATTCTCTCGGATTTTATTTATTTTTTGTTATCTTTGTACTGTTTACTTTGGGTAATTTTAACTCTTGATCGGTACTTGTAGATCCCCAATTTGGCACAGATTTATCTAATCGGTTTCTACGAGGAGCGGGAGTTTGCTCTATATGTCTCTTCGATCTCGAATGAACTCAGAATTCCTGTCAGGTGAATTTCGAGTCAGTAAAATTGGAAGCTTTGTTTAGTTCTTCGCAATGGTTTAGTTTAGGGGAACTTTTTGGTTTCCAGATATCTGAGAGAAGACAAGCCGCATGGCTCAGCGGGAGGGCTCTACATCTTCAGGGATTACATTATGGAAGATAGCCCGGTTCGGCATTTCTTGATTTTAGTTGCTTTGTAACTTACGAGAGTGAGATATTTACTAGTTTACTAGAGTTATTTTTAGTCGGAGTAGGTAGTCTTTGATTTGTGTTTCTTCTCTTGGTATGGCAGTCTCATATATTTTTGCTGAACTGCGATGTTTGCTGCAGTTTCCCACTGCCTGACATGCTTGGTAAGCCTAGAACTGAAGTTTATTTTGTCACTGTTTTTTTGTTATATTATTGTACATCCGCAAGTGTGGCACTAAGAGGAAATTTTCAGAAATTAAATTGGATGGTTACAGTATGGTTATTCATTAGTTAAAACTTAAAAAGGCAGAATATCTAAAGCCGCAGTTGATGATAAGTAATGGTTTTAAGAAAAGGTGACATGAAACTCAATTTGACACTTAGAGCATCATTAGTAGTTGGAACTCTAGAATGTAACTCGAGGCCCAACATTTCAAAAAAAAGTTAAATGTAGAATGGGTTGGGTTTGTATGAGAATAGTAGGAAATGATAAAGTGAGCTCCGGTTCCAAAGATTGTGTGGTCAAAAATTGATGTGGAAAAAAATAATGTAAAATCTAGAATCTAAAATATAGAAAGTGGGGCTCCAAATTAGGACTTACTTCTACAAAATGAATTTCTACAATATAGAATCTAGAAATTGGGAGGCCCAATCCTTAGGTCCTATGGGTGGGATGGGACCGAAAATATAGAAATTGGAACTAGGGATGGACTTACTATTCAACAAAATGAGCTTCAAAATTCTAAATCTAGAAATTGGGACCGGGGATGAGCCTTACTAATGATGCTCTTATAAGAGCAATTGTCATCGGATGCTGTTACATCAAGGCAGCATAAACCTGCCAGTCAAGCAGTAACCTTGTTTCACTGTACATATAATTATAGTACTGCTGATCCCTTTCCATACATCTCACTGAATTGCGATTTTTTTTTGTCCCATGACCCCCCCCCCCCCCCCCCCCCCCCCCCAATATTTCACATTATTGCATATCTCAGGTAAATCTTCTGGACTTTCTCATGGCTGGCACATGTCGCCTGCAAGTTATCTAGTATATCTATAATCTATATCTATATTTAAGCTCATATTTCACCCATCTCTTCGTCTAGACTCTTCATAGTCTAGGGGAATTGAATGGTGCTCCTTGGTCACATAAACTTAAACTGCAATCCAAAAGATAGGTCTACCTTCCTGCCAATTGGCCATCTTGGTTTTATGGCATGGCCTCTCAAGCTCATAGCTACCTTGGTTAGAAATTTGATAACAACATAGATGGTTGACGTTAGGTCGATGGCCGGTCATAAGACTTTGTCAGATGTTGTATGGAGCTTGCTTATGCTCTATTCTGACCCCCGTTATGATAGGATAAGCTTGGAGGATGATGATGATGATTAGTGACGGACATAATGTAGTGGGTGGGGGCAAACTTAAAAAAATTTACTCGAGTTATAATTCATTCCGTTATGCTGTAGATTTTTTTAGTAATAATAAGTAAAAACTGTATTAAAAAAGACAAACGATTAGACAATAATAGCCTTAATATAATCTTTTTTTAGTACATAGCCAATCAAAATATTCAAATGTATACATACCAAGATCTAGACAATCAAATTACAATTGCTCACTGTAAGTTCTCATATTTTGAAATCGTCTCATAATGATTTCATTACCAATGCCATCAAATATTTATTTCTCAATGTATACAACTAAACTGTCATTCATCCATTTGGCCCCCATTCGTTTACACAATCGACCCTTGAAAAAATGCATATCAGAAAGTGCCCTCTCTACAGTTGCGGTGGTAACTAGTAGAATCAAAGATAATGCAATAAGCATATAAACTAATGAAAAAAACCAAGTTCTTTGTTTGAACCATCTTCTCAGCCAGACCCGCAATACCTTTTGGAGCAGAAAACTCATCACTACTCGAGTTAGTCACTTGCTTGGTAGACTAAATCACCATAGCCACCAACTCCAGTCTCCAAGCCAGATGAACAAAGGGGCTTTTACCCCCACCACAAAATCTAACGAGATAAAGCATAGGAGAAGGCAGAGAGTTTTGTCAAAAAAGATTTGACTTTTAACCTTCTAGAATAAACGGTGTAGTTTTTATTCTATAGCCTATAGGCAAGTAAGGATAAATTGGGATAGTGGGATCAAAAGAGGATTTTAGTGAGGGCAATACTGGAAAATATCTATAATTCATTTTTTTTTTTTAATGAATGGGGGCAATTTCCCCTACTCTGCCATGGTCACCTCTGCCCCTGATGATGATGAATTACAGAAAATTTTGTTAATAGTTGTTAATATTAGTTTTAGTTTTAATTTGATTTAGTAAAAAATATTTTCTTCTTCAAATCGTAGTGACTCCTTTCCTTGCCCTCAGTTACGATTGACTCCTTCCCCTCACTTAAGCATAGTAGTAAAGAAATGCTAGTAAGGAAGCAATTTGGTCATGCAACTTCAAGTTCTTTGCTTCGTTCTGTCTTTTCGTTAGGTTGCCATTCTGGAACTATTTTGTTTCTCAACTTGTGTTATGTTCATTAACGCAGAGGCCCATAAAAGCTATGGTGGAATGGGAACAATATTAGTAATTAAGGTGAGAAAGCACTAAGGATGTTGAGCAATCATTTATGCGTCTCCCCAATTTTGTTTGTTCTATTGTATATTAGTACCATGACTTGGTTGCTTCTTCTGTGTAAATAGGTATCTGCTGAATCTGCAAACCAGTTTGGTGAGTTGGTTGCAGATCCTGTTACAAAAGAACTGCTGCATTACACAGAGAAACCTGAAACCTTTGTAAGTTCAAATTTTACATGATAGTTTTTCTGGTTCTTTCAATTTTCTTATATTCATAAGTAGGAAGTTGCGCATCTGTTTTTATGGTACTTTGATATGTTAACCTCTTGCATTCAGCTTCATGGTATGTTTCCATCTTGCTTATATGTTACTCTTATTTATAGGTAAGTGACCTCATAAACTGTGGCGTGTATATATTTACACCTGACATCTTTAGCGCCATCCAAGGTGCCTTCACACAGAGAAAAGACAGAGGTTTGTGTTTACTCCATATTGATCCTTGGTCCTCAATTTGTAGATTTATTTCAATTTGTTATTTGAAATGCGTAAATTCTTATTTTCTCCCTTCTTCAATGCTGCACTAGTCTGCTAATATGTAATGTCAAATTAATCTAAGTTGTTTAGTGGAAAATTATGATCTTTGAAATTAATGGGCAAAGTTCTTTTCCTGATGTATGTAAGTGATCCTAATTGTATTTATCTTGCACCTTCACTTATTGAAAATATTTCTTTTTGAGTTAGAGCACTTGCCAATTCATGAATGGAGTTTGGTCTATATTTGTTGAAAATAGTTTACTTGATAAGTTTTTAAAATATGACAGTTACAAATGGACTCCTTCGTTGCTTGTAACTTAGACTTCAGTCAGAGATGGGGCCATAAAGACATACCTGAGAACTCTTCATTTCTTTATTTGTAGAATAAATGGTTCATTCAAAGTGAAGGGTTTAAATATTAACCGATGGATACAGAAATATAAAGCAATTAAGGTGGGGCATATTAGGCGAAACTGGATTTTTGCACACATGTTTACTCGAGGAATGATGTGAGTGCATGATACTTGAGGGTGAACCTTCATTGTTATTGTACCAAAAGGGCCTGGATAGCATGGCCTTCCATATGCCATCCAAGAATTGACTTATGTGCCATTAGTAATTGAAGTTCCTAGATGAGGCCTAGGTGATTATGATTTCAATGAATCTCTTATATTGAAATTGTTCCATTATAATTGTCTTGTTTAGCATAGTAATAGATAATTTATGTACAGAAGGATAGTTCTGCCACCTATTTACGATGCCTTGATTTAACATGCTATAATGTAACAATTCACTGTTATTGCAAAACCTAACCCTTCATATCTGCCTGGTTATTATGAATATATTATCCAAACATGACGTTGAACATTGATGTTTTCCAGCGAATTTGCAGCGCGTAACCAGCTTTGAAGCTCTTCAATCAGCAACAAAGTATGACAATTGCCACGTCTCTTCTCTCTTTGAATAATTGTTCCTACACTCGTTGTTTTAAATTTTGCTTTATGCTCGTGGTTCTTCTTTACTCCCCATGAATCAGCCTGACTGCAAATTACATTTTGTATTGGTTTCTTATTGTTGAGTTTTTGACTTTGGTTGTATTTTTTATGTTGAAATGATCTTAGAAAGGTTTTGAGAGTCCATGCATTGTACAATAAATTGCACTTTCTACATGGACCGTACTGTATGCACAGACAGTGTAACGTTAGTATGTTTACAATGCCATGTATTGTCTGTGTCCAATACAGACAATACTGGCACTGTCACCAATTATGGAGTACCTGTCCACCAGTTTTACTTATCCTTTTTAGTGTTCTACTTATCTTTCTGAGGTAGTTAACAAGTTTTTTCTAAAGGATATAAGAAGTATCTTTATCTAATGGTTTTCTGATTGTTTTAGCACATAACTCCTTTTTTGTCTATGATACAACCCCCATATGGATAATTTCATATTAAGCGTAGTTTTTTTATGAGCATCGTACAAGCAATAGATGTCTCTCAACTTTTGGTAACACAATCAAAGGTAATGTGAAGATTCTATTGCCTGTTTAACATTAGGAAAACGGTGAATTTGCTGAGTAATAGGAGTACTGGTATTTAAATGATGCATAGGACTAATAAAAAACAAGTTGATGTAGAGTTCAGTGAGATGTTATGGTCATGAGAAATGGAGAAATGGTTACTGGTAGGGAGGTCCATGTTGAGTAGTCAGGGAAAGACGAAGGAAGGTCCAAAGCTACATTGTTAGAACTTGTTTTTCTTTGAAGGATCTCAAGAAGATTGTACTGGCATAGTTGACATTCTTCAGTTGATACTAAAAACAGAAAATTTACTGTACCGATAATAAATTTATATTAATTAAATATAGCGATAGGAGTTTGATAAATTTAGAAATTACTATAGGAATCGCCAGTTGGGATGGCAAAAATTTGAAAATTTTGATTTTCGTCAACCCAGTTGGCGAAAATCCGACATATTAAAAAAATTCAAATTTTCGCCAACGGAGTTGGCGAAAATTGGTGTAGTTTTTTTTTTTTTTTTGTGGGGTTCGGTTTGACCTCGAGATAGTTGTTGGTTCGGTTCAGTTTAGCCTTAGTTACTTGGTTTTGTTTGGTTCAACATGACAAACCAATGGGTTCACCATATTTTCGCCAACTCAGTTGGCCAACTCTGTTGGCGAAAATTAGGTACTCTCTTGTTGGGTCGGATTGGTTCATAGGGCCAGGTTCGGGTAGGGTTGTTGATAGAGATTAAATGATTGTAGGTGTGGATTTAAATGGGTTCAGGTGGATGGGTTGGTAGGATTTAGTTGATGTTAGGTGGTTAAATATTTAGGTCGGTGTTGGTGGGGGTTATGTATTATAAGTAGAGGGTGGGAGATCGTTGCAAGATCACAGAAGAGTTGCAAGATCACAGAAGAGAATAGGAGGAGGAAGCATAGAATAGAATAGAAGAGAAGAGAACAGAAGAGAAGAGGAGAGAAGAGGAGCAGAGCAGAGAATAGCAGGAGGAAGTAAGCAGAGAAGAAGAGAAGAGAATAACATAAGAAAAACAGTTTTGTAATTTTTTGATTATAATTACAATTATGTAATTGTAGTTACTATTTTAATTATTATAAATGTAATGTTCGTGATAGTAGTCATACTAACACTAAATTAAATTAAAATATTGCATATGGGTACCCAAAACGATGGACGTATTCTAGGAGGGCCTACCATAGATACGATTATCCAGCTACGTGAATCGCACATTTTTAGTCTAGTATTTTCTGGACAGGTATATTAAAATAAAATTATTTTAGTAAATATAATTTATATTTTTTTACATGTCTAATAATAACATCGTTTATATATGTCATATATAGCAATACGATTATCCTGATACGTTTCGAGTACAAGAGCATGTCGCATGGCGTTATAAGGACGACGTTGGGTACTGGATGTTGACTGAAGAACAACATGGTATGGTGAACGTATTTTGTTTTGATCATATTGATCAAATACATTTTTTATGTCACAATCGAGACTTGATCTTCAGTTTAGTTGAGCGGTGGTGGCCAGAAAGAAATACCTTTCAGTTATCGTTCGGAGAAATGACAATTTTGTTAGTAGATGTGGCAAATATCTTAGGATTACCTATTACGGGTGAACCTATAATATTTGAAAATGATGAAACATTTTGCGCCAAAAGTGTGATAAGGAAGTATTTAGGCGTGGAGCTGCCTACCATACATGGTAGAAGTTTTGTGACGCTTTCGTGGCTCCGCCACAACTTTATGCACCTAGATCGTATTGGTGAGGAAGAAATCTTAGTGGATGCGGAACGAGTAAATATATCATTTAATGTTTTTATTTATGTAATATATATTTTTATTTAGTTTAACTAATATACTTTTTTTATTATATGTTCAGGTTACTGCTTGCACCAGGGCCTACTTACCAGGTCTAATCAACGAAATTTTATTTCCAAACTTCGAATTTAGGGCAAATTTACGTTTTTTACCTTTCCTGCAAAATCTGACAGAACCTACCCGTCATGCATGGGGAGCTTCTGTGTTGGCATATCTGTACAACTCCATGTCAAATTTTGTGCATTTTATTTCAGCTGATAAAAGACAGAAAAATTTGAATGGATGTGTGACATTATTACAGGTATAATTTTTTTATATAATTTTATTTACTAAAGAAATATGTACACTTACATGATATATTTTTCTAGGTTTGGTCCTACGAGCACTTCAGTATCGGTAGGCCAGTCTCCCGTATTGATACTGAAGATGGTGTCTTCCCATCAGCTTTACGCTGGATGACGGCTGCAGCTGATCCAAATCGATGTGCTCACAAGGATATCGCAGTATATCGGGGCCAATTCGATTTACTTAGGTTTAACGAGGTAAATTTTTTATAGTGTTATATATTTTTTTGTATTTCATACAGTCAATATGTTTTACAATTTTGTAGTGTCTTACAATATTGTTGACATAAAATAGATAATTTTTTTACCGTACCTGCTTGGGCCGAATCCTCTTAAGTTACAAACAACGGCCTATGGATTGAGTCTACATAGATTTTTTATAATATTCCACGATAACATCATGTATCATCCAGCTGATCGTGCTATGCGATCAATCTCTCTTAGAAGAAAGAAAAGTCGGTTTCTCTTTTCTCGTGTATTCTCTGGGGTCGCATCATCACCACCTCCTTGACTGTCCTCCATTTGAGATGGCATCGGTACTGATGGAGTTGTCAAGATATGCGAATAGGTGGTAACGCCGGGGGCGAATAGGCTATCCCACTGAGAATCTCCCTCAGGGGCCCACTGAGAATCTCCCTCGGGAGCCCACTGAGAAGTGTCCGCACCGGCCGTCGCCTGAGAAGTGCCCCACTCCGGCCAATGAGAAGTGCCCGCACCAACCCACTGAGAAGTGCTTGCACCATCCCACTGAGTAGTGCTCGCACCGGCCGTCGCCTAAGAAGTATCCCAGTAAGGCCAATGAATAGTGCTCGCACCATCCCACTGAGAAGTGCTCGCATCGGCCGTCGTCTGAGAAGGGACATCATCTTGTAGTGGCAGACTGTCATCTTGATACCAAACTGAGGTATACTTCCTAGGAGGGCGTGCTTGTCGTTGTGCAACAAGACCCTGAGGATAATCTCCTGGAACAAGGGAGGATTCGGAGGATTCGGTCCTCGTTGCATAGCAGCCAAAAATTTGCCAACTGCTGTGCGTAACGGGTCGCCCACTGGCTGATTTTGGTATGCGGTATTTAAATCTGGAAGCTGAAATATTAAATAGAATTCCTCCAGAGGAAATAAATAAGTACTACGGAGATAGACATTTTAATATAAAAATAACGTAACATCCCTTCTACATAATCATAATAGCAGCGGAGACTATAATCATCTATGGTTCGATGTTGGAATCGAAACTCCTGGAATTGGTAGGCTCTGTTGCTGATAAGAGGAGCTCCCCACCAAGATCTATATGCATCATCACCGTAGGCTTCACCATTACAAATTATGACCATATGATTTCTTATAATTTTTACAGTAAATTTTGTTAAACTTTTGGAACAACTTACCATCATCAATAGAGGACATCATTTGAGTCAAAGGTCCCACCTTATGTCTCAAATCTAGAATTCCACCCAGGAATCAATCTGCGTGCTCTGGTAGTTGTATTGCTTTTACCACGATTGAAACATGATGGCTCATCAGGAATGTGTTGTATCACCCAAAACTGTCGCATAGCACGATCAGCTGGATGATACATGATGTTATCGTAGAATATTATAAAAAATCTATGTAGACTCAATTCATAGGCCGTTGTTTGTAACTCAAGAGGATTTTGCCCAAGCCGGTACGGTAAAAAAATTACCTATTTCATGTCAACAATATTGTAAGACACTACAAAATTATAAAACATATTGACTGTATGAAATATAAAATATATATAAGATACTATAAAAAAATTATCTCGTTAAACCTAAGTGAATCGAATTGGCCCCGATATACTGCGATATCCTTGTGAGCACATAGATTTGGATCAACTGCAGCCGTCATCCAGCGTAAAGCTGATGGGAAGATACCATTTTCAGTATCAATACGGGAGACTGACCTACCGATACTGAAGTGCTCGTAGGACCAAACATAGACAAAATATATCATGTAAGTGTACATATATCATGTAAGACACTACAAAATTGTAAAACATATTGACTGTATGAAATATAAAAAATATATAAGATACTATAAAAAAATTATCTCGTTAAACCTAAGTGAATCGAATTGGCCCCAATATACTGCGATATCCTTGTGAGCACATAGATTTGGATCAACTGCAGCCGTCATCCAGCGTAAAGCTGATGGGAAGATACCATCTTCAGTATCAATACGGGAGAGTATCAATACGGGAGACTGACCTACCGATACTGAAGTGCTCGTAGGACCAAACCTAGACAAAATATATCATGTAAGTGTACATATTTCTTTAGTAAATAAAATTATATGAAAATTTTATACCTGTAATAATGTCACACATCCATTCAAATTTTTCTGTCTTTTATCAGCTGAAATAAAATGCACAAAATTTGACATGGAGTTGTACAGATATGCCAACACAGAAGCTCTCCCTATGCATGACGGGTAGGTTCTGTCAGATTTTCCAGAAAAGATAAAAAACGTAAATTTGCCCTAAATCCGGAGTTTAGAAATAAAATTCCGTTGATTAGACCTAGTAAGTAGGCTCTGGTGCAAGCAGTAACCGGAACATATAATAATAAAAAATATTAGTTAAACTAAATAAAAATATATATTACATAAATAAAAACATTAAATGTTATACTTACTCGTTCCGCATCCACTAAGATTACTTCCTCACCAATACGATCTAGGTGCATAAAGTTGTGGCGGAGCCACGAAAGCGTCACAAAACTTTTACATGTATGGTAGGCGGCTCCACGCCTAAATACTTCCTTATAACACTTTTGGCACAAAATGTTTCATCATTTTCAAATATTATAGGTTTACCCGTAATAGGTAATCCTAAGATATTTGCCACATCTACTAACAAAATTGTCATTTCTCCGAACGGTAACTGAAAGGTATTTCTTTCTGTCCACCACCGCTCAACTAAACTGAAGATCAAGTCTCGGTCGTGACGTAGAAAATGTATCTGATCTATATGATCAAAACAAAATACGTTCACCATACCATGTTGTTCTTCAGTTAACATCCAGTACCCAACGTCGTCCTCATAACGCCATGCGACATGCTCTCTTACTCGAAACGTATCAGGATAATCGTATTGCTATATACGACTTATATAAACGATGTTATTATTAGACATGTAAAAAAATATAAATTATATTTACTAAAATAATTTAATTTTAATATACCTGTCCAGAAAATACTATACTAGAAATGTGCGATTCACGTAGCTGGATAATCGTATCTGTGGTAGGTCTTCCTGGAATACGTTCATTGTTTTGGGTACCCATCTGCAATATTTTAATTTAATTTAGTGTTAGTATGACTACTATTACGAACATTACATTTATAATAATTAAAATAGTAACTACAATTACATAATTATAATTATAATAAAAAATTACAAACCTGTTTTTTTATGTTCTTCTCTTCTCTGCTTACTTCCTCCTCCTCTTCTCTTCTCCTCTACTCTTCTTCCACCTATTCTCTTCTGTGATCTTGCAACTCTTCTGTTATCTTGCAACGATCTCCCACCCTCTACTTATAATACATAACCCCTACCAACACCCACCTAAATATTTAATCACCTAACATCAATTAAATCCTACCAACCCATCCACCCGAACCCATTTAAGCCCACACCTACAATCATTTATCCCTATCAATAACCCCACCCGAACCAGACCCTATGAACCAACCCGATCCAACAAGAGAGCACCTAATTTTCGCCAACTCAGTTGGCGAAAATATGGTGAACCCATTGGTTTGTCATGTTGAACCAAGCAAAACCAAGTAACTAAGGCTAAACCGAACCGAACCAACAACTAAACCGAGGTCAAAACGAACAAACTACACCAATTTTCGCCAACAGACCAAATTTTTGCCAACTCCGTTGGCGAAAATTTTAATTTTTTTTTTAATACACGTCGGATTTTCGCCAACCCAGTTGGCGAAAATCAAGTTTTTCAAATTTTCGCCATCCCAACTGGCGATTCCTATCGTAATTTCTAAATTTATCAAACTCCTATCGCTATATTTAATTAATATAAATTTATTATCGGTACAGTAAATTTTCTGTACTAAAAATGCAACGGCCTTTAAAGCACACTCTCAAGGTTTATGGAAATTTCATATTTTTCTTGCATTCACAGATGTTTAAAAGCCAAATAGGGAAGCAAAAGCAGGTTGTCAACACTTGTAAAGAGAGGGTGAAGTTGCAGAAAATAGAGAGATTGTATGGACACTAGGAATCCGATAACATAATTGTTGTTGGGTAGCAAAGCGACGACACCATGAAGCATTTGAAGGACTTGATGTATTTTTTTAGTCATCTAGACTCATGGAAACTTTAGCAACCTAACATGTACCTTTTATGAGATTAACCTGGTAAGTATTAGCCAGCGTACTAGCCAACACCCGACCAAAATTTTATTAATACAATAATTCCTTCGTTAGTAGCTGAAGAACCATCTTCATAGCTTTGCCAATTGTGAAATATTCCTGATTTGTTAGAAGCACATTCCCTGCTGCACTCTCATGGCTTGCCACATCCTTAACACTAGGCAACTCATTATAGCTCTTTTCTTTTCTCATAATACACTCAACCAATAATTAGCCAAGATTAAACTTTTTAAAAATAAGATGATTGCAATTGATATACAAATGATTAAAAATTCTATGATTCCTTTCTTGCCATAATATCCAAATTATGGCGGACATAAAAAATATCCCATGCTAGCTATTTTACCCTTGGAATATTACACGCTCTGCATTCTGACCACCATGCTTCAATACTATTTGGAATATTAGTAAATTTCCAGAAATTCTGAACAAAAATCCAAACAGGACACAGAAAACTGCACTCTATAAAGATATGCAAGCCAGTTCTTGCTGGTTATTACAGAAAACACATGCCATCACATTAATATTTTTCTTAACAAAACATCAATAGTAGGAAGCCTATTTTTATGTAAAGCCAGGTTAATATCTTCACCTTAGAAAGAATAGGGAGTCTTCATACAAATTTACCAATAGGACACAGAACTCCAGAATTATTAATGATTGAATAAAATGATTTAACAGTAAAATTACTATCTTTAGAAATATACCACTTAAAACTATCCTATCATTGGAAATTAGAAGTAGACTAGAAAGTAACTGCATGAGCTCAAGATAATCATTCAACAAAGAGTTATCAATACATTTTCTAAATTTCACTTTCCAAAATTTGATATTATTATGGGTACTATATTGAGAAGCATTGGTAGCCTCTGGGTTAATTAGTAGCAAAACTAAATAAACTAGGAAAAACAAATTCCAAGCTGATCTTATCAATCCAAATATTCTTAAAAAATTTGATCTTATTTCCTTGACCACATTTTTCTTATCCCCACTCTAAAAGCAGGGATTGAGGACCAAATATCTTCCCAAAATTTGGATTCTATCATGGAGAAAATAAAGTTTACATCTATTGTGAAAGCTAGTCTGTAGCTGTTTAGCCCTAATAAGTCTTCATTGACTAAAGCTCTCCAAATCCGATTAATCGGGCCAAATTTTGATTTCTTAAGTTAAAAGTACCAAGATCCTTTTTTTCTTTACTTTTACAAACCAAGTTCCAATTCACTAAGCATTTGTAACCCATATAATTATCTTTTTGCCCATAAGAAACTTCTTCAGAATATATCAGTTTCCTTAATAATAACCCAACAAGGCATTAGGAAAAGAGAGATAAAATAACTAGGAATAGCAGTCAAAACTGAATTAATCAAACACAAGCTACCAACTCTAGATAAATAAGTTCCTTTCCTTGCATTCAAGCCTCTTATTAACCTTGTCAATAATGGGCTTCCAGTCTAGTTTACTTAAACTACCATATTTAATAGGAATGCCCAAATATTTGAAAGGAAAAAGCGCCCAGTTGACAATTAAACAAAGCAGCCAGGTGATTATTCTGAATAATGTTTAACCAACATATACAAGGAATCACGAGCTTATGTGGTTACTTTGAAGGAAACATTTCTTTCAAATCTCTTCTCATTGTGGAAACACATAGGCACTTATTGGAAGTCACAAGTATCTGATATTTATTTCACTGGAAGCATTGCTTTCTCCAATGACTATTTCTATCTATTACAAATCACAGATATTCTTTCAATATCCAACCACCTCTATTTCCAATCTGATTTTTGTTTTTTAAAAGGGCTCTTCCTACAGATTATGTTAGGCTGGATCAGGATATCTTGTCCCCTCTTGCTGGGAAGAAAGAGCTCTATACATACGAGACCCTTGACTTCTGGGAGCAGATCAAGACTCCAGGGTGGAAATCTATCTATACCATTATCTTTAACCCATATCATCAGATTAATTAATCAAATATTACATCTTTTTGGTATTCAGGATGTCACTCAAATGTTCTGCCTTGTATCTTTCACAATTCCGCCACACATCTCCTCAGCTTTTAGCAGGAGGCAGTGCCACGATCTTTGGTGATGTTTATATCCATCCATCTGCAAAAGTGCATGCAAGCGCAAAGGTAATCTTATTCATCTTTACCTTCAGTTAGAAGCTTGACCGATGTTATCTGCCAACCGTAATTGTTGAAAAACAGTTTTGATATTGCTAATATTGATAGCAAGTGTCAGTATTCTGCTTCTCAGGCCTAAATTTACATAAATTGGGTACAAAAATATTGATTTGTTCCACTGATTTTCCTAAGGTTCTTACTATGCAACTAAAAACCTAGTATTTGGTATTAGGAATTAATTAATGCTGGCTTGCATATATACATAAAATAAATGTCCGTATGTCTTTGAAGTCTATACTGATATTGCTATCAATCTAAACTGAAATTAGAAAGTGGAAGGTTTACGACTTATTGTTTCCTATCTGTCGCTGATTTGTGGATTAACATGTCCACGGACCAGAGACGACATCCTGGATAGAACCATGAGTATTTGTTCGACAGCTTTACTATTGTAAGTTTTATGTAACATTGAGTAGATATTTTCTTCGCTTAACGCTACAATTGATCTCCCAAAACTGGAACAAAGGCCATCTTGTTATTGTTATTACTGTTGTAATAAGATTGCAAGTGAAGTAACCATGGCTTCATGGAGCAGATTGGCCCTAACGTATCAATTTCTGCAAATGCTCGAGTAGGAGCTGGTGTGAGACTCATCAGTTGCACCATTCTAGATGATGTGGAAATTAAGGTATATTGTTAAGTATTTTATGTTGTGCATCCACATTTTCATCAAGCTTTCCCGTAATTGTACCATTTCCCTACAGGATAATGCAGTCGTTATACATGCTATTGTGGGGTGGAAATCATCTATTGGGAAATGGTCACGTGTACAGGCATGTTTCTTTCTGTTGCATCTTATATATGATTGTTCTTGGCTTATCAAATAAAGGATCTCTTATTATCCCAAAATAGTGCACAGGATTTCCCATAAGTATATACTGTACCACAGAGTCAATAGCATATTCACTCAGCTTTCTAGTTCTTTCTTTTGCAAAGGAAGAACTAGAGGTGTAGTATATTGACAATTACAGTCAATACTTTGGCTTTTTTCATTGTTTGCCTCGTACCCAACATTAGGAAGAATAGTTCTGGCGTCCAGTGGAAGAGTTTACCGATGAAAATCATGAGTTCATTACACGCTAAAATCAAGGGGTTTTGAGATTTAATTCCAGACGGGTGACTGATTGCTTTGAAATGTGGCTTCAGATCAATGTATAATAGCATTTCGACATATCCTCTCAAATCAGATTGTATAATCCTTGCCTGATAAATAAAGCTTTGAGAAATACATGGGTTCTTTCGATCATATACGGCTATGCACAAGCATTCGTAAGATGTAAACTTAGGCAATATATGAAGGCACAAGTGAGCTGACACGACTGTCCGGACTCACTTCTGGAATCCCGAAATCCGAACTAGACAATTGCTGTGAAAAACCATACTACCACCTGTTGACAAGTGAAGCCAAGTGAGCTGACACATGACTGTCCGTCCATATCCATGCAATGTACCTTCTCATTAGCCTCATTGCTGTTGACATCTTCCACTTCATATTTGTGAGAGGCTAGTTTGCAAGTATGTAAGCACATTGTAATAGGTTATTCAAATTTGGTATAGGCTAGTTTCCAAGTATGATAAGGACATTGCAGAGGTTAGTTCTGTCTGGTGAAGCTGGGGTTGGGAAAACTAGAGATGAGTTGATGAGAGTTGAGAGAAAATAAGAGATGATATGGGGACATCTTATAGTTAGACAAGGGAGATCATCTTTAAACCTATTTTTAGATTTATGGAATGATCCCTTTAGTCATAAAACTTTTTAGTGGTGGGTCCTTATAGTTAGCATTCTTTAGTATTTGAGTTGTAGCTCGAATAATTAACACGTAATACGTACTACAAATCTAGCCTCTATATGAGTTTTGACCCCTTGGGAATAGCTTACAATAATCAAAAGCAAGATTTGAGTAACGTTCTCTTCACCTCAGGAATATAATATAAATTACAAGATTGGAAGCAAAAGTAGGATTTGCAGCAGAAAGTGGACAGAACATTTGGCGGCTGGTCATCTGCTATATTAACAAATTTTTGCCCAGTTAGCACCACTTTATTCACCGTATTTCCGTAATTGCAACTTTTTCCCCCATGGTAAATGTCATCCCCTTTTATGATCTCTGAAATTTTCTTATATTTCATAGGGTGATGGTGACTACAACGCCAAACTTGGGATTACAATACTCGGTACTGCCAATATCGAGACCCCCCTCATGTTCAATTAATTTTCTTTTGGTATAATATTTATAGGAGAGACGATTTCGAGAATGTGTTAAAGCTATGCAACTTCTGTTGATTTCAGGTGAAGCTGTTTCTGTGGAAGATGAAGTTGTCGTGATTAACAGCATTGTTCTACCGAATAAGACTCTGAATGTTAGTGTACAAGAGGAAATCATTCTATAAGAATATGTTCTTTGTGCAGAATAAATACTCAACTTCTTAGGAAGGGCATCCATTTTTGCTGTATGTTAAAATAGCCATGTATTAAGTTGCAATTTGTTCTTTGACACCTTGCGTTTAATTTTCTATAATTCGAGATAAGATGAGTTAGCCTTGTAATTCCACTGTATGTATCAGCAGCAATGTCAATAATGTCCCTCCTTGTTGATATCACGACTCACAGCATGACACAAGAATCTTGAAAGGAATGGCACGCTTTGGGGATAGAAACTGTACTTGTTTATTACCAATAGAATTTTGCAGTTTATGTTGCTTTCTTGCGTGTTCCAGAAAAAAATGTTGATATTCGGAAGTAGGTACTATCCCGTATTACTCGTTGGGTGAAATTCACGTTTCTTTGCAACAATCCTGCTATCGTTGTTGACTGGCAAGTGTTCACCAATTCCCAGATGGTCTGCAACAATATTTAACTTTGAGAGGGTAGGTCTAGCTCTCAGTCGATTTCTCGAGCCAATCCTCCTTTTTCAGTTTTTTTTAGTTTTGTTCTTTCATTTAAAAATTGTTGAGGTGGCAAGTGTCAATCTTTGAGTGAAATAATGAATCATATTCATCAACAAATTACAAGTTTTAGGTTAACACGTGTCAACCCTTGAGTGGAATTGTGAATATTATTCAAGTTTTGATAGTTGAACAAAAAAGACTCATTTTTCTTCCAAATCAACACATAGATATAATCATTTGGAAAATGTTAACTAATTAACTTATTTTGTAATCATTTGGAAAATGTTAACTAATTAACTTATTTTGTAGGTCTGTCGGTCCAAATCTTCATCCTCGTCTCATCCGGAGGTGCGCATGGAGGATCGCTCTTATACGAAGACGGAGTCGGCTCGACCTCCTCCATCTGCTCCTCTGTCTCCATGGTGCGGTCAGCAGGAGGAACGTTGGACGGGGGAGTAGTCTCAGGCCTGGAACTGCTCGTCCCATGAGTACTGCCACGTACCGTCGATGCAGTCGGAGATGTGACTGGTCGGTACACTGGAGTACTCAGATACGAGGGTCTGGAACCAATATCGGGTATCGGAGGAGCACTCCGTCTACCGGAGGAGCTCTCGCTCGGGACTGGCCGAAGTACGATCCGCGTCGTCCTGCCATACCTGATAATAACATATGATGATAAAACAAATACGCGCACGCACATACGCGCGCGCTGCGCGCAGCGCGCGCGCACACACACACACATATATATATATATATATATATATATATATATATATATATATATATATATATATAAAACATGAACACAAAAATGAAATAAAGAAGAAAAATATAATACATTTCACAGTCTTAATGAAATTGCACAGTAAATAACTAGTACATGTTCACAAGTCTAAATGGATAGTACATTCTACAGTCAAAATGTAATACATGTCACAAATCTAAATGGACTTCATTTTAATTTTAATCATCTTCTGAAAATTCATCTTGTTCTTCTTCCTCGTCCTCCTCTTCCTTTTCCTCTTCCTCTTCCTCATCTTCATCTTCATTTTTATCTACTTTGTATTCCTCTTCTGTAAACCCCCAGAAATTTTTCAGATTTTAAAAATAAATTTTCTAGAATTTTCTGTGATTTTTAACTAATTAAATCAATTATTTTTTGGTATTAAGTATTTTTAAATGATTTTATTAAATAATAAAATATTATAAAAATAATATTTTTGGGTGTAAAATAAAATATTAAACATAGGGTATTTTTTCTGGAATTTATTGGACCCCTGAACCATTTTTAAAGACCTAAAAACTAAATTATTTTAATAAACCAAAATAAACCCGGTTTATTTTTGAACCAAATCAAACCGGACCGACCCTGAACCGACCCGGTTTATTTCTGAACCCAACCAAACCCTGCTGGTCGGGTCAGATCTAAACCCGACCCGAAACCCGTACCCGGATCCGTACTGTAGCTACTACAGTAACCGTCACCCCCCCGAAACCCTCGCCGGCCGTTACGATTTCTGGCCGTTTCCGACCGCGCCCCGCCTCCTCCGCGGCGGTTACGCCTCCCCGACTCCTCCACTTGTAACCGCCGCCAACGGCCGCCCAGCTCATCCCCGCTCCTATTTAAACCCCGCAACCCCGACCGTCGTCTCCACCATCTCACCCGCCGCCCGCTGCCTCGTCGAGCCACCAGCCACCGCGAGCAGCCCGAGATCCATCTCTCTCCGCCACCCTCTCTCCTCTGCCACCACCGTTCTCCGCCTCTCTCACCGTAACCCTAGCCCCGTCGTCCTCGCCTCTCCCCAGCACCGCGAGCAGCCCCGGCCACCTCTCTTCCCTGCCTCCAGCCGCCACCGTCTCCTCCGGCGTCTCCTCCAGCCCTCGCCCCTCGCCGCAGATCTCCCCCTCCTCCGTGAACCCCCGAGCCCGATCCCCATCACCCATCACCGAGTTCCCCTGCGCCTCCCCTGCCGACGAGCTCTGCCAGCAGCCGCCTCCAGCTCCGGGACCGAGCCGACTCGCCGCCACCTCCGCCGCCGTGCCAGCTCCGGCCGACTCCGGTGACAGCGAGAAACCCTAACCCTAACCCTAACCCTAGCTACCGCGTCGCGCCGCCTCGCGAGGACGGAATTTCGGTTTCTACGGAGCCCTGTTCAGGTAGCCTTTTCTCTCTCCTCGCTGTCCCGTTTCTCGTTCCGTCTGTTGTGATGCGAACCCTGCGTGACCCTCTCGATGCCCGTGCAATCCGCTCGGTGTCACGTCCTGTGGCGATCGCAAACTGCGACCCAACATCAGGAAAAATAACACCATATTTTTCCCTGGAACTAAGTGCGCCCCGCTAAACGGGACGACTTAGTCGTGTGCGGACTTCACCGAAAGGTGCGCGCCGTTAATACGGACGTGTGGGATTTCGCGAAAGTTGATTTGGATGTACGTGCACACCGGAATCAACGTGTATCCGTCGACAACACCCCGTATCGGCCCTGTTCTGGAACTCGTTGTAACTTCGTGTACGCACGTCGTATCGAAATAAAACTTGCGCCATCAGACTCGTAGCAATACGCTGGTCCTGTGACCCAAGTTTGGTTCGATTCTGAGAACGTTGACAAAATCGCGTATCGTGGGCCCCACGGCTCTACTTGACGGACGATTTTGTGATCGGCTTATCCGAATCCAGTTCTGGACATTCCGTTGGGTTCGTATTATCGTTCTGGACTTGTTGACACTAAGTTTGATGAATTTGGAAAACATTGTCTCTGACACATTTTTTGGTGCGAAACAGGCCACATATGGACCCCGCTTTGACCAAAAACTGTCACTTTTGTTCCTGTGTCCAAATTGGACTCAAGGACAGACAATTCTAGCTATTTGACATCTTCTGAGCATGATGATAATGTCTATTTCAGCAACCGGAGGAGTACCTACAGAACCCGCTGATACCAGAGCCGCAGTTGGTAACCAAATCTCAGGCAAGTGTACCTTGCCCTACTTGCAGCATCTGTTTATACTATTTTCTTGATTTATGACTGTAAGATCTCTGTTCAACCTAGGGTCGTGTGACATTACTTAGCGTCCGACTAATACTCGGGTGTCAACACTGTACGCAGAGTTGGGTAATGTCACCTAGACATGGATATCGTGACACTATACATTATGTGCTTGCCTTATCAAGTACGTCATACCTCAGGACACCTGACACTATTCATGAGACAGAATCTTCCTGAGATATTCATGGTGATTCTGTATAGGATACAGGTTTATAACATATACTTTATACATGCTTAGATCTCATTATGACTTGTTGCATTAGATATGATCTTGCGTGACATGGACATGAGACATCGTGAACATGAGACGTGTGATTACATTGGGTGGGGAGAGTTTTACCATACAAAAGGCTGATTATATATATATATATATATATATATATATATATATATATATATATATATATTACTTTACTGGAGGTGCCTTAGACTCTGACACAGCTTTGGCACATTTACTGGCCCTTCGAGAAAATACTACTATGGGTTTTCCCGACACAGAGCCGGTAGTAGTCTCAGCCTGAGTATGAATAATGCTCTCACTTGCATATCACTTAGCTGGTTATATAGTTTACCCTATTGATTCATTTATTGTTGCACTGCATTTATTTTGGCATGAGTTATTTTGTACCTTGATATGTCCCCTGAGGACCTGGATCCGGATTATGTCCCCAGGATTAGCAGACGAGATCTATCCCGAGGTATACGGGACATGAGCATTAGCAGGAGCAGAAGCAGGAACATGAGCAGTCTTTGGAGCAGTACCAGAACTCGAGGACGAGGTGATCACTGAGAATTTCTCCTGAGTATATGCATATTCTATACTCAAGTCATTTCTATTTTTAGACTCTTTATTTCCAGTCTATTGAGTTGATGTATCAAACTCATTATCGGGTTGTTCCCCGAGTTATGTTTTATTGAAACTTGATATTGCTTTATATTTCTGATATTGATTGTATTTATTTCTGTGGATGAGATTAGTACCATAGCCCCTATTGTTGTCTTACAGCTTAAGTACACCTTGATGGGTCCATTAAATTGGGTTTGTCCATCGGAGTGTGCTGCTGGCCATTGCCACGTGGCTAGTCCCTTGATATTTTGGGACTGGGGCATGACATCTTCGGATACTTCTACCTTTTCAACATGATTAGACGTGTAATTATTAATTTTGATTAAGTCCACATCAACTGTATTTGTTACAAGCGGTAGCTCGTCCTCCTAATAAGCTATTTTGTCAACGTCGAAGGTATTTCTGGCTTTAGTCTTGCATACTGCCCACCAGTCTGACCGCGTTGTCCCCCGTCTAGGATAAGTTATGAAGTAAATGAGCGATCTTACTATTCTCTTAGATCAGTAGAAGTCTGTAGGTAACTTGGCACTCGCTGACAAGTCTCTGTAATCAACTACATCAGTCAGTTGTAGCATTCTTGCGATATGTTAAATCGAAATTAATGCTCAACAGTCTTGTAACTACCTCCAACGGTGAATGATCTTTACAACCAGGATATAATAGAATCATTGCATTTTCCAGCAACTCCATAAACTTCTCAGCATCGGCATTCGGTGCCTCCTCATCTGCATCATGATTGTCCGAATTGAAACTAGGCCCTGCAGCATCGAAAATCATGTTCACCCATTGTAAGCCCCCTGATTTTTAGGAATTTTTTTAATTTGGCTTTTTCCCAATTTTCCGGAATTTCTGGGATTTTTCTATAATTTAAACCTAGGCTTTGATAATTAAATGATTTTTAATTGTTGTTTAATAATATTAAAATATTATGGAAATAATATTTTATGGTGTAAAATGGAAAACCGGACATGTGGTAATTTTCGGTAAATTTATTGGACTCCGGAAACCCATTTAAAAGCCTTAAAACTATTAAATAAAATAAACCAAATTAATCCAGAAATAAACCGGGTTTAATTGAAATTAAACCAAACCGAACCCAGCCGCTGACCCAAACCAAACCGATTTCTTAGTGGGTCGGGTCGGGTCGGATCTGAATCAAACCCGACCCGAAACCCGTTAACCCAAAAAGAACCCTAATTCTCCTCGGCCTCGACTCCGCGGCGGCGCCGTATAAAACCCCCTCCTCGACGTCTGTGCCCCGCTCTCGAAACCCTAGGCCGCCGCCACCCTCTTCTCCAGCTCTCGTCGACCGTCCTCCGCCCATCCCCTACCGCAGAACCACCCACACGAATCCCCTCGACCACCGGCCCGCCTCACCCCGACCTCGCCGTAACCCTAGGCGTCAACCTCCCCGCAGCTCCCTCTCCGACCACCCCTGGCCGCCTTCACCAGCACTTCCACCACTCCCCGTCCTCCTCCGTCCTCCCCAAGCTCCGCCGCCGCCCTGAAACCTCGCCGGACCCGCCTCCTCCAGACCCCGACTCCCACAGGCCGACCCCGAGCCCGCCTCGCCCCAGCAGTCGACCTCCTCCTCCCTCCTTCCTGCTCCGCCGCAGAGCCCCGCCGTCCTCCTCGCCGTGGCCAGACGACTCCGGTGACACCCTGACACAGGAGCCTCGGACACAGGACTCGACACAGCGGGACGCAGAAGGCCGGACACAAAAAAAAAAACCCTAACCCTAGTGAACAGTGTTGACACAGGACACGATTTGGACACGAGGGAACTTGGGTTTTTCATCCCACTTCAGGTATTCATAACTTTTTGCTCGTAGCTCGGATTTTGATTCCGTAAATTGTATCGCGTAGACTGTATGACCCTCTCGGTGCCCGTGCAACCCGCTCGGTGCATCGCGTCCTGTGGTGATCGCACACCGCGATCCAAAAACAGGAAAACCAACGCCCCGTTTCACCCCGGAACCGAGTACGCCCCGCCAAACGGGACGACTTGGTCGCACGCGGTCTTTACCAAAACGTGCGCGACGTTGATACGGACGTGTAGAATTTCGCAGAAGTTGATTTGGATGTGCGTGCACACCGGAATCAACGCGTATCCGCCGACACCGCCCCGTATCCGTCGATTCTGGAACACGCTGTAACTTTGTGTACACACGTCGGATCGAGACGAAACTTGCGCCATCGGACTCGTAGCAATACGCTGGTCCTGTGAGCCAAGTTTGGTTCGATTCTGAGAACGTTGACAAAATCGCGTATCGTGGGCCCCACAGGCTCCACTTGACGGGCGATTTTGTGATCGGCTCATCGGAATCCAATTCTGGAAGTTCCGTTGGGTTCGTATCATCGTTCCTGACCTGTTGACACTAAGTTTGACAGAATTGGAGACCTTTGACCCTGACGCGCTTTTCGGTGCAAAGCGGGCCCGCATGTGGACCCCGTTTTGACCCGAAACTGTCGTTTCTGCCCTTGTCTCCAAATTGGACCCAAGGACAGGCGTTTTTAGCTATTTGATATTTTCTGAATCTAATGGTGATGTTTATTTCAGCAACCGGAGTAGTACCTGCAGATCACACTGAGACCAGAGCTACAGTTGGAGCCAGGACCCCAGGCAAGTGTACCTTGCCAAACTTTGCAGTATTGTTACATATTTCCTTGCTTCATTATATTGTTGTGCATGCTCAACCTAGGGCCGTGTGACGTACTTAGCGTCCGATTATCAGTCGGGTGCCGACACTGTACGCAGTGTTGGGTACGGTCATCTAGAGATGGATATTCGTGACACTATATATTATCGTACTTGTCTTACCAAGTACGTTGGACTCAGGACACTTGACACTACTCATGAGACAGGATCTTCCCGAGATATTCGTGGTGATTCTGTATAGGATACAGGACATGGACATTGTATTCCTAGATATTAGATGACTTGTTGCATTAGAGATGATTGTGCGTGACATGGACATGGTGCATCATGGACATGAGACGTGTGATTACATTGGGTGGGGAGAGTATTACCATATGAAAGGCTGATCATATTATATATTGACATCTGGATGTGTCTTAGTCTCTGACACAGAGCTATGGCACCAGTTCTGGCCCTTCGAGAAAATACTGCTATTGGGTTCTCCGACACTGATCCTGTAGTAGTCTCAGCCCGAGTATGGAATAATGTTCTCATTTGCATATCACTAGATGGTTATTTATTCATCCTATTGTTCATTTATTGCTGCACTGCATTTATTTTGGCTTGTATTTTCTGTACCTTGCTGTCCCCTGAGGACCTGGATCCGGACTATGTCCCCAGGTATAGCTGACGAGATCTATCCCGAGGTATACGGGACCGGAGCATTGGCATTAGCAGGAGCAGGTGCCTACATTGGAGCAGAACCAGGATCTGAGGACGAGACCGTACCAGAGGACTTCTCTTGAGTATTGGCTTGAGATACTCATTTATTCAGTTTATAGTTATTTCATTTCCAGTCTATTTCATTTATGTACCAGACTTGTACTCGGATTGTTCTCCGAGACAAATTTATTGAGACTCTTATAGTTTATTTTTATTTATATTTACTCTGGCTTTGATCTGTGATATTCTGTTGTGGATGAGATTAGATAGACTGTGACATGTATCATTGGACCTGCTTATTGTTATATTACAGCTAAAGTATGCCCTGATGGATCCATTAAATTGGGTTTGTCCATCGGTGCGTACTGCTGGCCATTGCCACGCGTCCGGTCCCTCGGTATTTTGGGACTGGGGCGTGACATGGTTTTTGTGGTGGCCCATGCAGGTCTACGACTAAATTGTTCGGTTTCAACTTAGGGACCGAGCAAGCCTGCAATAAGAATAGAATAAGTTTTAGGATCTCATCCACATGCTTGAAACGTTCTTGATATCTATATTGTATTCGAATTAAATTTCTTGCATCTTGCTTTGATTCCTGTGCGCCTCTTACAGTTTATTTTTGATGCAGAGTAATGGATTCAAGAGCAAACGACGAAACTCCAGCAAACACACCAATAGGTGCGGTAGCCACCTACGGAGAAGATGAAGTGGCACCATTGAGTGGAGATCCCTCTACTCACCAAGGCAGCCAAGCAGATCAGCATGCTCCTAGATTTCGACGAGACGACATCCCACCGCCTCCGCAGTTCATTCCACCAATGCCTGTATTCCCACCAGGACAGTCTATGGACGGGCAGCAGATGTTCCAAATGATCTACGCAATGATGCAGGCCCAACAGCATATTTATCAAGAAGCTCAACGTCGTGAAGCAGATTACTTGAGGAACAGCATAGTAAATGCATTGGATCAGGCCAACCTACCAACTCGACGGCAACCGACGGGCTCTATCACCGACTTCCGCCAGCTGAAGCCCCGTACCTTCTCAGGCAAGGAGGAACCTACAGAAGTTCATGAGTGGCTTACCAACATACGACATCAATTAGAAGCAGCAGAGCTACCAAAGGAACGCTGGATAACTGCCGTCAGAATGCAATTGACGGACAATGCACATCACTGGTGGCTATCTGAGGAGACACGGCTCGGACCAGACCGAGTCACTTGGGAGGAGTTCTCCAGACTCTTTCAAGAGATGTACATTCCAGCTACCGCTCGATCAGAACTCAGAGACAAGTTCAACCGCCTTATCCAAGGCAATATGACAGTGGAAGAGTACAACGCGGAATTTATTCGTCTGAGTCGCTTCGCCCCTACCTTGATTCCGACAGAAGAAGAGAAGGCCGAGAAGTTTTTCGATGGACTAAACTTCGAGCTACAGAAACTAATTGGATCCATTGCGCCCACATCCTACTCGGACGTCCTTGCTGCAGCCCGACGCCTGGAGCGCGTCACCAGGAGAGAGACCAGTCTGAAGCGGCCTTCCACATCAGCAACAAACAGAGTACCACAAGAAGAAGCTGCAAAGAGACCTCATCTACAGCAACAGCAGAACGCATCTACACCACAAGTAATAGTCCTCTCTACTTGTCACTACTGTGGCAAAGCAGGCCATCTCGCCAGGGAATGCAGACGCAGGTTAGGACTATGCTTAGGTTGTGGATCCAGACAGCATGCAGTGAGAGACTGCCCTGAGCGTAAAGAAGGAGCACCAAGAACAAACCAACAAGCTCTACCAGCACCAGAAGGATATCAACCAAGGCCACCCTTGGCACCTCGACCAGCACCCTTCCAGCAGGCCCAGCAACAGCAGAGGGCACCCCTTCAAGGACGCGGACAAGCTTATGTGATGACTTTGGAGGATGCGCAAATTCATGGAGTAGCTAATGCGCGTAAGTTTTATAGTTTCTGTTTCTTGTATTGTGTTAGTTTTTGCATGTTGGTTCGTGACCCTAGCCTTCACCTAGTAATTTAGAGATTGATTAATAACCTAGAATATTTTTATAATTGATAACCTAATATGTTTTAAAGGATAATCTAGTTTTTCTGAACTGTAGCCTTCTAAATCTCCTTCATACGGGAGATTGCATAACTTTTAATGCTTAGGGAAATAGTTTTTCCTTTGTATTATTCTTACACCCTCAACCTTTACTCTCCTTGATCATGATGTGCTTCGAACAATATTTGCAACCGTGTCATCTCTGTTGACCGGTTATTCTTTGATTGCGAGGACGCAATCCTCTTAAGGGGGGTAGATTGTAAGCCCCCTGATTTTTAGGAATTTTTTTAATTTGGCTTTTTCCCAATTTTTCGGAATTTCTGGGATTTTTCTATAATTTAAACCTAGGCTTTGATAATTAAATGATTTTTAATTGTTGTTTAATAATATTAAAATATTATGGAAATAATATTTTATGGTGTAAAATGGAAAACCGGACATGTGGTAATTTTCGGTAAATTTATTGGACTCCGGAAACCCATTTAAAAGCCTTAAAACTATTAAATAAAATAAACCAAATTAATCCAGAAATAAACCGGGTTTAATTGAAATTAAACCAAACCGAACCCAGCCGCTGACCTAAACCAAACCGATTTCTTAGTGGGTCGGGTCGGGTCGGATCTGAATCAAACCCGACCCGAAACCCGTTAACCCAAAAAGAACCCTAATTCTCCTCGGCCTCGACTCCGCGGCGGCGCCGTATAAAACCCCCTCCTCGACGTCTGTGCCCCGCTCTCGAAACCCTAGGCCGCCGCCACCCTCTTCTCCAGCTCTCGTCGACCGTCCTCCGCCCATCCCCTACCGCAGAACCACCCACACGAATCCCCTCGACCACCGGCCCGCCTCACCCCGACCTCGCCGTAACCCTAGGCGTCAACCTCCCCGCAGCTCCCTCTCCGACCACCCCTGGCCGCCTTCACCAGCACTTCCACCACTCCCCGTCCTCCTCCGTCCTCCCCAAGCTCCGCCGCCGCCCTGAAACCTCGCCGGACCCGCCTCCTCCAGACCCCGACTCCCACAGGCCGACCCCGAGCCCGCCTCGCCCCAGCAGTCGACCTCCTCCTCCCTCCTTCCTGCTCCGCCGCAGAGCCCCGCCGTCCTCCTCGCCGTGGCCAGACGACTCCGGTGACACCCTGACACAGGAGCCTCGGACACAGGACTCGACACAGCGGGACGCAGAAGGCCGGACACAAAAAAAAAAACCCTAACCCTAGTGAACAGTGTTGACACAGGACACGATTTGGACACGAGGGAACTTGGGTTTTTCATCCCACTTCAGGTATTCATAACTTTTTGCTCGTAGCTCGGATTTTGATTCCGTAAATTGTATCGCGTAGACTGTATGACCCTCTCGGTGCCCGTGCAACCCGCTCGGTGCATCGCGTCCTGTGGTGATCGCACACCGCGATCCAAAAACAGGAAAACCAACGCCCCGTTTCACCCCGGAACCGAGTACGCCCCGCCAAACGGGACGACTTGGTCGCACGCGGTCTTTACCAAAACGTGCGCGACGTTGATACGGACGTGTAGGATTTCGCAGAAGTTGATTTGGATGTGCGTGCACACCGGAATCAACGCGTATCCGCCGACACCGCCCCGTATCCGTCGATTCTGGAACACGCTGTAACTTTGTGTACACACGTCGGATCGAGACGAAACTTGCGCCATCGGACTCGTAGCAATACGCTGGTCCTGTGAGCCAAGTTTGGTTCGATTCTGAGAACGTTGACAAAATCGCATATCGTGGGCCCCACAGGCTCCACTTGACGGGCGATTTTGTGATCGGCTCATCGGAATCCAATTCTGGAAGTTCCGTTGGGTTCGTATCATCGTTCCTGACCTGTTGACACTAAGTTTGACAGAATTGGAGACCTTTGACCCTGACGCGCTTTTCGGTGCAAAGCGGGCCCGCATGTGGACCCCGTTTTGACCCGAAACTGTCGTTTCTGCCCTTGTCTCCAAATTGGACCCAAGGACAGGCGTTTTTAGCTATTTGATATTTTCTGAATCTAATGGTGATGTTTATTTCAGCAACCGGAGTAGTACCTGCAGATCACACTGAGACCAGAGCTACAGTTGGAGCCAGGACCCCAGGCAAGTGTACCTTGCCAAACTTTGCAGTATTGTTACATATTTCCTTGCTTCATTATATTGTTGTGCATGCTCAACCTAGGGCCGTGTGACGTACTTAGCGTCCGATTATCAGTCGGGTGCCGACACTGTACGCAGTGTTGGGTACGGTCATCTAGAGATGGATATTCGTGACACTATATATTATCGTACTTGTCTTACCAAGTACGTTGGACTCAGGACACTTGACACTACTCATGAGACAGGATCTTCCCGAGATATTCGTGGTGATTCTGTATAGGATACAGGACATGGACATTGTATTCCTAGATATTAGATGACTTGTTGCATTAGAGATGATTGTGCGTGACATGGACATGGTGCATCATGGACATGAGACGTGTGATTACATTGGGTGGGGAGAGTATTACCATATGAAAGGCTGATCATATTATATATTGACATCTGGATGTGTCTTAGTCTCTGACACAGAGCTATGGCACCAGTTCTGGCCCTTCGAGAAAATACTGCTATTGGGTTCTCCGACACTGATCCTGTAGTAGTCTCAGCCCGAGTATGGAATAATGTTCTCATTTGCATATCACTAGATGGTTATTTATTCATCCTATTGTTCATTTATTGCTGCACTGCATTTATTTTGGCTTGTATTTTCTGTACCTTGCTGTCCCCTGAGGACCTGGATCCGGACTATGTCCCCAGGTATAGCTGACGAGATCTATCCCGAGGTATACGGGACCGGAGCATTGGCATTAGCAGGAGCAGGTGCCTACATTGGAGCAGAACCAGGATCTGAGGACGAGACCGTACCAGAGGACTTCTCTTGAGTATTGGCTTGAGATACTCATTTATTCAGTTTATAGTTATTTCATTTCCAGTCTATTTCATTTATGTACCAGACTTGTACTCGGATTGTTCTCCGAGACAAATTTATTGAGACTCTTATAGTTTATTTTTATTTATATTTACTCTGGCTTTGATCTGTGATATTCTGTTGTGGATGAGATTAGATAGACTGTGACATGTATCATTGGACCTGCTTATTGTTATATTACAGCTTAAGTATGCCCTGATGGATCCATTAAATTGGGTTTGTCCATCGGTGCGTACTGCTGGCCATTGCCACGCGTCCGGTCCCTCGGTATTTTGGGACTGGGGCGTGACACCCATCCGTCGTCGTAAGCAACATGGTCGTGGACATCCATATACGATTTCACATAAGGCTCTGACTTTGATGCTAAAGATACAAGTTCTCTGTGTGAGGTCCACTGATAGTAATTCAGCATGAAACCCCTCGAGTACAAATGATATGTCACATCCACTTCTGGATGATATTTCATGTTGCGCACACACGGACACTTAATTTTGGTGTCGTCCATGTAACTGTAGGAACTGCTCTACCCCTGTATAAATTCATCCCGCACACCGCACATGTCATCAAGATGACGATTGTACATCCACAAACGATGTCACAGGTAGTAATTCATATCCATTTTTAGATAATTCTGCAAAGATGGATACATATTATTCAAGTATATTGTCCAAATGGATGCAAAGATGGATACCCATGTTCATTAAAGTAACAACTCTTATTGATGTGTGAGTATCCGAGTTGTCATGTGTGAGTATCCATGTCGTGATTCATCAGTTTGATATTGCTTTTCGTCTTCCTAAAATACCAACTCGTACATAAATAAATAAGGATATCTCTGTCGTCATGTGTTCCTTGTGAGCCAGAGAAGGGGATGATGAGGGGAGGAGGACCGGAGGGGAGGAGGAGGTGTCGACATGTGGACAACTCCGATTTTAAATCCTAAATCAAATCGTCACGTGTTCTTTGTGAGCCATTTTCTGGAAATTTTTTTTGCTTCTGTAAGCCTTTTGAGGCTATTAGAGTTATACTAAATTTCCAAAAAAACTTAGAAAAGGCTAAGAATAACTCTAATAGCCTCAAAAAGGCTTTCATAAGTAAATTTAGATTTAAGAAATTGAATCACATGGATACTTGACTTCGAAGTGTTCAACATAGGCACGATCATAGTCCCAACTATTCTTGACTTATTAAATAGGTATGATATATATAGGTACTAATTTCATAATAATTTTGGCATTGGCCGATACTTTCGATTTTCTAATTAAACGTAACTTTATATACAAAAGTTATCTAGTATCCTCGTCATTTAGTTCTAGTTTTTCGTATTGCTCGCCATTGGCCGATACTTTCGATATAGATATACTAGTTATCATATATTTACATATAAACTCATATATAATAGTATCTTAGAATGCCTTAGCTATTACTAGTAACTTAACCCATTACCTAGACACTTACCTATTACATTGCCCTCAACTCTAATGCCTTAACCTATACTTGGTATCTTAACTTAAAACTTATCTCTTACCCTTATCAAATACCTTAGTAACTTGCATTGGTAACTCAATACCTATACTTACTTACCCACAAATTTACTCATTGATACTTGAGTACCATAGTATCATATCACTATGATACCCATGTATCACTTACTTACTCACAAATTTACATTGGTAACATGATACAATGATACTTGCATTGGTAACTCAATACCTATATTTACTTACCCACAAATTTACTCATTAATACGTGAGTACCATAGTATTATATCCCCAACTACAAGGTATTATCTAAACATATGTCCAAAGTTCTAAAAATATATCTATAACAAGTTTTAATTAAAATATATTAAAATTATTTTAAAACTATTTTAATATAATTTAAATTTTTATCTAATTTTTTAATAATATCATAGATTTTTGTTTTCTTTTTAGTGCGATGCGCAAGTGAACATGACTAATAATGTACTAATGTCTCTCCCTCTAACCACGAGAAACATTTCCAATTTGTCTGCTTTGAGTATGAAAAATGGATCATATACAAAATAAATTAAATTTTTTATACTAATATAAATAGGAGTTCGGAGTATTTGAATAATGGTAGGAACTTTAATATCTATATCTACTACTATATAATTAAAAAATGACTTTACCGTATTTTTTTCTTCTTCTAAATATATTCTTATCTAATTTTACTAATTAAAATTGGTATCCTGTGTATGTGTCTGTCTATGTGTCAGGGTTAGGGTTGTGTCATGTGTGTGTGTCTGTCCATGTACCACATGTGTCAGGGTTAGGGTTGTGTCATGTGTGTGTCTGTCCATGTGCCCTGGTTGTGTCCTTTGTATGTGTGTCCTGGATGTGTCCGGGTCAGGGTTAGGGTTTACCGAGCGGGGAGGAGGGAAGGAGGAGGGAGGGGTCGACGATGGGGACCGCGTCGGAGGGGAGCAGTCGCGCCGGAGAGGAGGAGACGCGCCGGAGGAAAGAAGGAATGAGGACCACGTCGGAGGGGAGCAGTCGCACCGAAGGGAAACAGCCGTGTCGGAGGGAGCGGGGGTTTGGGATGGAAGGAATTTTCGATTTAGGAAATTTTTGGTTTGGGGGGAAAAGTGAATAAAATATTGGCATATATAAAAGTTAGCGACGTCATATACCGACGTCGCTAAACGTCACAAATAAAAATAACGTAGCGATGTTAGAAGCAACTATGTCGCTATACGTCGCAAAATTAAAAAATTAGCGACTTTTAACGACACATAGCGATGCTTTCTCAGGAGAACAAAATTGCAGTCGCTAATCATCGTAATTAGTAGTTGACTGCGACGTTTGGCGATGCCATCTTACAACGTCGCTAAATTTACTCTATTTAGCGACGTTTTCTTGTGGAGTCGCTAAAAACGTCACTACTATGACATATTTTGGTAGTGTTTATTATGAACAGAGTGTCGTACGCAACATCCGATGTTACTCCTCATGAACTCTGGTTCAAGGTCAAACCCAACTTGAATGTCATTTGAGTGTGAGGGTGTCTGGCATACAATTGAAAGAACTATTGTTATACTTGTTAAAGAAAGATAGAATAATTTTGATAGATCTTCATCATGTGCTGTTAAAAGATAAGAATTTGCATGCTTAAATTATAGACTATTAACATGATTGAAAGAACTGCTACTATATATGTTTGTTAAAGAAATTTTTTATGTTCCTTTATCATATATTATTAAGATGAAAGTTTATAGAAATATTTTTGTATTGTTGTAAGAAAATGATATGAAAGAAATGAAATAAAGAATACGGCATGACTGTCAGAAAGAAAGAAATAAAGAATAGAGCAATGGCTCTATGGTTTGAAAGAAAGATAGAAAGAAATGTTTGTTTGGCACTTAGCCACTGCATTTCTTTATTTTATTTGATAGAAGTTGCATGTCATATATTGGTCTTGGACAACTTGTGCACAAGGTTTAGTCTCTCGGTCGATTACCGAGGCACAGAGATCGAATCGGCCTAGGAGAGATGAGACACCCTGAGGCTTGTACGTCCTCATGATAAGGGATGTCATGTCTATTAGAGATATTGGTTGGGCTTGTAAGTCCCAAATATAATTATAGAGAGTCATTCATGGACCACCATGTAGTTATGTCATATACTAAGGATCATATTCTTGCTAGTCTGACATTTTGATGCAGAAATAGACAGAAAAATTATAGAAATTGTATATGCAAATTATTTTAATTCTTGCTTGTAGCAGGAATGGATAGTCGATCGTGGGTAAGAATCACTATATAAGTGATGTTGTTGCTGTTGTTGTTTTATGTTTCTTATTATGAATTATTACTAAGAAAAAAATGTATTAAAGTGTAATATTGCTATAAATGTCCATAAGACTGAATATTTTTTTATGAAAAATGTTCTGTTTGGTAAAGATAGAAAGGAATGGATATTGTTCTTGAATTAATCTCTAATGTTTGCATAAAAGAAAGTATGGTTTTGATTTAGTATTGAAATAAAGTATGGTTTTTTATTAAGTATCGAAAAGAAGTATGTTTTAATTGAGTATTGACACAGAATTGAAGTAGGTAAAAGATAGAAAGACCATCGTTAATAAAAGAATATTTTTCTCCTATGATTACTTAGTGACTACTTGCAATTGATTGTAGTTTTGTCCCTTACCAATATTTTTTTTTGGTTTTTTGGAGCTTTCGGCCATGACTGAACCTGCTGTTGGAGAAGATAAAGTTTTCATGCGGCCAGTTACCTATGTGACACAGAGCGCTGCCCGAAAGGGTTATGCAGCCTGAACTCCTTGACGCATACTGACAACATGTGTCCATCTTGTTGGATGCATGACTGTATATCACACAAAGTGTTCTGGAGCTAATCCTTAAACTGCTTGTGTTTTCACTCGTTGAACGAATAAAAAATTTGCTAAGTCCAAGAGGGGCATCTATGCTGCAATCTGAGCATGCGGCAAGCGGACTTATGCGGCATTGGCACTATGCACCTCTTCTCTTTTGTCACATAACTCTGCTTTACCCTTGCACATCTTTTTATGGTTTTATCTTTTCTTCCTGACACACTTTATGGCATCTCATATCTATCACTTTATGTCACTTCACTGACACTTCATTTATTGGTCGTCACTTCGACACTTGCCCCAAGGAGTAGACTTTAACCCTAAGCATGCGGCCAGTGGGTGCATGCGACAAATAAGTCCATGCGGCCAGTGAGTGCATGCGGCCAGTGGGTTCATGTGGCAAATAAGTCCATGCGGCCAGTGAGTCCATGCGGCCAGTGAGTGCATGCGGCCAGTGGGTGCATGCGACAAGTGAGTTCATGCGGCCAGTAGGTGCATGCGTCCAAGAATTCTTGTATGCATTTTGTGTTCCCTTTTATTATGTTTCATTTTGTAATTTCCTTTTAGTGATTATTGTGTGTGCTTCCGTATGTCGATACAAGTTTACATTACCAGACCAGTTTATGTACTATTTCACAATCCTCACGACACCGTGGAAATATTTGTGTATAAAAATCTATTGCATTTGGCATCGGGAAATCGAGTGTGAGTATTGCCCAATGTATCGTGATTTGCGGATACGATAACTCGTGAAAAGCACGTACCCGTGATCCCTCATTCTAGGGAAGTTCTCGAGAGTCCACGACTCGAGAACTTAAAATAATTTAGTAATGATTAAATAAGATTATATTTACCTAGATCATTGGGAGAGAAGAATATTGCGCTACCGGCTACCCCGATCCCTAAGGGCCCCATGGAGCATGGAACAACCCTGCTAGACAAGGGCTCCATGACTAACCAAGTTTACACGTGCTGCGGCACTACAAGTTGTTGGTTATGTATTTCAGTATATGCATTCCAATATATGTTCCAGTTTTGTTTCAGTTTTAGTTATATTACAAGACCATTTACCGATAAGTTTATGTTTACAAAAATCAGTTTCACTTACAAAACCTCTTTATGTTTACAAAAATCAGTTTCACTTACAAAACCTCTTTATGTTTACAAAAATCAACTTCACTTACAAAATCTCTTTATGTTTACAAAATCAGTTCCATTTTACAAAATATTTTTGTTTATAAAACCAATCTCATTTAAAAAAATTCACTTATATCTTCAAAAGCCAGTTTATGCTTACCTTATGTTGTGTTATGCTATCGGTTATGTGCTTTAGTTCCTTATCCATCATTGTTTGTGATGTGCACTATAAGTACTAGACAAGCGTACCCTTGGTCATCCGGGTTAACTGCAGTGCCGGTGGTAGCGATATTCTTCATAGCATGCAATTGTTAGTAAGTAGGTTTGTGACAACCCTAGTTAGTTAATTATAGCAAGTCGTAGGCATGTTTGGCCGTACAATATTTTCCTATTCGTTAAGCTCGCCCCTTTTAATTTATTCTTTGGCGCGTTGTTAGGGTGCTAAGTTCATCTCGGGTGAAGGTCCGCAACCCCGGTCCTTATTTGGTTTAAGGGTTGTGGTCCCGATCCAGAGTAGTTCCCATGCTCTATTGCCCCTCGTCACCTTACTTTTATTTCTGTATTTACTATCAGTTCTTTCAGTGTTATTCTTGAGACAAGTACGTTATACCATACAAGTCTCGATCTGCATTTATTTTCTTATATGTCTCTTTTGCTTATGTTGTGATGTGTTTGGTCTATCACCTCGAGCTTCTTTGTGGTATTTATTAATTATTAATTAAATTGTAGTAAATAGGGGCTAAATAGGAGAAATAGATTTTTTAATAATTTTTATGTTAGGTGTTCGGGCACTTAGAGGACTTATGGGACCATCAGGAATTTTTCGGAATTTATTCCATGTAGGAGACCCCTTGAGCAGTTGCTAGCCTAATGGTGTGCATTATTCTAATCTAGAATTTTTCTATGAGTATATATATTATATATATATACAAATATATATATGCATATATTAATAGGAAAATAAAAGATTAAGAAAAGATTAAGAAAGAAATTATTAAATAAGAATATAATAATAATAACTACTATACTTACATTCCTTAGCAAACTTTGCTTTCAACCCTTAGCAACTTGTTGTGACCTCCTTTCAGCGTTTAGCAAAGAGCTAAACCCAAGCCCGCCTATTTGCAATAGGCAGCAAACCGATTTGCTTCTTCCTTTTTTTATTTAACGCGGCCGCTCCCATCCTATTCTCTCTCTCCCGATTATATAAATATAAATATATATATATATATATATATATATATATATATATATATATATTTCTCTCTCAAACCCTAACCTAAATCTCCAGACCTCCTCTTCCCATCTAAGAGCCGTCACCGCAGCCAGAGAAGCCCCGCCAAGCCATCCGAACCATCCCGACGACTCCGACCTCGCGCACTGCAGATTCCCACACGAGGCACCTTCGCTCCGGAATTGTTTTCCGTCGACTCGCTCAACCAAACGTCGTTCCGTCTTCACCGGTACGCTCACCCCTTAACCCTCTTCCATAGTTGTTTTATAGCCAACCTCGGAAAACGTGTGCCCCTAGGTGAAAAACAGCGTCCAAAGTGGACGAGAGCAGACCAATTCTGGGATCGCAGAAAACTGCGGTGAACATCCATATTGTCGAGTTCGTATCTCCCACCACAGAGATCCGAATTCGGTGATTCTTTTTGATACCTGTAGAACACTTGACCTAGTTTATTTTCTGTTAAATAACCCTATGCTATTAGTTGCTATGGACATAGTTAAATTCGTCACAAAACTGCGCACACCCACTTTTTCCATATTTCTAAAAGTTGGAAAACGGAGCGCGCCCCGCCAAACGGGACCGCCCCGCCGTGTACCAAGTGTACCGAATGGTGCATGCAGCGTAACCGGACACGTGAAAATTTGTGGAGACTGATTCGAAAGCGTGTGCGCGCCGGAATCAGGCCGTATCCGCGGACACACCCCGTGTCGCAACTTTTATGGAACTCGCACGTATTTTGTGCACGCTTGTCAGATTGCGACGAAACTTGTGCCACTGGACTCGTGGTAACGCGCTGGTCCTTTGACCCAATTTTCACGCAATTCTGAGACGGTTGACCAAATCGTCAATTGGCGGGCCCCACAGTTGACTTTTTGGACAAAATTGTGTTCGGCTCATCGGAATCCACATTTGGTCATACCGTTGGGTTCGTATTGACATTTAGAGTTGTTTGACCTATAGTTTGTCCCATTTAGAGACTGTTACCCTCGGCACGCTTTTCGGTGCAAAGTGGGCCACACGTGGACCCCACTTTTGCCCGAAATTACCGTTTTATCCCTGTGTCCAAATTGGACGAAAGGGATGTGCTTTTTAGCTATTTTGCTCATTCCGGAAATGTTGGTGATGTTTATTTCAGCATCCGGAGATGTTTGTTCGGAGTCCTTAGTTCCAGGTTCTGTGTCCTTGACATTTGGGCGCGTACACTTTACAGCTTTCTTGCCAGGCAAGTATACCTTGCCATTGTACTGTTTTTACATTCCATATGAGGCATGCATGTTTATTTTCTGTTTATTTAGTTCATTTATTTTAACTGCTATATAAACTGCGCGTCCAAGGAAACTTGGGTGCAACGACGGTGTCGTCGTACTATGTTTTTATTTATGTATATGCATTAGACCTATTTTATGAGACTACCCCATCTTCATGAGGTATTTATGTTTCATTGGCCATGACACTATTCTTACACGAGTGTGAGTCACATGTAGGACACGGACTTGCGTATTCGGCTGGCCACTGGTACGTATAGGTCGTACGACGGATAGGGATAACTGCCAATAGAAACTTTGCATGCTAGTAGACCTGGCAGTTATTAGAGGTTTATCGTGTCATGGACATGACATGCTTAGAGCATTGGGTGGGGAGAACAACAAGTACCGCATTTGAGCTCATTTGCACTTTTTTCCTGTTCACCCGGATTCTCCACTGGAGATACGGGCGGTAATGACCCATATATATATATTATGTACATTGGCGGGCCTCCGCCGTTCAAAAGACGACGTGCCTTTGGGCCCCTGGATCTCCAAAAGAGAACCATGGCAAATCCCAGTTTTTCAGCCAGATAGCTCACTTGTGGGGAAAGGTGTTCTTAACTGCATTCACTTAGACGGTTAGGCGACCCCAATGGATGTTTATTTTTAGTACTTTATTGGCATGTGTTTTTGTATCTTGTTACGTCCCTCTGAGGACTTGGTCCCTTTCTAGATATAGATGAGCAGGAGTACCCGCAGGAGTATGGACCTGGACCTGACGCTTCCTATCAGTCTGAGACGATCTTACCTTCTGATTATATGTGATTCATTGCAGCTGTTTAGAGATTTTAGTTGCTATTCTTTTCTAGACATTTATTCTTATATTAGAGTTTATTCTCTTCTCTCTTTAGTAGTTTATTATAGTCGAATTGCAGTGGATTTGTTTCCACCCGACTATCACACTTTGAGATTACTATTTGAGACTGCTTCTTTGATATTCAGTTATTGATTTCCATCTATCCCTTATTTGTGCTGTGGATGAGATATAGAACTGCGTGTGACTTGTTGTGACATATATTACCACTGTGGATTGGATATTCATGTACAGCGTACGTGTGTATATGGTTTCCATATATTGGAGTTCGTATATATACGGCTGGCGTGTTACGTATTCCTAGTCCTACGTATTTTGGGACTGGGGCGTGACATATTTTTGTGGTGGCCCATGCAGGTCAAGAATATATTGTCTCGGTTACGTAACTGTACCGAACAAGCCTGCGTATAGGAATAGAGTATAAGGATCTCATCCACGCTTGATTGAAATTCATCCTTCCTATTTAATACTTGCATCCTGTTTGATTCCTGTACTTTTTCTAATCGTTCCGTACATCAACTGCAGAGAGATGGATATGCAAAATGGATGTACTGCCGCTGATGGCGATGCAACTTCTGGAGTCAATGGTCAGACTCAAGGAGGGACCCCAACGATTCCTAGGCTTCCGGGACCAGATGGACAGACTCACACCCCTGTTCCATCTGATCTTCCCGCTTCACCTATTGGGAACCTTCCACCTGTCCCAGTACCGCAAGATGGCCAAGCGCAGATGTTCCAATTCTTTCAGATGATGATACAGGAACAGAGGCAGCAGGCAGCCGAGCAGAGGCAAGAATTTTTGGCAGCACTGGAGAGGATGGCTGCCCATGCTACTGTACCAGTCCAAGCACTAGCTCCAGTACCTCGAGCTAGGGTTGGATCAGTAAAGGATTTTGTTCAGATGGGTGCAAGGCAGTACAAGGGCACTGAGAGCCCGGAGGAGACTACCAACTGGATCACTCACACGCAGAAGCTACTGGAGGCATCGCAGTTACCCACGGACCTATGGATGACGGGTGTACGGACGCTTCTAGATGGTAATGCTCATCACTGGTGGGAATCCATGGAGCGCCAGTTGGGTACTTACCAGACTTGGGAGCAGTTCTTGGAATGCTTTGAGGGAAAGTACTTCCCGGACACTGTCAGGGACACCTTGTATGATCAGTTTCTTCACTTAGAGCAAGGGAACCGAACCGTGGACGAGTATGATGCCGAGTTTAGTCGACTCAGCAAATATGGCGCTGCTTTGATACCAAATGACTTGGCTAAGGCTAAGAGATTTCATCAAGGACTGACCCAGGAGTTCAACATTATACAAGCTCGCAGTCCCGAGTCTCTTACGCTGAACTACTGACAGAGGCCAGATTTTAGGAAACCATTAGCAGAGGAAAAGGAGGTCAGCTGCGGACACAACAAGGATCAGCAAGGATACAGCAGGGACCGGCAAGGACACAGCAGGGAGGACCTATCAGACGTCCTTTGGCACAACAGCATCAACAACACAGAGCCGGACCGTACCAGATTTCGGAGAAACCCCAATGTAATTATTGTGGGAGGATTGGACATATTTCGAGAGATTGTCGGACCCGCTTGGGTCAGTGTAGGAGATGTGGCTCTGGACAGCACATGGCGAAAGACTGCCACATGCAGCAGACACTTCCATCGCCAGTTCAGAGATTAGCGCTTCCAGCACCAAAGCCAGCTCAGCAGATGACTGGACCGGGAGCACCTCGACCCCCAGCAGCAGGAGGATTTCAGAGAGGATCACCGCTACCCACTCAGGAGGAGCAGTATATGAGGACCGGACATGGACAGCCGCAGAGGAACGGGCGAGCTTTTGCATTGGAGGTAGATGACATGGATCATGAGGTGGATGTCATAGCAGGTATTACCCTTGCTTTTACTTTTCCTGCTGTGACATTATTTGATACGGGAGCCACCCACTCATTCATATCATATAGTTTTATTGCCAAACACAACATTGCTTCTACACCATTATCTAGTTGTGTTAGAATTCATACCGGAGGAGGAGTTGTACCAGTTAGTCGAGTTTGTAGATCGGGCCCTATAGTGATACGTGGCAGAGAGATGAATGCCCAACTCTTAGTCCTTCCTATGCCAACTTTTGATATTGTGCTTGGAATGGACTGGCTGAGCAAGAACCACGCTTTCTTCGATGGCTTTGGAGGAAGCATTCTTTTTAAGGTACCAGGCCAGCCTGAACTTGAGTTTGCCCGAGGATCCACAGAAATCCTTGATGGTATGCAGCTCGCAATGGACGATGTTGTCTATCACCCTATTATTTCAGAATTTCTAGACGTCTTTCCAGAGGATTTGCCAGGATACCCCCAGACAGAGACGTAGAGTTTTCAATTGAACTAGCACCCGGAGCAGCACCTATAGCATCGCATGTTTACAGACTGGCGAAGAAGGAGATGGACGAGCTGAAGGCGCAGTTAAAAGAGCTAGAGGAGAAAGGTTTCATCCGACCGAGTGCATCACCCTGGGGAGCACCAGTGTTGTTTGTACCCAAGAAGGATGGGTCAGTGCGTATGTGCATTGACTACAGAGCCTTGAATGCAGTGACAGTAAAGAACAAATATCCATTGCCACGCATTGATGACCTGTTTGATCAACTCAGTGGAGCTAAGGTATTCTCGAAGATAGATTTGAGATCGGGATATCACTAAGTGAAGGTACGGAAGCAGGACATTCCGAAGACCGCATTCAGAACAAGATATGGGCACTACGAGTTTTTGGTCATGCCATTTGGATTGACCAATGCTCCAGCGATCTTCATGGACTTGATGAATCGAGTCTTCCACCAGTACTTGGACCAGTTTGTGGTCGTCTTCATAGATGATATACTTGTCTATTCGAAGAGCCACGAGGAGCACGAGGAGCACCTGCGGATTATTCTAGAGACTTTGAGGAGAGAGCAGTTATATGCTAAACTCAGCAAATGTGAGTTCTTCTTGGACAGAGTTTTATTTCTTGGACATGTTGTTACAGGAGATAGTATTTCTGTTGATCCAGAGAAGATCTCAGCAGTTGAGACATGGCCTGTTCCTAAATCAGCAGCAGAGGTGAGGAGTTTTCTTGGACTTGCGGGATATTACCGACGGTTCGTGGAAAACTTCTCAAGGATAGCGGCACCTATGACTCGTTTGACTTGTAAGGATCAAGAATTTATATGGACTGACGAGTGTCATGCAGCCTTTGAAGAGTTGAAGAAGCGACTGACTACAGCACCAGTATTGACGATTCCGTCAGGATCAGGAGGATATGTGATCTACAGTGACGCATCAGGAAAAGGCTTAGGATGCGTATTGATGCAGCATGGCAAGGTGATTGCATATGCATCTAGGCAGTTACGAGTACATGAGAAGAATTATCCGACTCATGACTTGGAACTTGCAGCCGTTGTATTTGCTCTGAAGCTATGGAGATATTACTTATATGGGGAACGAGTGGAGATCTATACAGACCACAAAAGCCTCAAGTACGTCTTCACGCAGAAGGAGTTAAATATGAGGCAACGTCGATGGCTCGAGTTGATGAAAGATTTCGAGATAGAGCTACATTATCATCCAGGCAAGGCTAACGTGGTAGCCGACGCGTTAAGCCGGAAGCCAGCAGCTTACTTCTTGACAGCACAGAGGGAACTATTGGAGGACTTGCAAGAGCTTGGCATTGAAGTGATACTACCCGGAGCAGATGGGACACTAGCCAACTTGCAAGTTCAATCATCATTGGTAGAGAGGATTAAGGCATCTTTGCCTACAGATGCCAGATTCAGGAGACTAAAGGAAAGGACAGAGGCCGGAGAGCAGACAGGATTGCACATTCATGAGGATGGGACATTACGATGTGGTGATCGTCTTTATGTTCCAAATGGAGAGATTCGACAGGAGCTGATGGCAGAGGCTCATAGTTCGATTTATTCTATTCATCCTGGAGGCACCAAGATGTATCACGACTTACGACAACACTTTTGGTGGCATGGGATGAAGAGAGAGATAGCTCGCTTTGTAGCTAAATGTCTGGTATGTCAACAAGTGAAGGCGGAGCACCAGAGGACAGCAGGATTATTGCAACCACTTTCGATTCCAGAGTGGAAGTGGGAGCACATCACTATGGACTTCGTCACGGGTTTTCCCAAGAGTCCAAGTGGGAGAGATGCAGTGTGGGTAATAGTGGACCGACTCACCAAGTCAGCCCATTTTATACCTTTTAGAGTGGGTCAGTCTACAGAAGCTTTAGCTGACTTATATATGAGGCAGATCGTGAGATTACACGGCATACCAGTCAGCATTGTATCGGACAGAGATTCACGCTTCACATCGCACTTTTGGAGGAGCATGCAAGAGAGTCTTGGTACTCGTCTGAAGTTCAGTACATCTTACCACCCGCAGACAGATGGGCAGTCGGAGCGTACTATTCAGACCTTGGAGGACATGTTGAGGGATTGCATGTTAGACTTCGGAGGATCATGGGAGGACCACCTACATCTTGTAGAGTTTTCTTACAACAATAGCTATCAAGCGAGTATTCAGATGGCTCCGTTTGAAGCATTATATGGAAAAAAATGTAGGTCTCCTGTGTGTTGGAGTGACGTGGGAGAACGTCAAATTTTGGGACCCGAGTTGGTGGTCAACACTGTAGAGACAGTCAAGAAGATTCAGGGACACTTGCGAGCAGCGCAAGACAGGCAGAAGCAGTGGGCAGACCTTCATCGTCGTCCCTTGGAGTTCAAAGAGGGCGATCACGTCTTCTTGAGGATATCACCGACCAGAGGCACCATCCGATTCGGAGGACGCGACAAGTTGAGTCCAAGGTATATTGGACCATTTGACGTGCTCGAGAGAGTCGGAGAGGTGGCATATCGACTTGCGCTACCACCTTCACTGGAGGGAGTACATGACGTATTCCATGTGTCGCAGCTCAGGCGATATGTGGCAGACAGCAGTCATGTTCTCGACCATTCAGAGATCACCATTGGGCCGAGCTTGTCTTACCAAGAGCAACCCGTGGAAATCCTTGATCGTCGAGAGAAAGTGTTGAGGAACCAGTCTATTCCCTTGGTTCGCGTAGCATGGAGGCATGGCGCGCCAGGAGAATCAACTTGGGAGCACGAGGACGACATGCGCAAGCGTTTTCCGAACCTATTCGCAGACCAAGGTATGAATTTACATTGTTAATTTATATCTTAAACCATCCTTGCATTCTATCGTGGCTTAATTTTAATTTCGCGGACGAAATTTTTACAAGTTGGGTAGAATGTAAAACCCCCTTCCTAGAAAATCGTATATACCCTTTTTATTTATTAATTATTAATTAAATTATAGTAAATAGGGGCTAAATAGGAGAAATAGATTTTTTTAATAATTTTTATGTTAGGTGTTCGGGCACTTAGAGGACTTATGGGACCATCGGGAATTTTTCAGAATTTATTCCATGTAGGAGACCCCTTGAGCAGTTGCTAGCCTAATGGTGTGCATTATTCTAATCTAGAATTTTTCTATGAGTATATATATTATATATATATACAAATATATATATGCATATATTAATAGGAAAATAAAAGATTAAGAAAGAAATTATTAAATAAGAATATAATAATAATAATAATAATAACTACTATACTTACATTCCTTAGCAAACTTTGCTTTCAACCCTTAGCAACTTGTTGTGACCTCCTTTCAGCGTTTAGCAAAGAGCTAAACCCAAGCCCGCCTATTTGCAATAGGCAGCAAACCGATTTGCTTCTTCCTTTTTTTATTTAACGCGGCCGCTCCCATCCTATTCTCTCTCTCCCGATTATATAAATATATATATATATATATATAAATATATATATATATATATATATATATATATTTCTCTCTCAAACCCTAACCTAAATCTCCAGACCTCCTCTTCCCATCTAAGAGACGTCACCGCAGCCAGAGAAGCCCCGCCAAGCCATCCGAACCATCCCGACGACTCCGACCTCGCGCACTGCAGATTCTCACACGAGGCACCTTCGCTCCGGAATTGTTTTCTGTCGACTCGCTCAACCAAACGCCGTTCCGTCTTCACCGGTACGCTCACCCCTTAACCCTCTTCTATAGTTGTTTTATAGCCAACCTCGAAAAACGTGTGCCCCTAGGTGAAAAACAGCGTCCAAAGTGGACGAGAGCAGACCAATTCTGGGATCGCAGAAAACTGCGGTGATCACCCATATTGCCGAGTTCGTATCTCCAACCACAGAGATCCGAATTCGGTGATTCTTTTGATACCTGTAGAACACTTGACCTAGTTTATTTTCTGTTAAATAACCCTATGCTATTAGTTGCTGTGGACATAGTTAAATTCGTCACAAAACTGCGCACACCCACTTTTTCCATATTTCCAAAAGTTGGAAAACGGAGCGCATCCCGCCAAACGGGACCGCCCCGCCGTGTACCAAGTGTACCGAATGGTGCATGCAGCGTAACCGGACACGTGAAAATTTGTGGGGACTGATTCGGACGCGTGTGCGCGCCGGAATCAGGCCGTATCCGCGGACACACCCCGTGTCGCAACTTTTGTGGAACTCGCACGTATTTTGTGCACACTTGTCAGATTGCGACGAAACTTGTGCCACTGGACTCGTGGTAACGTGCTGGTCCTGTGACCCAATTTTCACGCAATTCTGAGACGGTTGACCAAATCGCCAATTGGCGGGCCCCACAGTTGACTTTTTGGACAAAATTATGTTCGGCTCATCGGAATCCACATTTGGACATACCGTTGGGTTCGTATTGACATTTAGAGTTGTTTGACCTATAGTTTGTCCCATTTAGAGACTGTTACCCTCGGCACGCTTTTCGGTGCAAAGTGGGCCACACGTGGACCCCACTTTTGCCCAAAATTACCGTTTTGCCCCTGTGTCCAAATTGGACGAAAGGGATATGCTTTTTAGCTATTTTGCTCATTCCGGAAACGTTGGTGATGTTTATTTCAGCATCCGGAGACGTTTGTTCGGAGTCCTTAGTTCCAGGTTCTGTGTCCTTGACATTTGGGCGCGTACACTTTACAGCTTTCTTGCCAGGCAAGTATACCTTGCCATTGTACTATTTTTACATTCCATATGAGGCATGCATGTTTATTTTCTGTTTATTTAGTTCATTTATTTTAACTGCTATATAAACTGCGCGTCCAAGGAAACTTAGGTGCAACGACGGTGTCGTCGTACTATGTTTTTATTTATGTATATGCATTAGACCTATTTTATGAGACTACCCCATCTTCATGAGGCATTTATGTTTCATTGGCCATGACACTATTCTTACACGAGTGTGAGTCACATGTAGGACACGGACTTGCGTATTCGGTTGGCCACTGGTACGTATAGGTCGTGCGACGGATAGGGATAACTGCCAATAGAAACTTTGCATGCTAGTAGACCTGGCAGTTATTAGAGGTTTATCGTGTCATGGACATGACATGCTTAGAGCATTGGGTGGGGAGAACAACAAGTACCGTATTTGAGCTCCTTTGCACTTTTCTCCGGTGCACCCGGATTCTCCACTGGAGATACGGGCGGTGATGACCCATATATATATATTATGTACATTGGCGGGCCTCCGCCGTTCAAAAGACGACGTGCCTTTGGGCCCCTGGATCTCCAAAAGAGAACCATGCCAAATCCCAGTTTTTCAGCCAGATAGCTCACTTGTGGGGAAAGGTGTTCTTAACTGCATTCACTTAGACGGTTAGGCGACCCCAATGGATGTTTATTTTTAGTACTTTATTGGCATGTGTTTTTGTATCTTGTTACGTCCCTCTGAGGACCTGGTCCCTTTCCAGATATAGATGAGCAGGAGTACCCGCAGGAGTATGGACCTGGACCTGACGCTTCCTATCAGTCTGAGACGATCTTACCTTCTGATTATATGTGATTCATTGCAGCTGTTTAGAGATTTTAGTTGCTATTCTTTTCTAGACATTTATTCTTATATTAGAGTTTATTCTCTTCTCTCTTTAGTAGTTTATTATAGTCGAATTGCAGTGGATTTGTTTCCACCCGACTATCACACTTTGAGATTACTATTTGAGACTGCTTCTTTGATATTCAGTTATTGATTTCCATCTATCCCTTATTTGTGCTGTGGATGAGATATAAAACTGTGTGTGACTTGTTGTGACATATATTACCACTGTGGATTGGATATTCATGTACAGCGTACGTGTGTATATGGTTTCCATATATTGGAGTTCGTATACATACGGCTGGCGTGTTACGTATTCCTAGTCCTACGTATTTTGGGACTGGGGCGTGACAATTCACTAGATTCATGATCATATGTGACATATAATTTGGGATACCTCCTTACTTTCATGTATGATATACTCTTGTATTTGTGTTGCTAGATTGAGATACTAGAATTTTTCGACCTTAGGAATGATGTCATAGCATGCTAGAGTTCACCCATCTGTCTTCTAGACAACCTTAACACATTGCGGCATACTTCGGTATTCTGTAAGGTGTGGTTGGCCATGTCAGTCCCCATATTTACTCAGTATTCTGGGAGCTAGGCGTGATAATATGATTTGTGACGCTTTACTATCTTGCTTTTGATGATCATATATCTTGTATATTGTGGATTACTTCTTGTGATTGAGACACTAGGAATGCTTGACCTAGGTTGACTGTTGGCTTGTAGTATTAACCCCCATATTTATTCACAGTTGTGACCGTATCTCGGGGTACTGTAGTACTCTGGTATACGTAGATGGCTTTGTCAGCCCTCGCTCTCCAGTATTTTGGTTTTGGGGCCTGACATGGTTTGGTAGTGGCCCATGCAGGTCTGATTTTCAGACGTGCGGGGGTTATAAATGATTAGAAGTCTAAATCATTTTTGCTCCTCTTTGATCTCTTTTCATACTATCTTATATCTCTAATTTTGGTATGTCGTTTGCTTTCTTTTTTGTTCTATCTTGTTCCTCCATTTGATCCTTGTGCCCTTTGACTTTTAGGGACACTGTTTTCGGGCCTTCTGATCAAATTATTCAAGCTCAGACGATGGCGGATCAACTTTTCCTGAGCCATCGTCTTCACAAATCTTGAAGCATCTCAGTGTGACGAGTGATGTGTCAGATTCTGACAGTCATCGAATGTTGTGTCATGGGATTTTATGTGGCCTCCCTGCTCTGTGGTCGTTCAGGCCGCATATACTATGCGGCTTCTAGATCTTTGGTTGATCAGGTCGCATGTGGCTTCTCTGCGACTTGGTTGTTCATGCCGCATGTGGTTTCTCTGCGGCTTGGTTATTCAGGCCGCATGAGGCTTCTCTGTGGATTGGTTGTTTTTTTAGGGGACATGACCTCTATGCGACCTGCATGATTTTTCATGCTTCTACATACTCGATCTCTATCGTCACATTTTTCAGATAAAAAATATTGTACTTAGATTTTCTGTCTAGGATTTCTTTGTACTTTTTGTTAGTTGTTAAGCAAAATTTTCTTAAACTTACATTAATGAAAAATAATATAGAGATTATGATGCCTTACACTCAATGCTATTATAATCACTAAAACACATGAAGGATAAACTGTTATTACTATTGACACAAGAATGCTTAAATCTATGTCTTACCTGAGAAATGAACTAATACCATAAAAGTTACCTTACATGCTTATAACACTGAGAATAGAACACTTAATACCTGTACAACTATAGAGTGCATCAATGCACAGAAACTATGAAAGAAATGAAAGAATGGACTGATAAGTCCTTATGAAAGAAAGGAAAGTATGGACTGATAAGTCCCCAGGATAGAAAGAAAAGTATGGACTGATAAGTCCCCATAAAAGAAGAAAAAGTATTGTAAAACCACTCAAATAATAAATTAGATATATATTAACCAAAAAATAAAAATAAAAATAGTAATTAACTAGAGGCAACTAAAATGAGCGTAACCATATTTTTCTAGGAATTTTTGGGTATTTATATTATTCGTTATGAATTTTTAGATATTAATAGCAAAGAAAAAAAATTAACTAATCCTAAACTTAAATCTATTACTAACCCCCCACCCCACCATGACTACAGCACCCGTGGCTCAGGGACCCAACCGAACCCCTTTACTTATGTATAAATACGCCTACATGTGAATCCCTAACCGAATACTTCTCAATCTTCTCAAACCCAAACCCTAAACCTACCACTGAGCCCCACGACACCGCAGTCGCAGACAGGACCGTCGCCGCCGCCCCTCGTCGCCGGCCGACAGCCCGAACTGGTTGCAACCCGCACGTCGCACGACAGCAGCCGACCCCCAAGTACCCCCCCTTCGCTGGTTCGTTGCTCCCTAAATTCTCAATGAAGTTCAACTTTGTTTGATTTTTTGGAAATCCTATGTAACCCTCTTCGACACAGAGTAGGTATATTTTTATATCTGGCAATAAAAACTAGGTTAAAATCGAAGCCAAGTTGAGAAAATCCATATTTTTTAAACTGTCATAAAATTGTCCAACTACCCTACTTTGCACTCAATTTTCTTCCAAACCATGGAAAATTCTGAGAATATATTTGAAGGAGTTTATAGAAAACATATAGAGCAATAAAACCTTTCTTTTAGTTTTAATTAACTAGTTGTATTCGTGGAGTTATTTCTGTTAAAACTTGACCCAAAACCTATTTTTTTAACACTCAAAACTTGTGATACGAGATGCGTACCACCAAACTAGGCTATCTCATCGTGTACCAGTTGTACCAAAAGGTGCGTATGGTATATCCTGACGTGTGAGATTTCGTGAAAGTTTGATATGGGCGTGTATGCACGCCGAAATCAACCCGTATCCGTAAAAAGTTTCCCGTATCGATATTTTACAAAATATCCTAGAACTTTGTCATCGCACATCATATCGCCACGAAACTTACGCCATTAGACTCACAGCATCTGACTTGTCCTGTAACCCGAGTTTCACTTTTTTCTGAGTCAGTCAATGAATCATCGTTTTCCGGGCCCCACGATTTGACTTGACGAGCGAATTTATGATCGGCTCACCGAAATCTAAAACTGGACATACCGTTGAGTTCGTATCGTCGTTTAGAATTTGTTTGACCTATAATTTGTCCAATTTAGAAACTTTTTACCTTGGCACATTTTTTGGTACAAAGCGGGCATATATGGACATCGCCTTGACCAAAAAATTACCTTTTTGTCGCTATGTCCAAATTGGACGAAAGGATAGTATTTTCTGACTATCTCGTTGATTCTGAAAACATTGGTAATATCTATTTCAGCATCCGGAGATGTTCGTTCAGAGCCCGTAGCTTCTGATTCCTTGTGCTTGTCGTCTGTACGTCTATACTACACTGATTACTTGTCAGACAAGTATACCTTGCCACAGTACTATTTAGTTACATTCATTTTTTGAATATTTATTTTCTGTTATTTATTTCTATTTATTTTGTTATATATAAAATTGAGCGTCCAAGAAAGACTTGGGTGCAACGACGGTTGAGTCGTCTTTTGTCGCTTATTTTATTATGCATGTTGACCCTGTTTTTATGCGACCACTCCATGATTTTGAGACATCCTTATGTTTTATTTGGCCGTGCCATATTTGTTACATGAGTTGTGAGTCTCATGTAGGACACGAACTTGCGTATTAGGCTAGACACTTGTACGTAAAGGTTGTACGACGGATAAGGAATAACTGCTAATAGAGATATATTATTTTAGCAGACTTAGTAGTTACTAGAGGTGTAACGTGTTATGAATTTTACATGTTATTAGCATTAGGTGGGGAGAACAATGAGTAAGCGTATGTGACTCCTTAATACTTTCCCTTATTTGTCCGTAAGCTCCGCTGGAGACGCGAGGCGTTATGACCCCTTATATATACTGCGGGCCTATGATAATCGAAAGACGTTATATCCGTGGCCCCTGGATCTCCGAAAGAGCTATGTCCATCCTATTATTTTAGCCAGATAGTCCATACGCGGGAAACTTGTTCTTAAACTGCATATCACATAGGTTGGTTAGGTGACCATGTTGGATGTTTACTTTCAGTACATTATTGGCATGCTTTTATGTATCTTGTTACGTCCCTCTGAGGACCTGGTCCCTTTCTAGGTATAGACAATCAGGATTATCCGCAGGAGTACAGACCCGGGCCTGACACGTCATTTTCTGTCAATGAGGTCTTACCCTCTGAGTACCCATGACTACTTCATAGCTGATGGATCTTTTGATGTTATTTCCTTTATTGACATTTATTTTTAAATTAGAGTTCCGTCCTCTTTTATCATTTTAGCTGATATAGTCGTTTGGTAGTGGATTTGTCTCCACCCGACTATTTTTTTTTATTGCTTCATACTTGAGACTTTTAGTATTTATTTTATTACTTCTCTACTTGTGTTGACAATATATATGTACCACTTGTGGATTATTTAATGTACTGGAGTTGCCATATACATACGGCTAACATGTTTACGTATTTTTAGTCCTATGTATTTTGGGACCGGGACATGACAAGTATGAACTGATAGATATGTCCCCAAAAATGTACGATTAAGATGGTGAACAATGTCGGTTGTAATTACTTCAGTACTTTACTATTCATTTTTCTTATAACTGAGTCATATATGCATTTACATGGTCACGGACAAGCCTATGCATAAGTCATATGGTTCCACGAACGAGATGCATGGGGGCAGTAGGATCGTTTGATCTTGGAGGAACAAAGGAAACCCACCGTGTCCAAGAGAATGACACAGAGTATTGCGGGACCTACAATTGATCTTGCTACCCGGTCTAGAAGGGAGCGTCGTAATATGGCTAAGATGATATCTTTGGTGGGGCTCGCAACCTGCACGCGAAGTGTTCATCACTTACCAGGAATAGTTTGTGATGGCGACATGCGTGTCGCTAGTAATTTTCATATAGATAAGCTGCATGCTGACAATTGTCTTGTGCAAGAACCATAAGTATCATATCTTGTACTGTATGTAGGGATGAACAAGCGGGGTATTGGTAAGATATCACTGATAAGTGATACGTACTATCTTGCATGTATTCAACATATACTGCTCAATATGTACACATGATGACACTATTCTCCTAGATATCATGAACATTATAAATTGACTATAGTCCATAATCGCAAGATCATATTTCTAATAACTGCATGCTCCTCACATAATTACCTAATAATAGTTTTGGTGAGTGGGCTAGTTCTGATCACCAGTACACGATATACACTGACCTACGTTTGTGGGCATCCCTAGGTACTCATCTATGGGGAGTGATTGGAACTGTCCCGAGGCATCGAAGATTTGTTTGGTGTGCATATGCTCTTCCTCCAAAGGAAGTTGTCTTCTGCTATAAAGGACATAATGTATAAAATATTATAATTATGTTATACCAGTGAGATTGTAAGTCAAGATGGCAAGTCCAATGTAAGCCAAGAATAGTCAAATATCAGTTGTATTGAAGAGTCTTGTAATTTGTTGTAAACCTTTGTATTCCGATACTTTACCAATAAAGAGATGTTTTTCAATATATTCTACTGTGACTTTAATTTGTCTGTTCATTTTTACTGCAATGTCAATGTTTCTGAGATACCCTATTACTTGTCTATTTATTTGCCTTGTACAAGCGCAATCTAGATTTGTACGATATTACGTCTAGTGGCTACTTTTGGTTCTGCAAAATCGGAACGTGACAGCAGGGGCATCACCGGACAGACATCTAGTCGTGGCTAATTTTTTTGTCGCCCATGCATTGGCTGTCAGTTGGACGAGCTACTACAAAATGACAAATTTTTGATAGAAACAATAGATTTTAAGATGACCATATTTTATGTCGCCTGATCCCATCGCTATATATATGTATGTTTGTAGTGACTGTAATGTTTCTTGGTACATTTTGTGGGTGATAGAAATAAATATTTTAATATGACAAACATAAGTTTACAACGTAAATAGGCATTAAAAATGTTATAAGGGAGTCTAGAGGGATATACCAAGGTTGATTGGGGGCGAGGCCGGGACAGGTGGTTGATAGGGCAATGATGAAAGAGAGAAGTATAGAAATACAAACTGACTGAGTGGCTGACATACATTTGAACCGTGCTTCTTTATGATGTTGGAAGATATTATTTCGATTCTTGTAAACAAAATGACAAAGAGTTAGAGTTACCGACATTTGGGGAAGTCGTGCACTACGCACTGCCCTAAGAGATTATTTGAGATTTATGTGCAGACCTGTTCTCGAATCCTCCTAGAGGTAAAACTCACGCACTACCGACTTCTTATCACTACACACAACTTTGAAAGAGTGACCCAAACTTAGCTTTTGCCCAGAGAATTATATGAGGAATACTTCAGAAGATTAGGAGAAAAGAGAAAGTTTTTCCGAGAGAAAAAGATTGTCTCATGAACAAGGGAATAAAGACTAAGAATATATGGTAGTAGTGGTTTGACGTATACGATAAATGGGATAGCACCATTTTGATGAGTGATGTACATTTCATAAGAATATATAATGATTGTTATTAGGATGGCATTAAAGGCCATTCATTTGGAGTTAATAGAAATAATAGCCGTGTTGAATGAGTGGTAATAGGAATAATGAGGTGAAAAGTTTGGATGTGAAGGAACGGTTAAGAGTCTAGCTAGATGGATTATTTGCATATTGTATATATATATAACAAGTCCCCGACCTTAATAGTAAATAGGATTTAATGAGAATTATGGGCTAATTAAGTAGCCATTTGTCTCATAAACATTTGAGCAATTTAAAGGCTAATAAATTTTGTAACGTTCAACAAAGAAATTTGGTTTTTTCAAATAAACAACCAACAATTCCCCCAAAAAAACCGAGTTCTGAAACATCAGAGATGATAATTAAAAGAATAAGAGTTGAGAATTTTAGGCAATTATATACTATGCATAGATGAGATAGACTACAGACTTGAATCTCACTTAGTGACTATTGACTTTATCTGAAGAAGTGCTTGATGGACTATGCCTTGAATCAGACTTCTTGAACCAGATTCAAAAAATAACACGCATAATACGCTAGAGGTTCTAGGGTCTATCAGGTGGTGCTTTTGATTAGCCATGTGTACTTTTTCTTATTCATAAGAGTTGTCTGAGCTCGCTCTGTCCCATAGTCGCGACCTTCACGACCTCTCATATAGGTAAGACCTCAAGGGTTGGTGATAGGTACTTGCATATCATGCTTGGACCTATTAATAGTTAAAACTCATCCTAACTATATCACACCGGAGCACTATCACCATAGGGATGTAGTATCATTGTACAACTTCATACAGCCGCTTGGGCATTAATTTATGAGAATTTAATCTCAAGGTCAGTGTTCCATATTAGTCACCTAAGTCCAACTTATTTATTCCCATTGAACTGGCTTCTTGAGATCTCCATTCAGACTCGGTTGGGTGGCCACTACTGGTGACTTACTTGTGGGCTTAACCCCCCCCCCCCCCCCATGATATTAGGATTTAATATCCTAGCCGGACTCTTCGTCAAGATATCTGTACGGTTCTTTAATAACTTGAAGCGCAACTACAGGTACATCTTAGAATTCACAGAATCATGCTTAATTAGTAGTTCTACATCAGATTGATTATCAGAAAAATGACATGTACAAAGATTTGTATATGCATAAAAAGATGTCCGAGCCATTCATCTTTAGTACAAGTTGTGTCTAAATATATCATTTCAAAATCTATGATACTTCTAGCTATGATAGTTTGTTACATGAATCTATCATCTTGTGAGTATCTAAGTTGTTCCACATGTAAATACTCATTCTCATTCCAATGCATTCAACACTTTTATATTCTAGGAATATGTCATATGATGACTCAAAAAAAAACTTAAATTTCTGTAAAACAATGGTAGTCTATTTCTTTAGGGATATTGGTTTGATTGAGCTATGATTGGGTTACTCCTAAATGAGGCTCAGTGTCATCAGAATCATTTAGCATGGGTATGATTCTATTAATTATTGAAATAAACCCTAGGGTAGTGAGCCAAAATTCATGTGACTCGGTCGCCTCTTAAAGTAGCATATGTTGAATTGTTCAGACTTGGTTCTAGAAATGCCATCTCACTAGCCATGAAAACGAGACAATCTAAATGCTCTGCAAACATTAATATATTGAAACAATAGGTATTGTCTGTTAATAAATTAAGTTTGAATGATTTTGCTAATCAACCTTAACAAATCTTCAGTCTATCAAGTGTTGATTAACTTGGGTTAGTTGTAGGGACCGATTCCTAGCTAACGGTGGTCTGAAGACACTTAAATACTGTCTCTTAGGGCTATTTATACCATTTTTGATAGAAGGACACTTTCGGCTTGTACCCAAACTAGTCTCTACTTTAAAACTTAGATTTAAAGGGATTTGCAAGATTTCTAAACTATTTTCTTTTAACTAAATTGTTTGAATGTACCAAAAAGAATTATAAAGTCACAGATTATATGCAAACCAATGTTTGCTTAACGTATTCTATATAACTTGTGACAAATAATATTGATTTCTTTGTTTGACTAGAAATTCTAATGATCATATGGTCATCTAAGGTTCAAAACATGCAAAGTGACCTAGGAAAAATATCATACAACATCACTTAAATACAATAATGTACAATACCATAACCTCCTCCAAATGTCCATGACTTGGTAATAACAATGTTATTGTTATTCACTATTTAGAGAGAATTTCATTAATCTCGCTAAACATCCATTAGTATTCAAGAATTTAGAAAATGAGATTTACAAATTTCATGTTTCGAATAATAGAGTGAATAACTTTGTATTACTTACCTTCACCCTTAGTATATTTGTACATTTCCTAACAAGTAACAATATCTGATGCTTCTAGCTTGAAGAAATAACATTTCAAAGATCATGTTTAGAATAAATGAGTACAAAACAAATTTGTATTATCGTCACCGTTATCATGTTATTGAAACATATTAACAAGAAATGTAATTGAAACGATGCACAACTTGTTCATTCTGACACAAATCATTTAATTTGGCTATGAATTTTAGCAAAAAATAATTCATATATGTATTTCTCTCACAAGATCCATGGCTCTCTTTATCAGGGTTTGACTAATAATTAAGTAGCATAAAAATGTATCTACATGTCTAAACTTTACCATCATATTGGAAACTAATTAAATGATAACAAGATCCATGCAATTTATCTCCTTTGGAAATGATTTCAAGAATGTTCTCCCATACACATTGGTTCAATCATGCAAGGAAAATCAGCAAGTAAAATCTACGAATATTATGATAGATTTAAGGAGCTTGTATACCCATAATAATATGTCATGTATGGTATACGATGCAATATTACTATACATAACAATAATACTAATTCATTTCATCAACATGCTATTTATCTAGATACAATAATATACATAATGATATTTATTTTGGAATAACTAATTACCTTAATTGGTGTATTAATAACTCATTTCTGCACATGGTTTGTCAGAGTACGAGTCCGTTAGTAATCAATGTATACAAAAATATAGGAGGTGCTGTGATATAGCTATCTATTGGTTAAGGAATGGAACAAATTAATAACACACAACAAAACAACAAGACAACGATAGTTGCTAATTGAGGAGAAGTCATCACCAATAGTTTTCCTAACTCAAAGCAAACAATTTACAACAATCGAAGAAATTAACTAAGCTATAAGATTCCCAAAAACAATTTACAACAATTTACAAAAAGTATTTAACTAACTAATATGATATATTTGCAACTAAATAAATCTAATTCTTAGAAATAATATTTTTTTAATAAATTTATATTTTATTATTTTGATTTTTTTTATGTACATGTATTACACCTGCACATTACTAATATATATAACAAGTCCCCAACCTCAATAGTAAATAGAATTTAATGAAAATTTTGGACTAATTAAGTAGCCATTTGTCTCATAACAATTTGAGAAATATAAAAGCTAATAAATGTTGTAACGTTCAGCAAAGGAATTTGGTTTTTTAAACGCACAGCCAACATATGCGACAACATGACTGGATATTATTTGACGATGCATTCATTCGCGATGGATCAACCTTTTTTTAAGAGGAGGAAATTTAATTTTCCATTACGCTTGGTAGGATGATGGCAATTTTAAAATGATCTAATGTTGCGTAGATGAAATGTGAATTCAAAATGTTACCAAATTAGTTTTAGTGATTAGTTTTAGGATCAGGTTAGCAATTATGGGAGTAGCAGTTACGATGTGTTATTAGAGTACCGATTATGAACGATTATGGGAGGTCCAATTTTGAGTGATTTTAAGTAGTTACTTTTAAACCAACCCAATTTATACATGGTAACAAGTGGTTCTGAATTTTATTTTACAAGAATAAATAAAATAAAATAATAAAATCGTTCAAAATTTCACTGATTTGGGTGTTTATAAAGTCACCCAGAATTACATTATATCGATTTTGGGGAGTTTTTTAGCCGGCCAAAACTAGTCTCATAAAAATTACCAAACAGAGGTTTTCATAAACGGTCGGCTTAAAAACACCCCAGAACAGGAAAAAAAAAAAAAAAACCTTTACCAGGCAGGGGGGTCGTTTAGATGAAGATTTTGTATTCCTAGGAATTCATTTTACATTCATTTCTCATGGAAAATGAATTCAACATTTCCGTACCTATGTTTGGTTAGGCTAGATTGGAGAATATGGAAAAGAAATCTTAGTTTATTTAGTTTTCCGTAAATACCATTTTATTCTTTTATTATCTAAATTTATATGTTTAGGATAGAAGTTAAATTTTTGGAAGTAAAATGAGGGTGTTATTGTCCAAACAAAATATTAAATAATATTACTAGAAAAGTAAATCGATTTCCAAGGGGAATCTTGGGAATTACTTTTTCACACTAATGGAAATATGAAACTCCTCCTATCCGGAAGCAAATAAATTGTCCTACATGTTATGTCCTATATTTCTGTTTTCTGTCTATTATATGTGGGTCCTAGTCGATATTAAAAAAAAAAAAAGAGAGAGAGAGAGAGAGAGAGAGAGAGAGAGAGAGAGAGAGAGAGGGGGGACAGAAATACAAGACAAAATACTGGACACCAAATTTGTTCTCCTCCTGTCCCCTCAAATTTCCAACTCTAGAGGAAAATAAATCTAAAACCCATTCATACAAAGACTTCTTTACGTGCTCCGGTGGGCGGTGCAACTGTTAATTAATGCTGGGATCATTATTTCATTGCATGAGATGAGCTGGCAACAACAACAAAAAATTAGTGGTGGTGATCATTTCAATGTGGAGCAATTCAATCTTATTAGTGAGCGGCGTCAAATCTTTCTATGGATTACTTCTTTTGCCTCTTTCGTTGTGTCTTTCTTCCAACATAATCGTTGGTTGTGCAGCGGAAGAAGTATTTGTCAACCCATCTAAGATGATCAACCAATCTACGAACACCAAGCACAGATGAAGATAAGTATATGACGGTGATTATGTCATTTGGACAAATTTTAACATTTATAATTCAAATAAAATTACAAAATTGTAAAAAACTAATGTTGAAACCCTTCGTCCTAATAGATTCAATCCCCTCACCATACTAATGTTGAAACCCTTAGCGCTAATTGAAATCACTCACCAACCCGTAGCAATCTTCCTATCCGAAGTTGACGACTCCATTAGATCTTCTTCTTCCTTCTGTCTTGGATGGCGATGTCCTAAGAGGAAAGTACGAATTTTTTCTTAGATTTTCTGTGGACGAGCACCCCGAATCTTCAACTTGTGCTTTTTCTTTGTGCCTCCACCCTCCTCCCTATTTATAGGATGAGAAACCTATTTTAGGGTTAGAAAACCCTAAAAATAGTCAACCATAAGATCCAGCCGTCCACTAGCATCCAACGGTCCAAAATATAACATAAAAATTTCAAAATTCGAACAGCCGCCGTCGACACCAAACTCGGACCGACTTCAATTTTGAGATTCTGGAATACCACACCGAGTTCGGTCCGAACTCGACCAAAGACCGAATTCGGACCAAACTCTGCCCCCTTCAGCAGACTTGGTTTCTAACAATAATTTCATTGATCAACATCATCCAGTACTATAGACAAAGTTTGTATTGGAGGACTATACCTAATTCGTTTATTACTAGTCCATATTGCATCTCCTGAAAACTAATCGACGGAGTTGCTAACGCAGCCTAATTTATTTCTCTAGACGAGAAGTGACCCTATTGTTTCTTGATACATATTGTCAACTTTGCTGTAACACACACACACGCACATCAAGTTGCAAACTAATGACCTATTGATTAAATAAACCGGCCTACCAAAAAGAGTACTTGATAAATTAATAGGTGAGGAAGAAATGACAAACAATGATTTTAGCTTTTATCAAAGATTTGAAGTAGATATGGACACACATATTCTGTATGGACCTCTTCATAATAAATGATAATGGTTTGTTTCTACATTAATGCTTAGATATATGGAATTGGAATAATGTAATTAACCACCTCTTCAAAGTGTTCTTCCAAACTATTTCTGCTTATTATGTGACTGCTGACGTGACGGTTAATGTAACGGCTGATATGACAAATTTACAAAATTTAAAAATTAAAATTAGAACGTCATGTAATTAGACGTGACAGCTGACACGACAGTTGATTAATTTTTTGGATTAAAATTTGTCAGATCAGCTGCCATGTTAGATATTACATAATTTTATTTAATATTTTAGGTCACTTATCACATAAGAAAGAATGGTTTAGAGGAAGAAAGAATCCATAGAATTGTTTCACAAGAATATTGAACTCACTTAGGCAATCATTTTAGTTAAAATATTGAACTCACTGTAACCAAACCCTAATTTTTCTCTCTTATACCTCAGCTATTAGGAAGGGTGGCTAAATTCCATACATAAGGATGAAGTACTGTTGACTCCATCTTGTTCCTACAGTTGTGTCGGCTTTCAGGACGCGCGCTTCGGTGGGACCGGCTCACCCAAGCTGTCAGCAGCTAGCTCTTAAATGCGCCATCGTCGTCTACATGCATGGCTCTGTCCCTAACCCTAGCCTCTCCTCTCCTCACCTATAAATATATCCCTCAAGTATCACACACCCCTTCATCCAAAATCTTGTGCTCATAAGTAGTAGTCGAATTCAACAAACTTTGTTCGATGGTCTCAACCACGCCGGGGCTTGCCGCGCCCTGCGATAACGACGCGGAGAAGCTGCGGTTCATCGAGGAGATGACGACGAACGTCGACGCCGTGCAGGAGAAGGTGCTGGGGGAGATACTGAGCAGGAACGCGCAGACCGAGTACCTGCGGCGGTACGGGCTCGGAGGCGCTACCGACCGCAAGAACTTCAAGGCCAAGATCCCCGTCGTCACCTATGAGGATCTTCAGCCGGAGATTCAGCGGATCGCTGACGGCGATCGTTCTCCGATTCTGTCGGCTCACCCGATCTCGGAGTTCCTTACTAGGTACTACTAATCTACCTTCTTCGCCGTTACTTACTTCTAGTACTCTAAATTAAGTTTTTAAGTTTTTGTCATGTGATTTAGTTCCGGGACGTCCGCCGGAGAGAGGAAGCTAATGCCGACGATTGAAGAGGATCTCGACCGTCGCCAGCTCCTCTACAGTCTTCTAATGCCGGTCATGAACTTGTAAGTGTACATTAACCGTGATGAATTTATGTTTCATACATAACCTAAATTGATTTTTCTTGACAGTTTCTTTTTTTATAACATTCTCAGGAGTCGAGAAAAGTTTCTATTTTTTTTCTTTTTTGACATGGTAGTATGGTTTATATCTTGCAGATATGTGCCCGGACTCGACAAAGGGAAGGGGCTCTACTTCCTCTTCGTAAAATCCGAAACGAAAACCCCCGGTGGCCTCACGGCTCGCCCGGTTCTGACCAGCTACTACAAGTCGGACAAGTTCCGGAGCCGACCGTTCGATCCCTACAACGTCTACACCAGCCCCATTGCTGCCATCCTGTGTCCGGACACATTCCAGAGCATGTACGTCCAGATGCTCTGCGGCCTCTACCAACGCCTCCAAGTCCTCCGCGTGGGTGCGGTCTTCGCCTCGGGCCTCTGCCGGTCGATCCGCTTCCTCCAGCTCCACTGGAAAGACCTCGTCCACGACATTGCCGCAGGGACCCTCAGCCCCAAAATAACCGACCAATCAGTCCGTGACTCCGTGGTCGCCGATGTGCTCAAGCCCGAGCCCGAGCTAGCCCGGTTCGTCGCGGACCAGTGCTCCGGCGGGGGGTGGGCCGGAATCATAACCAGAATCTGGCCCAACACCAAATACTTGGACGTGATCGTCACGGGCGCGATGGCGCAGTACATCCCTACCCTCGAATTCTACAGCGGCGGCGGGGGGGGGCTTCCGATGGCCTGCACGATGTACGCGTCGTCCGAGTGCTACTTCGGCCTCAACCTCCGCCCGATCTGCCCCCCGTCGGAGGTGTCGTACACGATAATGCCCAACATGGGCTACTTCGAGTTCATCCCTTACGACCCCGACTCGAAGAGCAGCGCGCCCGGCGAGCTCGTCGACCTCGCGGGCCTCGAGGTCGGCAGGGAGTACGAGCTGGTGGTCACGACGTACGCGGGGCTGAGCCGGTACCGCGTCGGGGACATCCTGCGCGTGGCCGGGTTCCACAACGCGGCGCCTCGGTTCGGGTTCGTGCGGCGGAAGAACGTGCTGCTGAGCGTCGACTCGGACAAGACGGACGAGGCGGAGCTGCAGAGGGCGGTCGAGAGGGCGTCGGGGCTCCTGGGGCCGCACGGGGCGAGCGTGGCCGAGTACACGAGCCAGGCCGACACCAAGGCCACTCCGGGGCACTATGTGATATACTGGGAACTGCTGCTACGGAATCCGGAAAACGGACCGCCGGGCCAGGATGTTCTGGGAAGTTGTTGCTTGGCGATGGAGGAGGCAATGAACGCGGTGTACCGGCAGGGCCGGGTGGCCGACGGGTCCATCGGGCCGCTGGAGATCAGGGTGGTGAGGACTGGGACGTTTGAGGAGGTGATGGACTACGCAATCTCAAGGGGAGCTTCCATTAACCAGTACAAGGTTCCTAGGTGTGTCACTTTCCCGCCCATCCTCGACCTGCTCGACTCCCGGGTCCTCTCGGTCCACTTCAGCCCGGCTTGCCCCAACTGGACACCCAACTGGTCCGGTCCGGTTCGGACCGGAGTACCAGCTTCTCTCTCTACCTAGGGTTAATTTCTTCTTGCACTAGTCTCCAATAAATAAATGCTGGAAGGTTTCAGCCATTCTTCTAATTATTGTAACAAAATGCTGTTTCCTCCTGATACGGGCATCAAGCGAAATCAAATCAAATCAGATCAGTGTCAAAATTTAAAGAGGAATTTATTTTTATTTTTATTTTTATTCAATTACTCATTTCAATTCAGTTTATAAAATTTTCACCAAGTGCATGCAAATAGTTTGAGAAGAAAGATTGAAATGTTAGTGGATTCCAAACAATCAACTTTCATCCAGGGAAGATTCATTCTTGACTGTAAATCGTAAGCATAAGAATATTTAGTTGTAATTTCAAGTATGAAAAACTTCTCCTTCTAGTAAGAGTAGGGCAAGCTATGTTTTGTTAGAATAAGAAAGTAAAAAAAAATGGAAGACTATAATAATAATAATAATAATTACTATTAATATTATTATTATTATTATTGTTTTAACATATAAAGAAGAACATTAGTTATAATTAATTAATATTAATTAAAAAATTGGTTAACAAATTAATTATACTAATTATATAATAAGATAAATATATTATTTCAAATAATAATTAACTACGTTATTATTTAATTATTATAATTAGATAAATCAAACAAACTCGGTCGAAATGTAGGAAGTATAGACACACTAAAATTATAGCCTTGTTGTATAGGACACGTATCAAAAACTTAACAAATACATATGGAACACTCTATGGACACACCAAAGTATATTTTATATACATTGTGTCTTTATTTACTGTGTTGTGTTGTATTCGTGGTCATGCAACATATCCAAATATAAGTAAAATATTAATATAAATAAATTTTATTATACTAACAACACTAATTAAGAAAAAATATATTTAAAATATTAACTATATATTAATTAATTATTAATTTGTTATTAAGTTAGTTTAATGTGTAATTAGTGTTAACTAAATATTTACTAGAATAGGAAAGCCTACCCTAAATCCTCCTACATCTAGGTTGGAGAAGTGTATGTGAGAATGTCATTTCTTCTAGGGGATATGATTTGATCTTGTGGGACCATTCCCACTTCATATCGAAAACTCAATCTCAACCAAACAAGGAATTTGGTATCCATGAACCAAATCCGGTTGAAAATTCAATTTCAAGTCGAATTCATGGTTACCAAATAGTTCCCTTAAGATTTTTAAAAAAGGAGAAAGTCGAGGAAGGAGGGAAGGGACTAGAGAAGGAGGGAAGGGTGGGACGGTGAGGTGGAAAATGAAGAGTGGTTTGTGTCTATGGAGTAGGAGGTGAGTGGGAAGGCCAAGGAATTAACAGATGAGAGATCGGGTTTGTTTCAAAATCGTTCATTTGAGGTCCAAATAACTGGTACGTTTGAAAAAAAAGTTTATCTAAAATAAAAAACGTTTCGTTCATCCATTGCGTTTGACATAAAGGAAATATAATTCTAATCCAAACTGGTCTTTAGTCATTGTGCATGACTTAATAAATTTTCACGAACATTTTCAAATAATTTACATAAAATGTCTTACCCAAATGCGCATTCAAGAAAAATTTATAAATCAATCAATACAAATAATTGCATGACAAAGACATAATTAATTTTGAAATATGGGTCCAAAGTAATATTTTAAATATGGGATCGGAGATCGATCCAATCAAGATATAGAATTTGGTCAAACCGGTCCAACTAATAGATTAATTCGGATTGAGTCAATTATATAGATTTACATTCTTACATTGATTATAATACATAATACACAACTACATATATACTATTCAGAACTTCTGCATGTTTACCATAGTAGAGTTAGTCGAAAGTAAACATATTAACTTTGTTTGCATATAAAATTCAAAATAAATAAATAAAAGTCGAAAGTAAACATATTTGATTGCATATAAAATTCAAAATAAATAAACTTTGATTGCATATAAAATTCAAAATAAATAAATAAAAGTCGAAAGTAAACATATTTGATTGCATATAAAATTCAAAATAAATAAACTTTGATTGCATATAAAATTCAAAATAAATAAATAAAAGTCAGGGCCAAATCGACTCAAAATTCAACTGGATTTCACGGTTAATTTAAAAAAAAAAATAATGGATCAATAGTAAACCAATTTGAAAAAACTAATGGTTCACGGATTGACCGGCTTTAAAACACTGGTCCATGGTTTTGATATCTTGTCGTCCTCAAATTCTTAGTATACCTTTTTGAACAAAACTATCTATGACTTGATATCAAGCAAGACCAATGGTTTGATTGAAATGTCAGGTTGCCTGCCTAACTTTGATGGACAATACATCTCTTCTAATCCTAAAATTAGTATGTTTGTATACTTTAGAAGTTTGGATTCCTGACTTTCGCTAGGAAAGCACATTTGTATTTGTATTTGTTTTCTCTTTCTCCACTAAATTTAAGGGAAAGAATTCGATTGCGCATTGAAATTCTGCTCGTCTCTAACCGTCATTATCATGATATAGTAGTACATGTCATGCTAGAAAGTCCAGGAATTAATCGACCATCTTTACAGCTTCAGAGAATTATTAATTTGGATCAATGAGAGAAATTCTCGTCTTTCTGGCTAATTATTATTTTGGAGTCTTTGACTTTATAGAATTTACAACCCGAAATCTAAACATTATGTTCCGTCTATAATATTCTCGAAGATCCAATCATAATTTCCAAATAGAAACCCGATTCTAGATTTCAAAATCTCAACTAATTGTGAGGGCTTCAAGTTGATATTCTGAAGTTCTCTCCTGTTGCTCGGATTATCTAAATTTTTTACGGTGTCATTGATACTATGAAGTCGAATTCTTTATCGATGTTTCATAATAGTGCTCACGGTGTATTTCAAATTTTTTTTTTTTTTTTCTAATTAGGATTAGGAATCTCATTTCATATGTTGTAGTATTTTTATACATACTGACCAAAAGTTTTAATAATTTTTTTATTCTGTTTATAATGTAGCCTCCACATTTAATATAATGAATATAATTGTCTAGTGTGAATGTCTAAATATTAGGTGGCCTCAATAACTTATGTATCAACCTTCTTCTCCAGCTGAGTAACTTTGTCAATATTTTCTTAATCAAAGCAGTTCTACAGTAAGATTGATAAGAGTGACGAGACCAACAACAGACAAATGGCGAGCTCGAATTCTTCAGAAAAGGAGACAAACTCTGTGACAACCAAAAATTGTATAAAGAACGCGAAAGAAACAAAGATTAGAGAAATTAGATACAAAAAGTTGACTTGATTGTTCTATTTCTATTTAGAACTCTAACATATTCAACTATTAAATGTCATCAAATCAACATACTAGTACAAAATTGTCGAACTCTTCTTCTACAAAGATCAGCTTGCAAGAAATAACTAGTCTCTTTCATATCACACGTAGGAAAGCTGGCTACTGAATCCACCAGTCTGCCTTTAAAAATATATTGTACTGGATATGTATATGTTAGAGTTCTTGTCAATTAACCAAAACAACTTAAAGAGTTATGGTAAGGACCGTGTGTTATACATTTATATTATATTTACTTCAATGACTCTCTACACGTTGGAATGTCTTTTTATGGACTGATATTTTTTATTTATGCATTGATGTAAATTTTAAAATTGATATACCATCTTTCTTTCTTTCTTTCTTTCTTTTTTCTTTCATTTTTGGCACAGAGGCCCCAGCTCCTGCGCCCCCCGCGGTTTGATCCCCTGACCTTTCCGTTCGTGTCCCGTTGCCTTTCCATTAGGCCGCACCCACGGGGACTAAAATTGATATACCTATGTCTGTTGGAAACGTAGTATGAACCGAATCAAAGTTAACCATGAGAAGTGATATTGGATGGGTTCATAAACCTTAAAAATGAATTTTTATATAAGGCTTGAGCCAATTCCAATTATTTACCTCTCATGATATCACCACCTTTTTGAACGCTCGGCCAAAAATGAGATACAATCCAATAATCTCCATCTTAGCTCGTTTTTGCTAGCCGAGTAACCAAGCACATTGACTACCATTGCTCTTTTCCGCGAGCCGAGCATCCACGAGATCCAGTATGTTGCCATCTCGATTCGTTCAACCACAGAATCAAACCGACACGTTCATCCACACCACTATTGTGTGCAAACCACAACGTATTGTTCCATCTTGGATGTGTCAGACCCATATTTGAAGCCAATTTGTGTAGTTGCCTCCAAGTCTAATACCCAGACCACCTTATATATATTGGAGGAGGCTCCTAAGTCCACCTTGAGCCTACCATCTTATGGAGGATGCTCCTAACTCAACCTTGAGAAGATAGACCGTATACTCCAATTATACGCATGAATGTTCAACATAATCTGTCTCCAACCAATTCGGACCATCAAACCTGTCCCACCAACCCCAGAACCTTGATTGGGCTCTATACAACTTTTTGGGAATGCGGTGTGACATGAATCAAGGTTGACGCATGAGGAGTGATATTGGATTGGGCCAATATGCCTTAAAAGTGAATATTCTCATGTAAGACCAGAATCAATCCCAATTATCTATCCCTCAATATCTCACTTCCTATTCGATGTGGGACTAAACTTCAACTCAATTATCACCACTTTTTTAAGTGCTCAACCGAAAATGAGTTACAACCCAACACTGTCATTATAGAAAAACTCTTAGAGTTATACAGTGAAGGTTGAGGGTTACATCCATAATGTTCTACCAGTCAAAGATCCATCATGGACGAATAGTTATAAAATTTATCAACAAAAGATCTCCAATGGAATTTCTTGACCACTTTCATTGGCCTCAGAGGCAGTCGAAGACAAATTAAGACAAATAAACTTTCTTACTACATAGCGAAGATCGAAGTTGGGATTTGAGGGAGGACACAATGGTAATACATGCCTAAACTACCACAAAAATATAATTCAGGTTAGTGCATATTGTTGGATAGTGGCTCGTATTCAACAAGGAGACGAATCAACAAAATAAAGTGCTCTAAAAAAATCTAATATGTAGCAGCATCTACAGACCGACAAATCGTTGGTATACCAACATAAGGATTTTTTTTAGAATATAAAGAAAATTGTAAAATCCACGTTAAGCATACCGTTGGTATGCCGACTCGTCGGATATTTTGTGTACGGGTCAGATTTAAGGGTTATTTTTAACAGTATAGATTGCCCCTTATTTAGAAAAGTTATAAGAACCTATTTAAAGGAATTAAATCTCTATCCCTAAGTAGTTTATGCGTAATCCACAATATTCAGCTACCATTCCTGTCAGACTTCTATCTTCCATTTACACCCCATACTCATGTGTCAATATGTAATCTAAGAGTCTAGTGGTAATCATATACCGATTGACCAATGAGTCAACGTGTGATCTAAACCTGTATTTTGTTCCTTGAAATTCGTAGCACTTCGAGGCTGATTGACACTTTCTACTTGTGCTAAATCCTCGAAACTCCAAAAGCATTACAATTTTTAAAAATACTAATATTATTATCCCTCCAATCTATATCAAAAAATTTGTCCTTGAGTTACGTGACTCCAATATATTTTTCTTATCATTTATTTCCTACACACCTTCATATCATTCTAGTACGTTGATCTTGTTTTCAACTTTAAGCTCCGTCAAAGGTAAGATATGAACCTCGTATCCCTGTCAGGCACTATACCGACTGGCACACCATGCGGTCGCACGACCTCCCTCATATACATATCTATTAAGACCTCTATAGATTGTCGAACTCTGAAAGGGAGAGAGTGAGCGGACTTCGTAGGTCGATCCACGATCGCCCATACCGCATTGCGACCATTGGGACTCCTCGGAAAGCCAGTAACGAAGTCCATAGTGATGTGCTCCCATTTTTACTCAGGTATCGAAAGTGGATTTAAATAAACCTGCAAACCTCTGATGCTCAGCCTTGACCTGCTGACACACCAGGCACTTTGCCACAAAGCGGCTATCTCCCCCTTCATTCCATGCCACCAATAGTACTGCCTTAAATCTCTGTACATCTTGTGCTTCCTGGATGAATAGAGTATGTTGAACTGTGCGCCCCCGATATCAGCTCCTGACGAAGTTCTCCGTTCAAAACATAAAAATGATTCCCATATCTCAAAGTCCTGTCCTCGTGTATGCACAATCATGTCTGCATCCCGGCCTCTGTCCTCTGTCGAAGTCTCTGGAATCTGGCATATGTTGGCAAGGCAGCCTTGATCCTCTCAACTAATATCGATTGGACCTGGAAACTCGACAACTGGTCGTCTGCTCCGGGCATAATGATATCTATATCCAACTGCTCTAGATCTCTCAACAGGTGTTGCTGGGTAGTCAAAGAATGTCATGGGTCTCCTGCTCAATGCGTCAGCTACTACGTTGGCTTTTTTCGGATGGTACTGTAGCTCAATCTCAAGGTCTGTCATCAAATCGAGCCAACGTCCTTGTCTCCGGTTCAGGTACTTCTCTAAATTTTAAAAAGCTCAAGGTCATATACTTGTCACGAATCTCATCTTGTTGCCACTCTACCTTTTTACCTCGAACCTGAGTTTCTCCTAGTTTACTCCATGCGTACCCTTCATCCAAACTATATGGGTACCATCTTATTTATAACTGGTTATCTATTATAGGTAGTTCACGATATCCAACTCAAGGCTATAACATCTGTCGATACTCTCACCTTCAATCTAATTGCTCTATTCTAGATACTAACTTAACTAATCGAATTATCAATGGTGAAAATACGAGACTAATAGACACTGACAACCCAAATAAGTCAAGTACATCTAATCTAATTTGAAAGCTACCTGTAGTACTCAGCTATCTCTTCATCCAAATGTTGGGTCTAGCAATCTACCAATCTATTTTAGCTTAGTCCTGATCATTATCTAGAGGGTTCTAGATCGGATACTGTAAGTCACCAGGTAACTAGGGGTTAACCACTATGGTTTGCTACCTAAAGTGCTATTTCATACCCTATTTTCATTAGTATCTGATGATCTTCTTCTAGATGTGAGTCTAACATTCTATTTGGTCAAGTTTATAATGTCGTTCCTTATATCACTACCCTAAGACTATAATTAATTCCTAGCATCTAGCTATGTCTCTCCTAATTTATTCTAGAGCCTTAGAATCAAACAACCTTTCTAGCTTCTAATACTGACAGGTCACGGCTACCTTAAATAAGGGCCTAGTTTTAAGTCTCTACTTCTATGTCTAATTCTTATGCCAACAGTCTATACTAGCTCTAACAACAAGAAAGAACTTATCAATATTCTCTTTCATGGTTAACCATCTAATAAAACCATATACTCAAAATATCTTATCAAATATGCCTTCTTCGTCTTGACGAGGACCTGCTCCTGGAGGAAATCATCGTGCGCGAGCATTCATCTTCCCGAAATAAGGAAGATGAGAAACAATAATAATGATGTCGACGGTAAATGAATGAATACAGTAATGAAGTCCAAGGGCGACAATCGAATACAAGAGAAGTTTTAAAATCAGTTATGGATTGAGATCTTATTCAAAATTAATCCTAAGTTGCAGGCTCGTTCGGTACAGTAACTTAACCGGAACGATATACTCTGACCTGCATGGGCCACCACTAAAACCATATCATGCCCCAGTTCCAAAACATGTGGGACCAGACACGTGACAATGGCCAGCTGGTACGACTCCGTAGGGCTTTCCAATTTAATGGACCTGACGAAGTGCACTTACGTTGTCCACGGTCAAGTGATCCAGTTGATAATCTAATTCTAACATACAACAAGTAAACTAAATATCAATCCATGGTAAATAATCTCAAGAAAGAACGATACGCATCATCAGTCTGCAGCCCAATAATACATTCATTCGAATAGACCAAAAGAACAACATAGGCCTATAAATACTATGCTATAAAAGCAGAATCAAAATGGAAAGTAGTACATAACTATAATAGCTGGAAATGTAAAGATACCTGCAATGATGTCCACATTCCCCTAGATCAAATATCCTGCAAACTGCACAAATAACCTGGAAGGGAACCAGGTCCTCAGAGGGACGTAACAAGATACAAAAATACATGCCATAAAGTAAATACTATGAAAACTCGAAGGTGAACTAACCAGCTAAGTGAATGCAATTTGAGGACAACTTAGTGCGTGTGGAAAGTGTAGGCTAGACATATGCTGACGTAATTTACCAATCGCCATGACTGACTAGCATATGTGGCTAGTATATGCCACATATGCCCCCATAACAAGGGCACTCTGCAATATAATAACGTCCAGCTCCGAGGAGCGTGGTATCTGTATAAATAACGTCCAACGTTCTTTAGAGTGTGGTATCTACAAAACCACAAGTAACGTCCAACACTCTAAAGAATGCGGTATCTGCATAAATATATACGTCTATATCGCTCCGAAGAATGCGGTATCTGTATAAAGGAGATGGGTGTCCCATACGTCTACTAGTCGTCCTCCCCGCCTAATGCCAATGTACATGTCGTGAATACGACGTGGACATCTCGTACTACAATGCAAGTCACTAAGAAAATATACAACTAAGCTAAATACTGTCACACGTGCTGCTCACACCGATGGCCAGTCGAGTATGAAGCACACGTCCCTACATAAACTCATTCTATGACGTGCAATGATACGTGTCAAGGCCTGGGGAGTCATATTGATAACTCCACAACTTTAGGTGGGTCCACTAGACACTAGGTCAGACATAAGTCCTAACGTTAACGCCTTCGTTGACTGCACCCGAGTCTTTCTCGGACTCGCACAGTTATATAATATTAAAATAATAAAACATGCAGCTAAATAATAACTGAATTTAAACAGTACAATAAGGCAATGTATACTTGTTTGGGTCCTCAAGCTGCGAGTGCCAATAACCTGCTCTCGAAGTCTCGCGGGACGATCCAATGGTCCTATATATATAATACAATACAATATAGCATCAGTCGTTACACTAGCACACACACAAACACGATTACACTAAACTCAGAAACTACGCAAGGTAGGGGTGGTACTGGTTAACTAGCAGGGTCAAGTGTGCGCCTAAATGCACGGGCATCATGTCTTCGATGTTGTGCAAAATCAGGCAGTCGACTCACTAACACGTGTCTCGCCAGTACGTCAGTGTACATAAGGCAGTCAACTCACTAATATTCAGGGTCACATGGTCAACGTACATACGGGATATCCGTAATTAACACTAGGGTCATATAGTATAAATACATATATAGTCATAACTATTACTAACATATAATACTTATATATATATATATATATATATATATATATATATCAATTTGTTATTAACACACATGCACGCACACGCAACTGGTCACTAGGTTAACCGACACGGTCTGCAATCACATCAACTAAACTGAACCTTCATGAAACGATATGCTAAACCCTACACTATTCACACATGCACATATACACAATATGAAAGAAGGGGGAACAGGTCCGAACCTCGGTGTGCGCGTGATCGAAGAGGGTGCTACGAACCTTGGCGGGCACGCACGGGGTCGACGATGACGATGATGATGACGATGTTGATGATGAAGGTGATGATTGGTGATGATGAAGGTGGTGATTGGTGATGATGATGATGATGATGATGATGATGATTGGTGATGATGATGAGGAGGAGGAGGAGGATGGTTATGATGAAGGTGATGATGATGGTTATGATGAAGGTGATGATTGGTGATGATGATGATGATGATGATGATGATTGGTGATGATGATGAGGATGAGGATGAGGATGATGGTTATGATGAAGGTGATAATGATGATGAGGGTGGTCGTGGGCGGATTGTTCTCAGTCGAGGAGGAGATCAGGCGGCGTTTCCGACGAGGGTGGTGAGGCTCGGCGGTTGCAGAGGTCCGACGAGATGTCAAGGCTACTGTGCAGACTGTTGGTCGAGTTTACCGGGGATCCGGCGGCGGCGGGTCTGCGAGCAGGGGGGAAGGTTGTCGTCGGGGAGAGGTCGAGGGAAGTCGAGGTGATGATGGAGAAGAACGGTGGTAGAGACATGGGGAAGATGGTCACGGTTCAGTCGGGTTGGCCACGGTGCTCAGCTGGGATCGACGGTCTGGCGGGATGGATCAGTCGAGGAGGAGATCAGCGATGGTCGTGAGTCTTGGTCAACTGGTGGTAGTGAATATGGGTTCGGGGTCGTGTGGGCGCTCATCGACGGGAGGAGATGGGAGAAGAACGGGGTGGAAGAAAGAGAACAGGGAGAGGAGGGCTGTGTGCCGGTCGAGCCCGACGGCTCAGGAAGTCGGGGACGGAGGCGGCGGCAGAGGAATCGACTGGTGGTCGACTGCGGGTGGTCCAGACCGGCTCCGGCGGAAAGGTGGCCGGGGTGGAGAGAGCAGGGAGGAGTCAGGCTCTGGCGAGACGTTGCTCGGGTCCGACGGGAGGAGGGAGGAAGATGATGAATAGAGTTGGGTTAGGGTTTTGTGGTTTTTGTTTTCTTGAGGGATGGTGAGGATGATGTAGAAAATAATAATGGAGGAGTTTAGCATGTGGGAGGAGAGGTTGATGGTGACATCCTAGGGATTAGGGCCGGCTGTACACCTTGGGATGGGGTTGGCATTGGGAAAGGGGTTATGAGGAGATATTTTTATAGGAAAGGGTGTGTGGTGAGGATGTTGCTCCATTTTAAATGGAGGGCCATGATTAAACATGAAGGAGAGGGTAGGGGAGAGGAGGAGAGAGTGGACCGGTCAATGAAGGAGGGGTGATTTTTTCATATGCCTTGACCAATAGGAGGTGGACACCTAATTGCACTTTTGCATAAAAGTCCTCAACAATTGGGAAATTGCACAATTAATGGAATTTGGGATTGGATGAGGCAAAATACCATGTTTGGTATGATGGAGTGGACTAAAATGGTGTGTGGTATTTAGTATGAACCTCGAGGGTGTGGGTGAGGGTTTGGGCTGGAGTTTGGTCTAGTTTTGGGTGAGGTTGGATCCTTACACCAATTTAATTAAAATTAGTGTAATTGGTGCTCTTTAATTAATTGGAAGTACATGGGATTAAAATTGGGTGGGACACAAGTGTCATGGATGTAGTAGACTCAGAATAGAATATTATCTTAATTTGGGTTGCACAAAATGGGCCGAAATTGTGTCTCCAATTTTGATTAGAACGGACAAGGATGCAAAGTTGAATTTATTTAAATTTCAGAACGGACGTTTGTAACGAATATTGTGCGACTAAAATGAAGCACAAGGGAGAGTATTTATGAGTTACACAAGGGTCAGAATGGAAGGTTGGCACGTCTAGGAAAAGTGTATAAAATTTGTTGGAAAGCAAAGGCTAGTGTAGCGCTCCAAATATCGAAGCAACGGTAAGGTGCACTAAGCGATACAAATAGTCGCACAATAATTCTAAAATACTGTGTTCTATTTCTAATTGGTTTTAAACTAATCCTAGTCTCTCGATCTAAGTTAAGTAGACCTAAAATTTGGTCGAGGGGGTTTACATTGATATAATGACTGTTTCACACAATAAAAATGATACAAGAGACCCAATTAGGATTAAAAAAACACATAAATTAATACAAGACCCAACTAGGACAGAAACACACATAAACTCATGAAAGCTCTATCCAAGCTAGGATTACTGACGATAAGAGAAGGAGGAGGAACACTATGAATCAGTGTTGCGATATGCGCCATGATTTCCTGTAAAAGCGGTATTGGTTGTGCTAGCTGTGGATACAATTGAGGTAGTGAAGGCGGTGTTGATGTCGGTAGCGATGGAGGGCGTATCTGCTCCAATGGTAATAGTCTACCATTATAGGAATCAATGGTCGTCATCGGCCTTTGTGTTATAAGCTCGCTCAAAGAAACCTGTGACGTATGTAGCGCATCTACCTTATGATTTATTAACTCGGCCAGCTCCGTAATGATGCATTGCGTCACCTGGCTCATATCATGAGAGACTGGATCATTTTCCTAAGCTCCATCATGTTGCACTCTAGCACCTCAAAATGTGACTTGATGGTCGGCATGTCCGGTTAGGACTAGGGGTTGAGCACTAAAGTCCTCTGCAATAACTCGCCTAGAAGATCAACAAACTACTGGTCAACAGCCTCTTAGAATCGTGCTGACTCCTGTGAACATTATGTGGTCCTCTAATGCACACTAGTAGAGGGGCTCTGGAGGTCTATATTGCAACATATGTATACAATATTGTATAATTTTGTACCATAATTTGTACCCCCTCTGGAGACCAACAACAACGGTCATCCAGAGCTCGTCATCCGACGGAGCTGGGGGCTGTGAGGAAGTACCAACCTCTCCCTTTGCTGGTATGGAAACAGCTTGTTATGTTGCCAGCTCACAAAGTCTAATATACTCATCTTACTTTATGTACATCTCTCTATAATCTTACTTATTACTATATACTTATAGTGCATGTAATTACTAATATCTAAGTAACCTGCGACTACATGAATCTAATCGAATATTTTTTAAGTTATATTAAAGTTAACCTATTATAAATACTTTGGTTGAGTGATGCTAACGACTACATAATAATTCATGCTTGTACGTTAGCACCAGTTATTCTTGTTCCTCCTAGGCTGAATCGGTTTCGTGACTACAAATATCATTCGATGAACTAAAACCTTGTGCACAAGTTGTTCATTACTATGCATGCATACACAACTCAGCTTTTAGAATATAACATGCATGATAACAGAAACTTGAAATAACTATGCAAGACATTCATATTTGTATTTTCACATTTCTCGAGCCATCACTTGTAACTCCATATTTTGTAATCCAGAGATTACCACACTAGCTACTCAACAGTCTCAAATCTTTTTTCATAATCCCATTTCTTTGTAACAACAATACAACATTTTATATTTCTATATAATAAGTTAATCACAATATGTTTACTCACTTTTATTTAGGTTCTTTTACTTTAGCATCAACAATCTTATGCAATATATCAACAAAGGCTAAGAAGGGTTCTTTTTATTAAAGTTTAAAGATAAAAGAAAGCAAGATCAACATCACTCACCATTTGATAAATTATATTTTTGTCTCAATCATATATATTTCTGAATGATTCATCTGCATAAATCCAAGTCCAACTAGGTCCTTCGAACCAACAAGCCAACACAATGACACCGTGCGGAGCAGAGCATTATAGATTACGCTGGTGATTTAAACAAAAGAAGATCAATTACGGGTTATGTTTATGCTCTTGCAGATTCTCTAGTCAATTGGAAGTCGACACTTCAAAATATTGTGGCACTTTCCACAACGAAGTCTAAGTACATAATGACAGTTGAGACATCTAAGGAGGCTATGTGGTTAATGGGCCTGGTTAGTAATTTTTGGTTCGAGAAAGTGTAGGTTCCAACATTTTGTAATTGTCAGAGCATGATACATCTCGCTAAGAATTCAGTGTATCACAGTCGAACGAAACATATCGATGTATGATACCACAAGATACGGGAATAATGGGATAAGGATATCGATCTATTGAAGATTGACACTAAGGTGAACCCAGCTGACACGCTAATAAAATTTATTCCAGTAGAGAAGTTCTAGTCGTCCTTGACTTATCAAAGTACTTCAGTTGGAGGAAGGTTCGCGGCCTCAATAGTAGGTTGTGGCAGTTCCCTAGTTCTAGGGAAAAGATCATGGCAGTGACATTTTTTTGATTTCTAGTACAAGAACGTGCAAGTGACCCTACTTCAGTTTTGGGCAATATTGAAGCAATAGTAGCTTCTTGGTTATATCTAAAAAACATGAAACGTGTAGAAATATACCTTTTGGAGCTAATGTGAAAGCATGTAACATCGCAATTGTCTCATAAGTTGGCCAGAGGAACATCTCGCCAAGGTGGAGATTATTGGATGTGCCTCGTATTCATATAGGGATCTATAAGTGTCGCCCATGGATTTGGAGAAGCTCGAAAGGAGAAGAAAACAATCAGATTTTATATTCTATTGAATATCAACAGAACGACATATCTGCGGCATGCTGTTGACATGCTTAGAAGTGTGTTTTGTCCAGAAAGTTTGGCCAGAAAAATTAATCACATAAGCATACCGGCGGTATGTTGGCAGCATACCATCAAGTCGGATTTTGGTTCAGAAAACGTGTGGTTTAGATTTGTTCTCTTCAGTTCGACGGTCCATATTGCTCCTAGGCCTATGTTAAGTTATGAAGGCTATTTAATAACTCCACCATCCTACTTTTTAGGTGGGAAGTGCTTGAGGCCATTGATTGCTAAAAGCTATGATTTTCTAGAGTTCCGCTAGAGAGCCATTTATGGAGTCTTTGAAAAAGGTTGATGGAGAGCTCGTCGAAGATCTCACTAAAGAGAGGATTATGGTTGTGGTTTGCCTTGTAATCCTTTTGTTAGGTTCTCTCATTGATTCAATAAAAAATTCTCTCCTTGCTTCATGGAGTAATTCGATCTTAACCAAACCACGTAAATCATTGTATGCTTTGTATTTATTGTTTGATTATTATTGTGTTTTATTATTCTCGTTTATTATAAGGGTATTGTCGTGTTCTCGCTTCCACGTGTTGCACAACACATACCTCATAAAGGTTTTGATTGTAGGATTGTCCATCAAAATATTAAGAAACTTTGGAATGTATGACTCCATCTTCATCATCTGAATACAGAATTATTATTCATCAACCACTCACAACATCCAAGAACGCAAAAAAAAGGGAAATACTACAACTTGCTTTGTTATAGGTGTTATATGTTCCTCATGTGGAGGGCATAATCCATTTATATTTCCTACAAAATGTCTGACAAAAATATGGATGATCATAAGCAAAACAATCCATTTCAATCCACAGAGAGAAAAGAGATAGTCACATAGCAGACGAAGCAATAAGCATTGCAGAGAAACTTGTGTCCATTGAGAGTATTGGAAGAAAGGAACCTAAGTCCACACAACCTCGGCAAGCCAATCCATCAGGATCCCCCTCATATTGGCCATGAAATTGTTCAGGACTGTCCGATGAAGTTGGGTCTTCGAGCTCCACCTAAAAACAAAAGGCAACCCATATTGATTCTGTCAGAAACCTAGATCAAAATTTGGAGGCAGGTTTTAGATTGTTTGAAGGTTTAAAAGTTGGAAATGCAGAGAATTTTGGGTTTCGCTAGCGGACTTAGCTAACCCCACAAAGGCTTTCCTTGGTGGAGTTAGTAGGCCTCAAATTAACAAATAACTTAACTTTGGATTGGTTAGATGGGTTCTGAAAGTCTCCATTTCTAACTCCAAAACAACATTCAAACAGGAGTTAATGACAATAGTATTTCCTCTTATTCTTGTTACTCTTGTGGTTTTCAATCACTTTTGTACTCAAAGAACTTAGTGCTTCGTGCCCATAATGCCCACCAATATCCATGCTTTGGTTCAACATTATTACAGTACTCTTGCATGATCCAATATTCAATGATTTCGTAATATGCCCAATTCTGCTGGTATTTCATTTTCCTTGAAATGTCGAAAGTTTATAAGAGTCAAATTGAACATGAAACATTAACCTCTTGAATAGCAACCAATCTCAGCAAGGGAGACTACTTCTATTTTGTACTAGTAATTAAACATTATAAAAACAAAGCAAAAAATTCCCACCCGAAAAAGGGCATAGATCCACAGAATTAGAGGCAAAAAGAATTCAGATATATATTGTATACAAAACTACCCCAACTTAATACAAATTTGGCATATGGCCGGTAAGTTTGGTTAGCTGCTAGAGAATGATCTCAGTTTCGCATGCTTCTCACATATGACAGATCAATTGTAAAAACTCCGGCAGCAAACTGTAATATTTCATAAGTGGAATTAAGATCAAAGACTGCAATGGCCTCATCAGCTACAATCGAAGGTTAGACACCATCAAATCACTATAAGCCTTTGAAGTATGATGTTGGTATTTCCTGAGGTGGAACCAATGCAGATACACACTTAAACTGTTACAAGCAAACAATAAATATTCAGTCAGCTGAGCACAAGCCTTAGAAATCAGATCAACAAAACTAGTCAAGGAAATTTGAGGTTTTACCCTGTGCTGATTATATTTTTCTCTGACTGCAGTTAGAGAGGACTTCTTCTTGCTCGATTGCAAATCATGTATGGCTTTGACGCATTCCATTAGCTCAAACGAGCTATAACCAGTCTGCTGCTGCAATGACAAGTTCTGAAAGTACACAAGATAATATACCAATTTAGAATCGATATAACACAACCTACATTGCACAGATACAAATATAATAACACCTACATTTGCATGTCCTGGTGTAATTAGCAATATTTGAGTCATGTCCAGTAAGTTTCAGTCACTACTTCTTCAAATGTATAGTACAAATTTAGTTTCTTACCCAAGGATGGGCATCTGGATTTAGAGTTAATCTGGCAACAAAAACCGTAGAAGCAGCAACAACCGATGGCAGGAACAGAAGACAACCATAGTCTAAAAGACTCAACTCTGCAAGATAATTTGCAAGGAACTCCAATTTCAGATCCGGGTACTGCAAAAGGAAATTTCACAATCCACATGATTAGCACAATGAATCAACCAGAATTGCAAATTTACGGTGTTCGTATATAACCGTTCATCAGACTTACTTTGTCACCCTCCAGTCCAGCCTTTACGAACCTCCTGAGGAAGGTCTTGATGGTGGGATTGCCCATCTCAAAATTGAGAAACTTTAGGATATCAGACTCCATCTTCACCAACTGAACCAAGAATTTCACACAATAAATTAACTCTAAGCTCCGAAAGTCGACACGCAAAAGTTAAGTAGCAATATCAATGGTACCATAATGAATACCTCTTGTTTTGTGTAGGTATTATCAGTAATGTAGCAGAAATCTTCCACATGTGGAGGACTGATTTCTTCATATTTTCTGCAATTTTTAATCACATTACAATCAATCAAACACAAGAAACAAACTAATTCAATATGTACCAAGAGAAATATGAGATTGGTAACTTACGAAGCAATGAGCATCGAGGAGACACCGAGAAGCTGCAGCCTCTGCTTGCTGAGCACATTCGATGAGAGGAACCGGTCAATGTAGGAGATTGTAAGATACAGAGTATCAGGGACAAGCTTGTACTCCTCCGCCACCTCCACAAGCCAATCCACCAGAATGCCTCTCATGTTAAGCGTCACATCGGTCTGGACCGTCTCGATGAAATCAACCTTCGGCCTCCTCTTAGCCTCCACCTGGGAAAAAAAAATCAGAACAAATGCCATTTTAGTTCAAGATCCAAACATGGAAAATTCCCCAAAATCCATTTCAATACAGATGAAACCAACATCAAATCCGACCAAAAAATCCAAGCTTGGTAAAGAATACCCACATAAAACCCATTCCACACATCAAATCCGACCTAAAAATCAAACTTTAGGTCTCCAGAGACTCAAGAAGAAACAAGCCTCACCTCCATGGACCGAAGATAGCTGTAGATATCGCTGGCATAATGCAAACACATTTGGGGATCGTCGAGATCGGAAGTAGGTTTCAGAGCTTGCTCTTGCTCTTGTTCTTGTTCTTCTTCTTCTTCTTCTTCCTCCTCCTCCTTGTTGGCATTCTTCTTCGTCTTCTTCTGAGCTCTCGTAGTGGGATGATTTAGATTGGTATTGGAGATCTCGGCCAGGGCGGTTCGTTTCCTCTTGGAAGGGAGGAGGGGTTGGAGCGGAGCCATGGCACAGGAGGAGGTCTTCCTCGCTCGGGCGCGGGTGAGGCGGACGCCGGCGTTCTCCTTGTCCGCCATGGCTCCCGAGGGCTAGCTAGGGCTAGGGCTTGGTGAAGAGAGGGGATGATAAGAAGTGGAGTGGAATGGAATGGAATGGAAGGAGTGTCGAATGGTGGGGGGGCTTTTAGAGAGGAGGAAGGAGGGAGGGAGTCCGCCATTTGGTTTTGGTTTTTGATTTTTGGTTTAAATTTGGAATTTTCGGTGTTGAATGAAAAAATGAAACTCAAAGTTGGTGTCTTTGATTTTTCTTTTTTGGGGGGGAACAGTTTGGAAGGCTTTGAAAATTCGAAATTGGGAGGAACGGGGAGAGTCTCAGGTTTTTATGTTTTGGGTCCCATGTGATGATTTGGGGTTCTACTTGACATATTTTCATGATTTGGTACTATGGTTCTGCACTGGGTACAACATTCTTGGAGGTGGTCCTGGTCCAAGCATTATTCTTATGGGCTGTTTGGTTACATGAAAGTGTATGGAAGTGTGAAAGTAGAAAAACGAAATTTGCATGTGTGATTTGTGCGCATAAATTTTGACTTTCCAAAAGTTGTTTGGTTATTGAATTGGAAAATATGAAAGTGGAAAAAAAAAGAGTTCAAAAATTTCGTTGCTTTGATGGTTGTTGAAAGTGGATGTTAGTTGAAGATATGGTGAACGTAGGTATGCTTATCTCCCTATTTAACAAAACTAGTATATACGCACGTGCATTGCACGTATTTTATATTACTTAAAAAAACAATAGTTTATTAAAAGAGCAACCGATAATTTCTTAATTTTATTATAGGTGGAAATATAATAGAAAAAGTTGGGAGAAATTAAATGACGAAAATATGAAAGATTTCTCTTATCTCTTGGGTTCATGTACCTACTTTGCATGCATGCTTTATTAACTTTTGTTTTATTCTCCAAACTACCTACTTTGCATGCATGCATATCTTTGTTTTATTAACTATCATTTCCCAAGTTGCCTCATGCATGCATACATACATTTAATAAGTATTTAATTACTGTTTTTAATTACTTAGATATCCTTATCAACGTTAATACATATTGAAATGTAATGAAGGGTATTTTTGGAACGAAAAAATTTCACGGTGAAGCCTAGTTTTGGCATTATATAGTAGAATAGATTAATTGAAATAGTTAGAAAATTTTGTTAGAAAAAGAAATTTAAAATATCGTAAATTTAAAAAATATTGTAATAAAAAAAACCTTTATTGTCAAATATGTTAATTTTTTACAATAATTAATTTACGGGTCATTTTTTTAATTGGTTTGTTGATTAAACAAGATACAATATAAATTATTTCAAAGAATTATTCATAATTTTAGCAAATAATTGCTATTCATTGATTATTTATATGTTATTTTAATTGACATATAATTAATGAATGTAATTCTCCTAAATGAAGGAATAAAAATATTGCAAATGAAGAAAATTTATATTGAAGACAAACATTCATAGAAAAAAAATAATGAATATAATATTGTTACAAAACTTCTATTATTCTCAAATACAATTCAACATTTTTTTCTCTCAAGGCAGACATGTTTACAATTAGCACACATAAGATAGGAAATTACTTTACTCAAATTTCATTGCCACACATAAGATACAATTAGCCCACATAAGATGTTCAATCCAATTTACACGTCTCCAAATTTTCTGTTTACAAACTCCACACATAAGATACAAAGAGAGAATCTCACTGACATATGTCCAAAAACTCCATTAACAATCTGGGTACATATAAGTATCCATGAAGGAGTGATACTCGAAAAACCTCCACACAATTTAAATCTGGGTACATATAAGTATCCATGAAGGAGGTAACATCATATAAGTATCCATGAAGGAGGTATCCATGAAGGAGGTAACATCATATATATACACGCAGCAGTGCAATGCCAAAATCCCACACATATAATGTCAAAGAGTAGCAACATATAAGAGTTTTGAGAATGTCTCAAAGTAGCATCGGTTGAATGTCAGTAGCATCGGTTGAATGTCTTTAGGTCTATCGCACAACGGTCCGGACACCTACTGGCATCACGTCATTCCCTTTGGTCTACGGGAGCGAAGCAGTCCTTCCCCTCGAGGTCCAAATTTTGTCACTTCGAGCGGCTCTCTCCAACCGGCTAACCGTCGACGACAATCACCACCGACGACTACAAGAGTTAGAAGCACTCGACGAGAAACGTCTCTTAGCTCAACAGCGCATTGAGCTATATCAAGCGCATCTCTCTGGAGCCTTCAACAAACGGGTCAAGAAGAGGACTCACCAAGTGGGTGACCTCGTCTTGACAGTAAGAAGGTCAATGGTTATGACCCACAAGACGGCCGACAAGTTTTAACCCAAATGGAAAGGCACGTTCGTCGTAGAATCCATATTCTCCAATGGCACCTACCGATTGGCAAAATCCAATGGCGACTTGCTCATGATGCCCATTAACTGCAAGTTCCTGAAAAAAGTACTATGTCTAAGGTTAGGCTGGTACTTCCCTATCCACATCAGGGCAACCAAGATTTATAGTGCTTACATTCTTGGTTCTTCATTCCCAGCGAGTGTCTATGTACGACACAGCCCCCTTAATACAAATCATTATAAAATCTATTATCTGTATTTAGGAGTCCTGGATAAGCAACAGATAATGGATCCTCAAAAGATTTCTAGCGGATCAGTACTTCGGTCCACCTGTACACTCCCGCAGGGACCACTCAAAAAGAAGTCTCGTTAGACGCTAGCCATGTCCATATTACCTCTGAGCTATCGGCCTAACAATCTTCCAGCGGAGTAGCCCTCAAGTCTATCTACATTCTCGGTAGACCACACTCAGCAAACCACTCCTCGGTGAGTTTTTCGAATGCTAGTTCACGTCCATACTACCTCTGAACTATTATCCTAATATTTTTTTCGATCGTGTTTGCCATATACATATTACCTCTGAGCAAACCTTCCGGGTTTGACTATCGATTATCTCGTCCACATTACCTCTTATATTGGTTGTCATCTCAACTTATCACCCGTACTTAACTCTAAGTACGCCAGCGGTGTTAAGTCCACAAAACCTGCCACGTCCATATCACCTCTGGCAGGGCTTGTCTAGAACCTACTACTTGCACTCCAATCTGCAAGAAGTAATAGGTCCACCCAAAGTCTCCCAGTGGAATGTCCTTAAACAGACTGTGATATTGTACTACATCCATATTACCTCTGGTACGATATCCAAAGTTCACACAAACAATTACGACAAATGGAAAAACTTTTATTTCTTTTTGCTAAGAATAAACTGAAGGGGAAGTACATTTGAGGGATTGTCAAGATCCCAAGCTCAAAGGCAAAACAAAGACAAATATAAAATTCGTGTGGTAGAGCCTAGTTGGCGCATGAGGTACTTTCCATATGACAGAGCCACGATGGTCGCATGTCGGGTCAAGGCACCATCCATGCGGCAGAGCCATGGTGGTCACATGTCCAGATCGAACCTTCATCCATGCGATAGAGTCATGGTTGTCGCATGTCCAGATCGAGCCTTTATCCATGCGATAGAGTCTTAGCTACAGCATGATGGTTGCCCATCCATGCAACAGACTAATGAGAAAAGCCCGCGCACGTTCACAATGATCTCTCATCCATGCGGCAAGGCTGTGTAAAAAGTATGTGCATGTTCTAGACTATTTTTTATCCATGCAACAAGACTATGTACGTGTGTCTCTATGTCTATGGAAGCCCAACACGAAGAACATGGTACTCCCCTACCTTTAAGTAAAGCATCAAAGTCAGGAGGGCAAGGATCAAGACCGCCCCTGACAAACTCCTCTGCAGGAAAAATCGCAGTCGTTGGTATCCTCTACAGGAAAGAAGAAAGGGAGCAAAGAGAATAAAGTTCTCTCTCTCCTCCTAGCTGCCTATTTATAGGCTTGAAAGTTGCGTAAAAGGATCGAGGCAACAAACCGAGCGGTTAATGAGATGAACCTGACACCTCGATCCGCATAATCCTCTTTAATCTTCTCGAAAACTGACGTCTTGAGCCCCGTGTCAGGAGACGACCAAAAACCCAAGAAATCCGATCAAAGATAGAGCAAATTTTCGTATTTAATGATCGGACAGCCTGTCAGAGACAACTATACGGCTACGGGACTATGCAACATGTTCTGCAAATGCGGCCAATAACGCTCAGCCATGCTTCTTTCAAAGTTTCAAACTTGTCATTTCAGAAACTTTGAAGGGGGTCATATAAAAGCATAAAAAATCATGCAGGCTGCATAGAGGTCATGTCCCTTCAAAAAACTAACCAAGCCGCAGAGAAGCCTCATAAGGCCGGAACAACCAAGCCATAAAGAATCCACATGCGGCCTAAACAACCAAGTCGCAGAGAAGCCACATGCGGCCTGCTCAACCAAAGATCTATAAGCTGCATAGTATATGCGGCCTGAACGACCACAGAGCAGTTAGGCCGCATAAAACCCCTTGACACAACATTCAATGACTGTTAGACTCTGACACATCACTCGTCACACTGAGACGCTTTAAGATTCATGAAAACGATGACACAGGAAAAGATAAAAGGTCACATCAACTCATTGATAGTCTCGACAGACGTGCCACTATATCCTTTCATATGTGGCTATATGCCCATGCGGTCTTGTCATCATGCGGCCCGAGTGTCCATCCGACCAAGGCTAGACGAGAGTTTGCATGTGGCTATATACCCATGTGGCCTCATCATCATGCAGCCATAGTGTCCATCCGACTAAGGCCAAATGAGAGCACGTATACGGCCATAATACCGTACGGCCAGAGTGTCCATACGACCAAGGTCAAACGAGAGCATGTATGCGGCCGCAACGATATACGGCCAAGATGTTATGCGGCTCTCGACTTACAGGATCTTTCTGTTACAACCGAAGATGATTTCTCGCATAATCGGTGCTGACTATGTATCTAGTTGACTAAGTCACGCACACAACAACCCTGAGATATCTTCAACAATATATCATAACCAAGACCACGTAGCAGCATGTCCGTGGTATGCGACTGCAGTTACAGCCGTATGTTGTTAAAGAAGTCCTATGCGGCCACCAAACAGACGCATATGCGGCATCAATAGCCCATCAGCAGGGTGGCTATAAATAGCAAGGGTAGCATACCCTACAATACCTCGACCAACTATGTACGTGCAGACATGCTCATGAGAGAGAAGAAAAAAGAGCATCCACATTCCCTCATCGGACCTTCAACGGAGTAAAGGAGCCGCCATAGCACCCTTTGTCCATCGTCACTACCCAGATCAAAATATTGTACTTAGATTTTTTATTTAGGATCTCTTTATACTTCTTGTTTGTTATTTCAACGTCTAGAACTTGCAATGGCAGACAGATTACTACAAGGACTCTTTTACTCCATTGACTGGTCGACGAGGGGATGAGGATGCTCTCTTCTCTTTAATCTCTCTCTCTCTCTCTCTCTCTCTCTCTCTCTCTCTCTCTCTCTCTTGAGCTTGTGTGCACGTACATATCTCATCTGAGGGGTATGGTCTCTAAAGAAGAAAAGTTAGCCCCTTTGGAACATCTAAGTTTCTCTTGTTTATAGCCATCATGTTGATGGGCTATAGGTGCCATATATGCTTTCGTTTGGTGGACGCAGGAGACTCCTTCAATAGAATATAGTTACAACCATAGCCGCATACTATGGGCAGGCTGCCACGCTACTTCGGTTGAGATCTGCTGTTTGATAAGATCTCAGAGTTATTTTCAACTCCTTCGTATGCATAACTCGGTCAACTGGATACGTAATCAGCATTAACTGTGTGAAGATCTTTTCGGTTGCAACGGACATATCTTGCAAGCTGAAAGCCGCATCAAATCTTGGCCGTATAGCGTCTTGGTCGTATAACGTCTTGGCCGCATATACGTTCTCCTTTGGCCTTGGTCTTAAGGACACTTTGGCCGAATGGCATTATGGCCGCATACAAATCGTCTATCCTTGATTGAATGGACACTTCGGCCACATGATGATGAGGCAGAATAGGGTCGTAGTCGCATATGAGGGAACACGCAGCATGACACATCTGGCCTTGGTCAAATTGGCTTTCTTGTTAGGGAATCTCATGTGGCCCCTTACTTCGTGGTTGTTCAGGCCGCATGAATTCTATTATGCACCTTCCTCTTTAGTTATTCTGGGTGCATGGGTTATATGGACCCCTTGGCCGTATGGGCTCTATGTGGCTTAATTTTTTCTGAGTCAAACTTGGGACGCATGTGTTGTTGGACGAATGGATCTAGATTTTTTATGCTACTATAAGATCTCCTTCAAAGTTTTCAAACTTGATAAGTTTAAAATACTTTAGATAAGAAGCATGGAAGAGAAAACTCTAAACAACATGGACGATGGGCCGTATAGGCGAGTATTGCCAGAATGTCATCTTTGTTAAATATTTTAATTTGGTTCGATCTTGGAGCGGATCCCCTAGGATTCTGCCCTGCCTCTTCATTCGGATCCCAAACTGACGGCTGCAAGGATAAATCCGTATCAAAAATCCAACCTTCACCGATGTCATTAGATGTCAGCAAGGCACAGAAATCGAAGAGTTTGCCATTATCTCTTCAGTGGTCTATAAATAAGGGTTTTGGGGAGGAGAGGAAAGTTTTCCACAAAACTTTTAAGTTCTTTTCTCTCTTCTTCCTTCTTGCTGTCATGGTTCCCAAAGCTTTCTCCTATGTCGCTGCTGCCAAGAAGGCCCCGAATGGCAAGGGCAAAACCAAGGGGAAGGGCTGTACTGCCGAGGATAGCCCTCCTCTATTTTCCGACGATGTTCAGCCGTCGATAAAGGATTGGTCATTTGGGAAAGACGAAGTAGAGTTCTAAACATGGAGACACATATGCATGGTTGGATGCATTGATGAGTCTATGCCTCAACTTCTCATTGCCGCATGGGTAGCCCAGCTGCATGGGCAACCCAGTCGCATAAACAACTATGCTGCATAGGAGACTCGGCCGCATGGGTGACGTGGCCGCATGGATTATCTCGACCGTATGAGTGACCATGCCACATGGGTGACTCGGTTGCATGGATTGTCTCAGCCTCATGAGTGACCATGTCGCATGGTTTGGATCTGCCGCATGAGCAAGCCAGCCACAAGAGTATATTACTTTGAAACATTGATACTCCTCTCAATGATTCTGACCGAGCTCCTTTGTAGTTTTTGTAGTAACTTTTCCCACCGCACTCTCTGGCGACCTGGTCCTCGGTCATGGTCTGCTTCCGTTAAACATGAACCATGGGGACCTTATTGTAGTCGTTAAGACCCAGACTGACAAGGATCTTCAGCCTGAACGTCAACAGAAGATCGCTGAGCAGATGCATTCCTTCTTGTTGAGCCAGATAAACTCAAGGGAGATCCCCGCTAAAGATGGGAAGCACTTCTTTAAGAAGTCGTACTTCCTGTTTGGGGATGTACTGAAGTCTTCTCAGTTCGAGATGGGACAACCAGGGAGAGCTGGTATTTTACCTTTCTTGAGACGGATATGACATTTCCTTCTTTGAACGTCACTTGTCTCTGTTGGACCTGAAGGTGATGTTGGACCCACGACGGATGGACTGGAACTTAACCCCTGAGCCACATGGGGCTCTCCTTGGAAATATTAGGTGTGGGACCGACAAAAACAAAGGAGAATTTTTTAGCGCGAAGGAGTCACCCTCGTACTCCTTGCTTGGATTGAAGCCCGGTCTTATCGAAAGTGAACTGGGACCGAACCTTAGCATATATGCGGCGGGCACCTTCCTTCATCAAGTTGCTAAGAAGGGGACCTATCCCATGGGATAGCTGTGGGATCTTAGCTGGGCATATTATAGCCCCTCCTGGTATTGTTTGACTTTATAGATTCTGAGAAGCACGAGCGGGAGCTCAGGGCCGTCGATTTATTTTTCGCCGTAAGGGGTACATGTTATAGTTTGAAGACAAACAGCCCTCTCTTAGTAGCTCTGATGGAATTGTACAACCTTCGAACGGGGACTTTCTTTACACATGGCGGCGAGATGGGGTTGGCCTTGCATGAGATGCATACCGTCTCCAGACTCCCTTGGGGAGAAGAACCCTATGAAGAGTATACCCCAAGCAATAAAAAAATTAGAGAATTAGAAGCCGAGAACCCGAAGATCTTGGCTGTGTACTAGGAATTTCTATGCCATCACGACATTTGTGTTAGTAGATGTCGAAGAAGAAGAAGAATAATTCCTCTGAGGGGTCTTCCCCTCATATCATAACTTGGACCAGCCACCTCTTTCTAGAGCCGAAGGAGTCCACCAGAGTTCATGTTCGAGCACCGCGATCCAAGCAAGAAGTGGTTGATTCAATTAGGCGCTGAAGGAACTGGCTACTGCTAAGTGTGAAGGCGTTGAGGGTTCCTCGGAGGAAGGGGATGAACCTGTTGACAAGCTGGGTGACCTCGAAGAGGAACTTAGCTATTTCTATATGGACACCTACAGGTTATCTGCTAAGGCCGTGTTGGCGGGATATCTGATACTCTAGTTGCGCAACTACGTAGTCCCGGGTTGGTCTGGGACAATAAAGAGTATTAGCCATGCCCTCATCCTTCCGGTCGTGAAGTTGGCTTTCTGTCACGAGCCGCACCCAAAAATTCGGGCACGAGTGCGTGGGCACGTCCAGCCTACGCTGCAGTGTCGGCGGTAGTACGCTGTCTAGGTCATTTTCTGGGATCAATAAAATCTATCTCATCCACAATAATAAACAGGCAAGGATAATCACAGAAATAAGAATGTTAAGATTTCATAATATTTAATCTGTGACAACCAAATCCACAGTTAATACAAAGCCAGAAGATAAATCGGGGACAAACCCGAGTATTATACTGAAAAGGGAAAACTAGCTAACTGGCTACTACTCCTCAAAGGTAGTCTCCTGAGTAGGAACCGGCTTCTCAACCGTATCACCTGCTACCTTATCTGGGCCATAATAGGTGGGGGCAAGGTTCTCATCATCGCCTAAAATAACGGATCCAGTCAGGAAAGGAGCAAAGTACACAATGCACAACAAGATTTAAACTAAATATTTGTGACAGATAGAAAATAACTGACTAAGCATCATGTTGAGAATATACATAAATAAGTAGTGAAATTAACTGAGAAATAATGCTATAAATCAGGACTATAAGTAAAACATGATTAATTGCTATAAACCAGGGCATGAGTAAATCAGGAATAACAGGAAAAATGTAACTGTAACAAGACAACAGGAACTGCAACAAGACAAGAACTATTTTGTGTGAACTTGTGTATTTAGAATACATAGTTGGCATGTAGGGGATTATAAGGCTAATTAGGCCGTCATAGACGGCTATCAGTCAGGAATAATCGAGTATCAGGCTGATGGTACAGTCGCGTATCCACAGCTAGCAGTCAGGACAGGGGGAAGGGTAAACTACATGCCTTCTAGTATTCTCCCACCCGACACGAAAAGCATGACATGAACTCCAGTATTCAAGACATGAAATCCAGTACTCTAACACTACGTGTAAACATCAATGTTACTAATAGAGCAAGGAATTAATCGTCACAATATAAAGATTAAACTTGAAGTGCAGGTACTTGCCTGATGTTTGGATCCAATTATAGTTGTATCTCGAGGAAATTTCCAGAAATGTGTCCGGATGCTGAAATAAACATTACCATCATGCTCAAAAGATATCAAATAGCTAAAAATGCCTGTCCTTGAGTCCAATTTGGAGACAAGGGCAAAAACGGCAGTTTCGGATCAAAACGGGGTCCGCATATGGGCCCGCTTTGCACCAAAAAATGTGTCAGGGTCAAAGGTCTCCAAATTCACCAAACTTAGTGTCAACAGGTCAGGAACGATGATACGAACCCACCGAAACTTACAGAATTAGATTCCGATGAGCCGATCACAAAATCGTCCGTCGAGCGGGGCCTGTGGGGCCCACGACACGCGATTTCGTCAACGTTCTCATAATCGAACCAAACTTGACCCACAGGACCAGCGTATCGCTACGAGTCCGATGGCGCAAGTTTCGTTTTGATCCGACGTGTGTGCACGAAGTTAGGGTGAATTGCAAAAAATGCGGATACGGGGCGATGTCCGCGGATACGCGTTGATTTCGGTGTGCACGCTCACCCGAATCAGCTTCCGTGAAATCTCACACGTCCGTATCGACGGCGCGCACGTATCTGTGAAGATCGCACGCGACCAAGTCGTCCCGTTTGGCGGGGCGTACTCAGTTCCGGGGTGAAACAGGGTCTGATTTTTCCTGTTTTTGGATCGCGGTGTGCGATCACCACAGGACGCGATGTCCCGAGCGGTTTGTCCGGGCACCGAGAGGGTCATACAGGCTTTACAACAAAATTTCCAGAATCGAAATCGGAGATACAGGGTGCAAGATACGAGTACCTGAATGAGGCCTGAACAACTGGGGTTTTCGGGGTCCGACACGCGATTTCGTGTCCTGGATGTGACCACGTCGTGTCCGGTCGGACTTGTCCGGCCTAGGGCTGAGGTCTGCTGACCCACGGTGGCCGACGATAGGGTGGCGTCGCCGGGCTCGGGTGAGGGCGGTGCCGGCCGGACCGCTTCGCGGAGGCGGGACGTCCTCGGTCGGTTCGGCGTCTGGCCGGTGAGGCGGTGAGGAGGAAGGAGGCGGGGAGAAGAGAGTCAGGGAGGGAGGAGCTCGACGGCGGCTCCTGGGCGCTGTCGGCTGAGGGAGGAGGTCGGCGGGGCTAGGTGCTGGCCGGCGTAGGGTTAGGGTTCCGGCAGGAATTCTGGAAGGGGGTGAAGTGAGGCGGAGGAGGAGAAGAGGGGGGGGAGGATTTATAGGGGCTCAGGCGGGCGGTTCGTGGCCGGGTGATGCGGGCTGAGGGGGAACGTGGCCTCCTCCGGCGGAGGCGGCGCGGAATCCGGGCGTCGCCGGAGGAATCGGGCGCCCGGACGTCGTGGGGAAGATGGGTTGGGGACCGGGTTCGGGTCGGTGCGGGGTCCGGGTTCGGGCGGACCCGCCCGACCCGCTTGCAGCGGCTGGGCTGGGCTAATGGGCTCGGCCCACTGGGCCGGGCCGGGCCCCAAAACAATAATAAAAGATAATAATAATAATAGTAAAATAATTAATTTTTTAATTAGTTTTAAAAAAATAGTTTTTAGGCATTTAAAAATAGGTCTGAGGCCCAATAAAATCCAGAAAAATTACCCTAGGTCCAGTTTTTCATAATACACCTAAAAATATTATTTTCATATTATTTATTATCAATTAAAAATCATGTAATAATTCAAAACCTTGATTTTAATTTCAGAAAATTTCCAGAAAATTCCAGAAAATTGGGAAAAATCCAAGTTTAATAATTTTTGAAAATTCAGGGGGTTTACAATCTACCCAACTTATAAAATTCCGTCCTCGAAATTTAAAATTAAGACATAATCTATTAATCCTTCATGTACATCAATCGCAATCTCCTTGCGATAATTAAAATCCTAATCTTGTCTCACTATCAAGGTTAAGATGACTACTGTTCAAATCAAAAATTCAACCTATGGCTATCACTTCTTACTTCCTCAAATTACCCACAGGCAGATTTTTTTAAATTAAGTCCATATAACATCTACAAGATTTGCATGTGCTTATAAATTTACCTCACGATTCTAATTATCATAATTTTTTCTGGAAGTAATTCGAGTCCAGTAGTATTCCCATTCACACTTGTATGCTTCAACTTTTTAAATTTCATTCACCTCCTCAATAATCCAACTAGTTAGTCCAACATCAAATTTTAATTCTTAATTCAAATCATCAAGTTGAAAAATAATTTTAAATGTAGTCCACCAATGTTCAAGTTGAATCATATATCCTCTAAATTCAAATTGACGATTTTACTTTCATTATTCAAAATTTAAATCATGTACCTAAGGTATAACTATTGGGTCCTCGATATCAATTCATTACTCATCTTAGTCACTCCTTTAAATTTTCAAAATTAGAATGGCTTGCTTCTTCCAATCTAACCTTACTCGGTCATAATCCAAAAGACATTCCTCTCGAGTTGACAAATGCATTGCTACCCAACTTAGAGTTTACCCATTCATCACAAAGACTATATACTCTAAGAAAATATTCCTTAATATGGTTACTCACGTCATTCAATCCTCGAAACTTCAGCGCCGATCATGATATGTCCTTAATTTCGAAAGAATAATCCTCAAGTATGTGATCGGCCTATGGGACATATCTAGTATTATCAACTTATACCAAGCACGAGATTTCGTCTTTCCGAAATAAGGGAAGGCGAAGATCAATAATAAAGAGTTCAAGGGTGAGGTGATAGAACAGAAGTATCGGGATCAAGGCGTTTGAGGAATTCAAGTGGGACTTGTCAAGTAGTTGTGGATTGAATCCTATCTTGGTAATTCCTATTCACATGCTCGTATTAATACAGTTATGCTCAGACATGTCTAGGGCAGGTATACTAGTCAACTGTATATCTCAATCCACGTAAAATAGTGCGAAGGGCGAATCAAAATACACTAAGGTTGATCAAACCGTAATACACTGATTCTGAATAGACAATTGTATTAGTGTGTCGACCCACTAATACATATGTCATGAACAAGCTTGATAAAAGGATAAGCTTGCAAAACTAGGCTATAAAATAGTAGCATAAGTCAAGTACAGCAAAATTAAGTGCGCTAGATGGTGATGAAAGGAGGTACAAATTATTTAAGTTCACAAAACAACCTACAATAAGCATAATAACAAAAGATTCTACAATCTATACAGTTATCAATTAAAAAAAGCATTCCAGGTTATTAGCAAGTTTAAAATTTACTAGGTTGGGGCTGAGGTCACGAACCAATAGGCACGAGCTAAACAATACTAGAATGGCAGCTAAAAAAATCACTTACGCGCATTAGCTACTCCAAGAGTCTGCGCGTTCTCCACGGTCATGCTGGTAGAGCATCTCGTGGTGATCTTGTAGGAACCTCGTCGCTTTCTGGTAGATCCTTTACTCTGCAGCCAAAAATAAACGATAAAAGGCGCACAGGAATCAAGGTAGGATGCGAGTCAAGGAATCAATTCAAATCCAAGATAGATGTCAAGAACGATTCAAGCAAGTGGATGAGATCCTAAACTTATCCTTATCTTATCGCAGGCCTGTTCGATCCCGAAGTTGAAACCGAATAATTTAGTCGTAGACCTGCATGGGCCACCACAAAAACGTGTCACGACCCGCACCCGAAAATTCGGGCACGAGTGCGTGGGCACGTCCAGCCTACGCCGCAGTGTCGGCGGTAGTACGCTGTCTAGGTCATTTTCTGGGATCAATAAAATCTATCTCATCCACAATAATAAACAGGCAAGGATAATCACAGAAATAAGAATGTTAAGATTTTATAATATTTAATCTGTGACAACCAAATCCACAGTTAATACAAAGCCAGAAGATAAATCGGGGACAAACCCGAGTATTATACTGAAAAGGGAAAACTAGCTAACTGGCTACTACTCCTCAAAGGTAGTCTCCTGAGTAGGAACCGGCTTCTCAACCGTATCACCTGCTACCTTATCTGGGCCATAATAGGTGGGGCAAGGTTCTCATTATCGCCTAAAACAACGGATCCAGTCAGGAAAGGAGCAAAGAACACAATGCACAACAAGATTTAAACTAAATATTTGTGACAGATAGAAAATAACTGACTAAGCATCATGTTGAGAATATACATAAATAAGTAGTGAAATTAACTGAGAAATAATGCTATAAATCAGGACTATAAGTAAAACATGATTAATTGCTATAAACCAGGGCATGAGTAAATCAGGAATAACAGGAAAAATGTAACTGTGACAAGACAACAGGAACTGCAACAAGACAAGAACTATTTTGTGTGAACTTGTGTATTTAGAATATATAGTTGGCATGTAGGGGGTTATAAGGCTAATCAGGCCGTCATAGACGGCTATTAGTCAGGAATAATCGAGTATCAGGCTGATGGTACAGTCGCGTATCCACAGCTAGCAGTCAGGACAGGGGGAAGGGTAAACTACATGCCTTCTAGTATTCTCCCACCCGACACAAAAAGCATGACATGAACTCCAATATTCTAGACATGAAATCCAGTACTCTAACACTACGTGTAAACATCAATGTTACTAGTAGAGCAAGGAATTAATCGTCATAATATAAAGATTAAACTTGAAGTGCAGGTACTTGCCTGATGTTTGGATCCAATTATAGTTGTATCTCGGGGAAATTTCCAAAAATGTGTCCGGATGCTGAAATAAACATTATCATCATGCTCAGAAGATATTAAATAGCTAGAAATGCCTGTCCTTGAGTCCAATTTGGAGACAAGGGCAAAAACGGCAGTTTCGGATCAAAACGGGGTCCGCATGTGGGCCCGCTTTGCACCAAAAAATGTGTCAGGGTCAAAGGTCTCCAAATTCACCAAACTTAGTGTCAACAGGTCAGGAACGATGATACGAACCCAACGGAACTTCCAGAATTGGATTCCGATGAGCCGATCACAAAATCGCCAATCGAACGGGGCCTGTGGGGCCCATGACACGTAATTTTGTCAACGTTCTCAGAATCGAACCAAACTTGACCCACAGGACCAGTGTATCGCTACGAGTCCGATGGCATAAGTTTCGTTTTGATCCGACGTGTGTGCACAAAGTTAGGGTGAATTATAGAAAAGGCGGATACGGGGCGATGTCCGCGGATACGCGTTGATTCCGGTGTGCACGCTCACCCGAATCAGCTTCCGCAAAATCTCACACGTCCGTATCGATGGCGCACACGTATCTGTGAAGATCGCACGCGACCAAGTCATCCCGTTTGGCGGGGCGTACTCAGTTCCGGGGTGAAACAGGGTCTAGTTTTTCCTGTTTTTGGATCGCGGTGTGCGATCACCACAGGACGCGATGCCCCGAGCGGTTTGTCCGGACACCGAGAGGGTCATACAGGCTTTACAATGAAATTCGCAGAATCAAAATTGGAGATACATGGTGCAAGATACGAGTACCTGAACGAGGCCTGAACAACTGGGGTTTTCGGGGTCCGACACGCGATTTCGTGTCCTGGATGTGACCACGCCGTGTCCGGTCGGACGTGTCCGGCCTAGGGTTGAGGTCTGCTGACCCGTTGTGGCCGACGACAGGGTGGCATCTTCGGGCTCGGGTGAGGGCGGTGCCGGCCGGACCGCTTTGCGGAGGCGGGACGTCCTCGGTCGGCTCGACGTCTGGCCGGTGAGGCGGTGAGGAGGAAGGAGGCGGGGAGAAGAGAGTCAGGGAGGGAGGAGCTCGACGGTGGCTCCTGGGCGCTGTCGGCTGAGGGAGGAGGTCGGCGGGGCTAGGTGCTGGCCGGCGTAGGGTTAGGGTTCCGGCGGGAATTCTGGAAGGGGGTGAAGTGAGGCGGAGGAGGAGAAGAGGGGGGGATTTATAGGGGCTCAGGCGGGCGGTTCGTGGCCGGGTGAGGTGGGCTGCGGGGGAACGTGGCCTCCTCCGACGGAGGCGGCGCGGAATCCGGGCGTCGCCGGAGGAATCGGGCGCCCGGACGTCGTGGGAAAGATGGGTTGGGGACCGGGTTCGGGTCGGTGCGGGTTCCGGGTTCGGGCGGACCCGCCCGACCCGCTAGCAGCGGCTGGGCTGGGCTAATGGGCTCGGCCCACTGGGCCGGGCCCCAAAACAATAATAAAAGATAATAATAATAATAATAATAAAACAATTAATTTTTTAATTAATTTTAAAAAAATAGTTTTTAGGCATTTAAAAATAGGTATGAGGCCCAATAAAATCCAGAAAATTACCCTAGGTCCAGTTTTTCATAATACACCTAAAAATATTATTTTCATATTATTTATTATCAATTAAAAATCATGTAATAATTCAAAACCTTGATTTTAATTTCAGAAAAATTCCAAAAAATTCCAGAAAATTGGGAAAAATCTAAGTTTAATAATTTTTGAAAATTCAGGGGGTTTACACTTTCGACCATAACCATCAGGGTCTCTGTAACTTTGCTAAGAAGTTGGAGGACCATCTTAGTGAGGGGCATTTCAACAGAGTTAAGCTCCCTTACCATTTTCTGATATATTGGCTTCTCCTGCATCACGGGTCCCTGATGAGCCCTAAGACTGATGAGAATATGGTGGCTGCCGATGCCCTTATCCGCAGGTATTGGGGCATGTAGTAGAAATATGACATAGTCCCCACTGGTACGAGAGAGCTCTCATTCATGACTGGCTGGAGTTTCTTCACGTCCAAGCCGGAGTTCACGGATTAGGAGAAGAATATGGTTCATCGGGATGGCAGGAGGGGGGGTGCCTCAAAATTTACTTGAGAGGCTCTTTCGCTGGCTCCAAGCCATCCGTCCCTCCAACTTGGTGTACCAGAACAGAGCTGCTATTTTCGTAGAGATTTATCTTCCCAGTCGGTTCGCTCGTCAGTTTGTCTACACTCAGCTTCTATTGGGTCATCCTAGTGCCTCCCTTGGATACAATGGCAGCTTACTCGATGGGGCTCGAGCATGGAGTTACTATAGTGCTGCTGGTACTTAAGCTCAGTTTCAGTTGCCGCCGGCCGGCGTCATGCCCAGAATGTTATACACAGTAAAGAAGTATTATTGCATGGCTAATACACCGTCGGCTAACTTCGACCCAAAGAGGGGTTATATCAAAGGCACTATGTTGATGCCTCCGGAATTAAGGGCGCATAGGACGCCCAAGAAAGGTAAGGGAATTGCTAGAACTCTGATCATGGAGTTGGACCCGTCAACCAGAGAAGAGGGGCATCTCCTTTCGACGATCCTCCACCTGCTAAGCGAAAGTTAAAGGTCGAGACACACCATGCTCGCTATTCCAAGAAGGGGAGGACTGAGGTGGTCCAAGAGATATGACCTGTGGCGGAGTCGAAGTCCCTTGCGAAGGGGATCGTAAGCGAGGAGGTAGGACCAGACCCCCTCTAGATGTGATGGCGGTACCCGTAGAACCCCTCTGTTTAATTCTTCCTGGTCCTCTCTATAAATACCTTTGTTCTGGTCTGTTTGACAATATGCAAACACCATCGAAGAGGGACTGCCCCCGGTGGGTAGTTACCTCTGTGGTCTCTTACGCCGAGAAGGAAGATGAGGCCACCCCTTTCGAGTCTGATGTTGAACCTCCTGTACCTGAGGCTTTGGGAGCTCCGATTTTGGATTCGGCCTCAGTGGAGCCTTATACCCCTTTGGAGTATATATCTGTGGATGACCTAGATGCCATGGAAAAGTGTCACGCCGCAGTCCCAAAATACGTAGGACTAGGACACGTAAGCATGCCAGCCGCATGGATATGGCAACTCCAATATATGGAAACCAAATCCACACGTACGCTGTAATATGAATATCAAATTCACAAGTGGTATAAATGTAATACAAGTCACAGGGTAAAATCTAAATCTCATCCACCAAAAACATATAGAAATAAAAAACCAGTATCTATGAAACTAGATCTCAATGAGAAGTATCTAAGGATGATAGTTGGATGGAAACAAATCCACTACCAACTCGAATATAAGAGCAAATACAATATAAGTACAAGCTATCGAACACAATATAAGTATACCAGCTAGCAATCACGGCTCGAAAAGAAGACATCCACGAAGCATCTATAACCATCCAAATCTGCGCTCCTACAAATACTCAAGAACAGGTACACCTGGCAGGGGACCAGGTCCTCAGAGGGACATAACAAGATACTTAAACACATGCCAATAAAGTACTGAAATAAATATCCAATGGGTCGCCTAACTGTCTAAAGTGAATGCAGTTTAAGAACAACTTTCCCAACGCGTGGGCTATCTGGCTAAAATGGGATTGGCATAGTTCTCTTGGAGATCCAGGGGCCTACAAAGGCACGGCATCTTTCGAACACCGGAGGCCCGCCTGATAATAATATAATATATAGTGGTCATCATGACCGCGCATCTCCGGCGGAGCGTACGGGTTACACAAGGAAAGTGCAACGGAGCCCACACGCCTTACTTGTTGTTCTTCCCACCCCATGCTCTAAGCATGTCACATCCATGACACGATAATACCTCTAATAACTGCATGCCCAGTCTACTAGCATGCAAAGTTTCTAACAGCAGTTATTCCTAACGCACGGCCCACACGTACAGGAGGCCAACCTGCACGCAAGTCCGTGATCTACATGAGACTCACAACTCGTGTAACAACTGTGTCACGGTCAATAAACCTAATGATGCTACATGATAATGGGGTAGTCTCATAAACGGGTCAATGCAAATACATAAATAAAAATATATCGCGACGACACCGTCGCGCGCATTTTATATAACAGTTAAAATATATGAACTAAAGACAGAAAATAAAGATGCATGCAACATATGGAATATAAATAACAGTACAATGGCAAGGTATACTTGCCTGGCAAGGAAGCTGCAATGTACCAATAACCTGCTCCAGAAATTGCGCAGAACAAATCCAATATCCTATGTACACATAAATATAATACAATAGAATCATTAGTCATTACACTAGTGCACACACAACAGTATTTACATTGGACTCAGGAGATATACTAGGGGTAATACTAGTCATCTAACACGGTCGATTACGCGTTGAATTACGCGGGGTCTCATCTTCAAGTGCTGTACACAATCAGACAATCGACTGACAGGTGTCTAAGCCTGTACGTTAAGGTACGCAAGGCAGGCAATTCGTAAGTTCTTAGGGTCAACATGGTCAAGGGCAAATACGGGATAGTCCACGGTGTCCTAGGATCGTATAGTCTAAATATATAGTCATAATTATAAATTAGCATTCAATTAATTACCTATAATATATATATATATACCAATTAAACACCTATAATATATATATATATATATATATATATATATATATATATATATATATATATATATATACCAAGGAAGTACATAGATATACCAAATGTATATTAATTGAGTATATATATTTATGTATGTATTATTTTTACCGATTATATACCTATTAAACTTATACTAATGGAATACCTATACTATACATACCCAGTACATACCTATACCTATTTGCATACACATAAGTACATGAAATCACGAGGGGGCAGGAACGAACCTGCGCGGGCGTGCGCGTGCACGAGGTTGATGATATGAAGGTCGTACATATGTCTGAAAGCAAGCCTCTAGTTCCCCAGAATATGACAGGAGTGAACTTGATTGCTCTTGCAATGTGCATAATTAGTTTCCCATTGGGCTTCCACCACTTGTACCCATAACTCTGGCCGAAGCCAAAGTCAGGGATAATAGGTCGACCCATCTCAATAGCTATCCGCACAAATCCCTTTCTTGATTTGAGGAAGGCAACCTCTGAATCATTATCCATATAAAGCATCTCCTGAACACCACCAGGCACTACGATGCAACTGTACCCTTCTGCCAAGTACGAACAGAAAGGCTTTCTAGGCGCTGGTACCGCCCCAAGCCATGTCCATATATGCAGCACTACTGGCAAGGACCTTTGTCTTTGGCAGCGGAATAAAACCAGTGTGACCGCAAGGAACACCGGCTCCAATTGGCAAAATTGGATGAGGCTCATATCAAATCACATATGCTTGGTTGGGATCAAATGCTTTAATGTCTTCCTCATGAAGACTTTATCGGGGAATATCCACATGCATATTTACAAATAAACCTTGATAATTTGCCACCAAATCTACTCTTAGGATTTGCAGGGATCACCACCAAGAATAGCAGCAACTCAAACACTAAGAAGGAGAGGTGAAGGGGGAGGAGGAAGAGAGCGGTGAGGACGAGGGCGGCGGGAAAGTGGATGGCGCCGAGCGACAGGGGGAGGGCCACTGTGGTGAGGACCACCGAATACTCCGATCGACGGAACACCGTCGGATCATTGACGGAGGGATGATCGTAGTTGTCCATATAGAGAGAGGGAGGGGTTGTCGTGCGGCGGTGGAGGAGAGGCTGCTCCGGTGGGTTGCTCCGGTCGGTGCGGGCTGCAGCAGTTCAGGGAGGAAGGAAGAGGAGACTAGGGGTGGATCCGATGGAGAATAGCGAGGGCAGTGGAAGGGAAGTCTGGGTCGAGGAGGAGAGCAGGGGGCTGGTAGTGCGGGTGGAGTCCGGCGAGGTGGCTTCTCCGGCCGACAGTGAGCAGGGAAGGAGAGGAAGAAGAAGATAAGGTGAATATGGAATAGGGGTGGTCGGCTGAGGTGAATAGGTTAGGGATGGGTTGATTTAGGTTTTTAGGTAGAAAAAGAATCAAGGTATATTTATAGGTGATGTTGGTGTTGACCTAAAATAGGTTTGACTGGTCAACATTCCTTGGGCTTGGCCTTGGTCTACAATCCTTGGAGTGGGTCTTGGCCTCACATGAGGATGTTGGGGCTTTAAATTACATGGTTTAGAATGCGAGGATAGGTTTGAAATAAATGGGGCGATGTGCGCGTTGCACATGCTGAAAATTACGAAAAAATCTACGTGAAGGAAAAAAAAATAGATTTCTTTATGAATTGTCCAATGGTGGGGACACCTCAGTGCATTTTTGCATAAAAGCCCCCCAACAATTGGAAAATTGCACAAAGGCGAAAATTAGATTTAATTAATTAAATTGAACCGCGCACGATATTCTAGAATTAATTAGGAGTACAAGAAACTAAATCAGGCGGGACACAATTATCAGAGACGTAGAGGGGACAATGAATAATATTAATAAAATTCGGTTTGCACAAAACGGTCAAGATTGTGTCCCTAATTTCGATTGGGACGCACAAGGGTACAAGATTGGAATTTATATCGAATGAAGAAATAACGTCCGCGACGTTTATTGTGCGACTAAATTGTAGCACAAGAAAGCAATATTATGAGTTGCACAAGGGCCAGAAAGGTAGGCGGGCACGTCTAGGACAATGTTGTGAAATTCGTAGATAGGCAACGGCTAGTGAGGTGTTCCAATTATCGAAGCAACGGTAAGGTGCGCTACGTGTCATAATTATTTCGTAATTAAATTAAATATCGTGTTCTAATTCTAATTGGTTCAAATTAGCCATAATTTCACTATCTAAGCCAAGTAGCCCTAATTTTGGGTGAGTGGGTTTACAAAAAGGCTCTAACGACACTAGATGAGCCACAACCTACACCGCCTCCCTCTAGTTTATCATTTTGTAATTTCACAAGAGATAGATTTTTTCTAGATTCTGCCCCCAATCCTTCGGGTAAAATTAATTACTGGTTGATCGGGCTCTACAGAGCCTGCCTCTCCCTTGAGAACGGTGGACATGGTTGCTGAGGAAGATTTAGAGGAAGAAGGAGACGACTGGCTCATTTGGAAGAGGTATGAGTCTCTTCCTCGCTCCTCTGGGGGTGGGAAATGCCCCGTGGGACCTGCTACGAATCCCTTTGGTGCAGTGGTTGCTCCATCGACGGTTGTTGTTGGGCATTCTGCCATTGCGGCTTCTTTGGACGCTGGTGTGAGCCGTTCTGAGGAGTCTGCCTCCAATATTCTCGGAACTTAGGCTACCGGGTCATCCTCCGAGGTTATCATGATACAATCTGATGTTTTCATAGAGGCGAGTGTAGACGTCGTGGGATGCCCTGGTACCCCTATTCCTGGTCGCAGTGCTACCCAGCAGTCTGTTGCCGAGTTGTCGGGTATGCAGACACTCTGTGCGACCCTGAAAGACATGATAGCAAGCAGGATCGTAGGACGCTCTTCCGCTATGTCTTCACCTCTTAGACGGTTGGGGGCCGTTGTGCAGCCTGTTATGCCCGTGGCTACTCCTTTTGTCGTGCCACCTTTTATCCCAGCCACGCTGGAGGAGATCAATGAAACTGTCAGGCTCGCTCTATAGAGCTTTTATACATTTTTGAAGCAGGGGCGACCTCCTGGATCAAAAGATGATTGAAGTGGAACAATGTCTGATAGAGTTGAAGTAGTACCAACAAGTGGACATGGGAAGGATGATATCCCTTAAGTATGGTGAGTTTTCGAAGTCTGTTGAGGAGGAGAAGATATTATATGCTTTGTCCAAGGAGGATTTGTAGTGTGACCTCCATGGTTTGCAGGAGAGGCATGACAAGCTAGGTGATCTCCGGGAGGGTTGCCTCTCAAGAAAGAAGGGCTTAACCCGGGAAGTGACTGAGGTGACTGAAGAAATCAGAAAACTCCAGGTAAAGCTTGACATACTGGAGAATAGTCTCCGAGAGGACCAACGAGAGGATGAGGCTAACCGAGCCGAGGTGACCACAGTAGCAAAGAACACGGTTGGTATTGAGGTCATAATGCAGAAGCTGGAGGACAAACATGAGTCATATGCCCGCTATGAGGATCCTGAAGCCTTTGCATTGGAAGTTGAGCACCGGGCCAATGCGCGCTTAGATAACCATATCGCCTGACTTTGTGGGCGAATATAAAAGTTATGCTCAGACTAGGAGCACTAGTAGTATTTGTTTTATTTTTCCAAAATTACTTTACTTACCCCCTCTCTTTTTTTGATTTTATAGTTGTAATATTTTAACGGTCCCGCAATGTAGTCTACTTTCTGTTTCCTTTATGCAAAAGAAATAAAAGCTTTTCCTCTTATTGCAATTATCTGTGTAAAATTTGGGTATCTTACTAGAGGTAATATGGACGTAGTATGATACCGTAGTTTTTTAGGACATCCTACTGGGGGATCTTTGGTAGAACTATTATCTCTTGCGCACTTGGATGCAAGTAATAGATTCGAGACAAGCCCTGCCAGATGTGATATGGACGTGTTAGGTTTTGTGGACTTAACACCTCTTGCATACTTAGAGTTAAGTATGGGTGATAAATTTAGATGATGACCGATACCAGAGGTAGTATGGATGTGACAATCGATAGTCATATAGAGAGGTTTGCTCAGAGATAATATGGACATAACAAATTTTGTAGACTTAACACTGATGACGTACTTAGAGTTAAGTACGGATGATAAGTTTAGATGACAACCGATATCAGATGTATTATGGACGTGATAATCGATAGTAATACATAGAGGTTTGCTCAGAGGTAATATGGACATGGAAAACCTAATGAGGATAAAGGTTAGGACAGTAGTTCAGAGGTGATGTGGACATAAACTAATGTCCAAGGAAATTGATTATGAGTGGTCTACCCGAGAGTGTGGATAAACTTGAAGGTGGCTCTACTGAGGAGCTTTTTAAGGATCCACTGTCTGTTGCGTATTCAGGATTCTTGAATACAGACAATGACTTTCATCGAACTTTTATGGAAGAAAAGTGCATATTGTGCTTACACACTTGCTGGGGATAAAAAATAGAAAATGTACACTATATATTTTGGTTGTCCAGCTGATAGTAAAGGGAGTACAATTCTAGCTTATACATAGTACTTTTTGAGAAACTTGTCGTAGATAGGCATTATAAGCAAGTCTCCATTGGGTTTTGCGAGCCGGTAGGCGCCATTGGAGAACACAGGCCCCACAATGAATGGATCCTCCCATTTAGGTTAGAATTTAGCGGTCGTATTGTGGGTCAAAACTATCAGTATTCTTACTGTCAAGACGGGGTCACCCATTTGGTAAGTCCTCCTCTTAACCCGTTTGTTGAAGGCTCCTGAGAGGCACGCTTGGTACAACTCAATGCATTATTGAGCTAAAATATGTTTTTCGTCGAGCGCTTCTAACTCTTATAGTCATCAGCGGTGATTTTTGTCAATGGTCAATTGGTTGGAAAGAGCCACTCGGAGTAACATAATTTAGATCTCGAGGGGAAGGACCGCTTCGCTTCCTTAAACCAAGGAGAGTGACGTACTGCCAGTAGGTATCTGGGCCGTTGTACGGTAGGTCCAAAGACAATCACCTAGCTTCTCATTCCAGTCATGCTTATTGGATGACATAAACTTCTTGAGTAGCTTTATGTTGGTCTTATTGAATGCTTCTGCCAGACCATTTGTTGCTGGGTTGTAGGCAGTCAAGGCTATATTCTGGATTCAATTTTTATCACAAATCGATAAAAAATATGACTTGCAAACTGTGGACCATTGTCATGGATGATCCTCCGTAGTAAGCCGAAACGGTATACGATGTGATGCTTGACAAAGATGATCATGTTTGAGGTCTTGACTTCAACGAGTGGAATAACTTTCTCCCATTTGGAGAAGTAGTCGGTGATAGCCAAGATGAACTGATGTCCCTTAGAAGAAGGTGGACTAATTGGCCCAATAATGTCCATTTCTTACGCTTTAAATGGCCAAGATGCTACCGTTGGATATAAAAATTATGAGGACTGGTGGAGAAAGTCTGCGTGAATTTGGCACGCTTGGCACTTTCTCGCATAGTCAATAACCTCCGCTACCATTGTCGGCCAATAGTAACCCATTCTCCGGAGATTGTCCTGTAGCTTGGGTCCGGACTGATGGGCACCGCAACCCCGTCGTGAGCCTCGCAAAGAGCCTGCTTCGCTTCTGTATTTGATAGACATCGTAGCAGAAGACCGTCGTAGGAACGATGATACAATATTTTGGTAACCATATCATAACAAAAACGGAGGGAACGTCTTCTGATGAAAGTTGCTTTTTTGGGGTTCTCGAGAAGAATTTTATAGACTGCATAGTAGATGAATGGGAGCCTCCAGTCTTAGATGCCGGTGTCTACTTTTACTATGTAGCTTAGGCACATACAAAAGTTATTTTTCTGGCAGACAAACTCTTAACCAACCAGTGTAATCAGTTTATGGGTTTTGGCCAGGACTGACAGGGAGGCAGCGAGGCTGGCCAGGGCATTAGCCTCGATGTTCTGCAGTCGAAGGAGTTGCTCTATGAAGAACCCCTCGAAGGTAGTGACTATTTCGAGCGCAGCTTGGTGGTAGGGAATCAAGTCTTCGTGCCGGACCTCGTACTCGCCCCGGACCTGACTGACTATCAGCTTGGAATCGTTGTGGGCCTCCAGGTAGTCTTCTCCTACTTATTTAGTGAGTTAGAGCCAATGACAAGAGCGTTGTACTCTTCCACATTGTTGGAGCATGGTTCTTTGAGGGAGTAAGCGCGGTTGATGACCAGATCGTATGGGAAAATTATTACTATCCCGACGCCAACGACAATATCACCTTTGGACCCTGTTCTTGAAGCATCGTTGAAGAACATTCACCTAACAACTTCTGCGCTTATGGTCATGTTTGAGTCTGTTACTTCATTTGGGATCTTCTCGTAGAGCATCGAGGTTTCCGGTACATGGTGGGCAGCAAGGAAATTTGTCAATGCTTGGCATTTGACCATCGTTTGTGGGACAAATATGATATCGTACTGCTATAATAGCATTTCCCATGTGGCTAGGCGAGAGTTGAGTGCTCTAGGTTTAGTCATAAGGACCCTTAGAGGATTAACTCACGAGATCACATAGATGGTTTATCCTGCCACGTAATGCCAGGTCTTCTGAATAGCGAAAATCAGAGCGAAACACTTCTTCTCAATAGGGTTGTATCTGTGCTCTGCGTCGACCATCATTCAGCTGAGGTAGTAAATAGCTTGCTTGTGATCTACATCACTTTTCTGGGCTAGCAGATTTCTGAGAGAGTGATCCATTACTCGCACATATAGCAAGAATGGTCTTTCCACAACGGGGGGCACCAATACTAGGGGTGCATGAGATACTCCTTGATGTCGTCGAAGGTACGTTGGCATTCTTTATTCCAAACAAAGGGGACTCCCTTCTTCATGAGATGAGTGAACGAATGATAACATCCAGAGAGATTTGATATAAATCTCCTGATGTATGCCAGTCTTCCTTGAAGGCCACAAAGTTCTCCGAGGTTCTTCGGTCAGTGCATTTCAAGGATTGCTTTAGTCTTGTCAGGGTCTACGTGCATACCCTTTAAAGTTATGACAAAACCCAAAAATTTGCCGCTAGAGACTCCCAGGAAGGATTTGTAGGATTCATCTTGAGCTGGTGCGCATGCATCAGGTCGAACACAGTCTTCAAATCTCGGAGGTGATCATCTTTGGAGCAACTCTTAACATTGATGTCATCAACGTAATACTCCATTATCTTGCATAGATATTCACGAAAGATGGTTCTCATAGCTCGCTGGTATATGGTACATGCGTTCTTCAGACCGAAGGGTATTACAGTGTAGCAGTATACTAATATCGTCTTCCGGAACGACGTATGATTCTCGTCGTCAGGAAACATCTTGATTTGATTATTTTAAGATTATTTCGCTGGGGAGTATTTTTGGACTTATCATCCTTGGCGTACTTAAAGCTAAGTATGGATGGCAAATTGAAATGACTGATACCATCATAGGTATTATAGAAGGACGATAGACAAGAATATTTGCTCAGAGGTAATGTGGATATACAAATTCTTGGGTTATAGACTTATTACCCGTGGCGTACCTTATGTACGAATAATAAGCTGAAATGACTAGTACTATTAGTGGTTATACGAACGTGATAGGAGAGAGTCGATAGGCAAAACGTTAATCAGAGATAATATGGACATGGCAAAGTTCTGAAAATTAGAATTCAGTTAGAAGTATCTTACGCAAAGGTGATATTGTCATGCCCCAAAACCATAATACTGGAGAGCAGAGGAAGACAAAGCAACCTATATATAACAGAGTACTCAATATCCTGAGATACGGTCATGGCTATCTAGACATGTGAGGGTTTATTCTATAATCCATCAGGCAATCCTAGGTTAAGAATCCTAGGTATCTCAATCTCAAGCAAGCAATAAATTTATAAGATGTATGATCACCAACATATAATAGTAAAGCATCCCAAACTATACATACCCAGATGATCATAAAGATAGTACAAAAATAAAGAACTAGTAAGAGTACAATATTATATAATCAGCTCTAGCTATAGTCTAGAATATGCTTTACATGTAGGCCCGTAGGCTAGAATGTCAAGTACCAAAAAATGAGCTAAATACGTGCTCGGTGGCTAAATGCCTCAAAAGAAATGTGTACAAGATCAATTGGGTGAGGAAAAAGAAACCCACTCATGTCCTCGAGTGCTCCTCGGGTGCTCCTCGTGTTCACCATCTTGAGGCAGAAAGTACGAAAGATCCTGTGGTCCTGCTCTAAAATTTGGCCATACAAAACAAGTGGGGTTAGACCCCAAAACAACAAGTACCACAAGGGAGCCAAACTAATGAACTAAAACCAGCATACAGACAAATCAGTAAGAAATAACATAAGAAACAGTTAAATAAGTGCAACGGGTAAGATAACATTTAAGCATTCAGGAGTAATTAAAAAAGGACATTTGGAATGAGTACTCCGATTATCATTTACGGATCAACTGTTAATGAAATCAGGTCAGGACTAGACTAAACTGAAAATCAAGCTATCATGGCAAATCATGCCCTACGGCTTGCTATCATTAGCTAACTAGGATTATTATAGTCCTAGTCACTAACGTATTCAGTTTAAGATTCTTTACAACCATATGCCCTTCAAACTATCCAGGTTATCCCGACAAACAGGTACATAGTACGAATTTATCAGGTATAATTATTTTTTATTTTTCTGGTAGTACAACTGTCACTACCACTTTTTCGGAGAGGGATATTTTTTTGTCTTTTTCTATTGTTGGTAATATTGTTAATATTGGTATTTTAAAATTATTGTTTTAAGTGATATTTATTTTCAATAACTAGTATTGATATTTTTGGATTATATTTATTCTAATAATTTATATGGTTTTATATGTTATATATTGTACATAGTTAATGGTTAATTGTTAGCCACTACTTAGATTAGTTGTTAGTGAACCAATTTGGATTAACTAGACTAGACTTGACTCACAGACCAACAATTATTTTAGTTAGACTTGAGCCCAATAATTAGCCCATTTCATTAAGTTAGAGATTTAATTAGTCAAACCATTAGGAGTAGAACCTTCCTTCCTTAATCATTTTCTCATGATAAGCCCATATGGGTAAAATAGATATTGTACATTTCTTGGAGGCCAAGAAGGGATCGGCCACTTCTTAAGGAGGTGGAGATTTTCTCTTCTCTCTTTTTTTCATCCAAAATTTTAGATCTAGAGTTCTCTCCCCAATTATCTTCATTTCCTACACCAAATCCCTATGAATCCCCTTCCAAATTTATCCCTACTTCACCATTGGAGGCTATAGAAGCTAAGAGGAGGCAATAATCTATAATTTGGAGAAAATTGCACAAGTTGAGACTTCTTTGTGTTCATTGGAGACTTTCATTAGGAATCCATCTCCCAATAGGTACAATTCAGATTTTTTTTCTTCTAGTTAGACTCTAAATCTGTATTTTAATCATTAGGAACCCTATCATGTACTAGGACTACCCATAGGAAGAGAAATTAGATTCATAGGAGGCCCATGGAGAAAGTTATGATGTGTTTTGTGCAAATTTTAGAGAAATTTCGAGATTGACACACCATGAGTTTGTCAATAGGTCTAGTAGACCAAATTGACATATATTTGGTTGTGTGGGACTAGTTTCGTGTCCACAATTGAATACGTGTAGGCCGTATCATTGTAATTTAGCGATATAGGTTGATTGGGAGGTTTTTCTTTGACACGGATGATACACATGTCATATTTTATCACAAGCACTAGATTAGATAGTTATTGCTCTAATTTGGCTTTAATTATGATATTTAACTTGTTTATGATCCTTGTGGAGAGTTGGATGATGGTTGGAATGAGTATCAAGAGAGTATCATAAGGGATGTGATGGGTATCACATGGAAGAGGACAAAGTGTTTGATGAATTGTCTATTCAGATGTATATTGGTATATATATTTGAGTGTATATTTATATATAAGTGCTATACATATATATAGATAGTAGTACATAAATGTGTATTACCTGTGGTGTTGTTGTGTCTGTGACTAGAAATGGGTAATGCACTATGTTCGTGTGTATTTATGACTGGGTGTGTGTGAGGTGAGGAGAATGTCTGTGTGCTATGCATTGTTTGTGTGTTTGAGTGTGTATAAGTTTTTGTATTGGAGGGTGTATGTGTTTAAGAACTGATACTAAGGGAATTGGTTGGTCAGGGTGCTCGAGTTCTTGAGCATAGCAAGATGGGGAAGAGTTCAGCCTAAACAGAACATTAGCAGCACCCAACTATTGTTGGGTTGACAGCAGTATGAACAACAGCTACTCCCATAGTCGTTGTTGTTTGGAGTTGGTTGTTATTGTGTAATAGGTACTGTGATGGGTTGTTATCAGAGATTTGAGCAGTAGTAGATAGCAACAACCAATAAAAGGTCGGACTAAGGGGCAAACGGTCGGGTTAACAGTATGCTGCAGTGGCAGCATCAATGGGTTAAAGTTGTATGCTGTGGGCATTATTGGCTATTGGTGTAAGTGTTAGTAGTAGGAAATATGTAAGGGTGGCAGTTGATACTTGTGTATATAGGCTGATGTTTAGACCTGTGCACCTATGTGCACAGGTAGGGGAGTTAGATATTAACAATGATGCATTTTTTCGAGCAACCAAGGTGGGAGAAGTATGTCTGTTCAGACTTAGAGTCTTGGCTTGCACATGTGTATGAGTTAGAGCAGTGTGTACATCTGAGTATTAAGATAAGGTAAGCAGATGATAGGACTAGTTAGATACTAAGGTACCTTAGTGTCTTAGATACAGTAGTGAGAGAAGTAATAGGAAGACTGATACTGTAAGCCCCCTGATTTTCAGTAATTATTATTTTGGATTTTTTTCACAATTTTCGATAATTTTCTGGGATTTTTCTGTAATTAAAACCTAGGCTTTTGGTAATTAAATAATTTTTATATACTGTTTATTAATATTAAAATATTATGAAAATAATATTTTATGGTGTAAAATGGAGAACCGGACATAGGATAATTTTCCGAGAATTTATTGGACTCAGGAAGCATTTTTAAAGCCCTACAAACTATTAAATAAATAAACAAAATTAAACCCGTGTCAACGTCCAACATCCACATGAGAGCCGAAGCCAAGCCCAAGGAGCGTTGACCCAGCCCAAAACCTAGGTCTAACCCTACTCTAATTTCTGTATGTATAAATACATAATTTCCTATTTTTCTCGACAAACAAAAAGAAGAAAAAAGAAAATTTCTAAAAATCCCCAAATCCCTATTTTTCGTAAAAATAACCTAACCCTAACCCTAAGCCGCCGCCCCTCCGCCGAGTCTCCGGCGCCGCTCCGCCGCACGACCTCCCCCGCCGTGCCCAGCCCCCGCCCGTCGACCTCCCCGATCTACCTCCACCTCCTTCCTCTCCCCTGCTCCACCTCGAGAAACCCCCTGCTTCCCTCTCTCCCCCGACTCCGACCACCCCTCCACCGTGCCCGCATTCACCCATCGATCCCCCGCCTCGAGACCCAGCACTTCCCTGCTCCGCCGCACGACCTCCCCTCATCCTCTCGCCGGCCATCCGCTGCAACAACCTCCTCCCCCCAGCATCCCGATCGACTCCTCCACCGCGCCGCTGCCGCCAGGCCGCCGCACGACCTCCCCTCATCCTCTCGACCCGCCGCACGACCCCTCGCCAGTCGACGACCCTCGGCCGTCGACCGCCCTGCACAGAACCCTTCGACGAACACCAGCACCAACTCCATGCCGTCGTTGCCTCGCCAACACCGCACAGCCGAGCAGCTCCGCTGCCTCCGCCTGAGCAGCCACGGCGAGTCTCCGCTGCCCTAAGCTTGGCCACGCGGACGCGGACACCACAAAACCTAGACTCGAACCCCGACTCCGTGTCCGGACACAGCAACTCAAGACCGGACACGTCCAGGACACGAAGGAGACACTCGGACACAGGAAATCATCGTTCACGGAGCCATGTTCAGGTAGCGTTTCCTCCCTCCTCGTAACCCCCTTTTTTATTCTGTCAGTTGCGTCGCATAGACTGTATGACCCTCTCGGTGCCCGTGCAACTCGCTCGGGGCATCGCGTCCTGTGGTGATCGCAAACCGCGATTCAAAAACAGGAAAAACTATACCATGTTTCACCCCGGAACTGAATGCGCCCTGCCAAACGAGACGACTTGGTCGTACACGGTCTTCACCGAAACGTGCGCGACGTTGATACGGATGTGTAGGATTTCGCAGAAGTTGATTTGGATGTGCGTGCACACCGGAATCAACGCGTATCCGCGGACAACGCCCAGTATCCGTCAGTTCTGGAATATACTGTAACTTGGTGTACACACGTCAGATCGAGACGAAACTTGTGCCATCAGACTCGTAGCAATACGCTGGTCCTGTGACCCAAGTTTGGCTCGATTCTGAGAACGTTGACAAAATCGCGTATCGTGGGCCCCACAGGCTCTACTTGACGGGCGATTTTGTGACCGGCTCATCGGAATCCAATTCTAGAAGTTCCATTGGGTTCGTATCATCGTTCCTGACTTGTAGACACTGAGTTTGAGGAATTTGGAGACCTTTGATCTTGACACGCTTTTCGGTGTAAAGTGGCCCACATGTGGACCCCGCTTTGACCCGGAAATATCATTTTTGCGCCTGTGTCCAAATTGGACTTAAGGACAGGCGTTTCTAGCTATTTGATATTTTCTGAATCTAATGGTGATATTTATTTCAGCAACAAGAGTATTACCTGCAGATCACACTGAGACCAGAGCTACAGTTGGAGCCAGAACCACATGCAAGTGTACCTTGCCAACATTGCAGTTCTTGTTACATATTTCCTTGTCTTATATATATATATATATATATATTGTTGTGCATGCTTGACCTAGGACCGTGTGACTGTACTTAGCATCCGATTCATAGTCGGGTGCCAACACCGTTTACGGCGTTGTGTATTATCATCTAGACATGGATACCGAGACCCCATCTTTCTCGTACTTGTCCTATCAAGTACATTATAACCCAGGACACTTGGCACCATTCATGAGACAGGATCTTCCCGAGATATTCATGGTGATTCTGTATAGGATACAGGACTTGACAGAGACACTATATCCATAGATATTTATGACTTGTTGCATTTAGCTATGATCTTGTGTAACATGGACATGGATCACATGGACATGAGACGTATGATTACATTGGGTGGGGAGAGACACACATGCTACAGGTTGATTATATATATTATGACGGCGTCTCAGTCTCACTCTGAGCTAGACAGCTGCCGGTGTCTCAGTCTTTCGCTGAGCTAGACAACCACATGATATCACTGCTACCCGGCTCCCCGACACAGAGCTTGTAGTGGTTTCAGCCTGAGTTCTAGTGCTGCTCTCATCTTGCATATCACTTAGCTGGTTATTTAGTGCTTCCCTATTGTTTATTTATTGCTGGAGAGACACACAAGCTACAGGTTGACTATATTATGCCGGCGTCTCAGTCTCTCGTTGAGCTAGACAACTACATGATATCACTGCTACCCGGCTCCCCTACACAGAGCTTATAGTAGTCTCAGCCTGAGTACTAGTGATGTTCTCACCTGCATTTCACATAGATGGTTACATATTTACCCTGTTTATTTCATTGACTATTCCACTGCATTATTATGGCTTGTATTATATGTACCTTGTTATGTCCCCTGAGGACCTGGATCCGGATTATGTCCCCAGGATTAGCAGAGGAGATCCACCCAGAGTTATGCAGTACAGGAGCATTAGCAGGAGCATTAGCAGGAGCAGTTACTGGAGCAGTACCAGATTCCGTAGACGAGTGATCACCGAGGTTATCTTCTGAGTATATACTGTTTCCATACTCAGAATTGCTGTAGTTATTTTTATTTTTGTATCCTGACATATGTATCAGACTCATTACAGGGTTATTTCCCGAGTTCATATTTTATTGAGATATGATCTTGCTTTATGATTCTGATATTGTGGTATTTACTCTGTGGATGAGATTAGTATATTTGGACCCTCACTGTTATTTTACAGCTTAAGTGCGCCCCGATAGATCCATTAAATTGGGTTTGTCCATCGGTGTGTGCTGCTGGCCATTGCCACGCGTCCGGTCCCTCGGTATTTTGGGGACTGGGGCGTGACAGATACATGTATCCGTGAGGTAACTAAGGTATTGTCTTACCTTGAAGTAGTACCATGGTAAGTTGGGTTTGAGTGAGAGGTTATATATTTGTTTGAATGTTTGTAGTTGTATTGATGGTTGGTGTTAGTGGTTAGTTAATGACTAGGGAGATAAATGTTAGTCATTAGTATGAGACGGTTATTTCATAATATGATGTTTAGATACTTTAGTGTGTATATATATATATATATATATATATATATATATATATATATATATATATATATATATATATATTTGGTTAAGCTTTTAGATAAGTTTAGTATTACCTTGTAGTATACAAGGTAATGTTAAGGTAATTGGTTTATACTCAAGATATTTGGGTATTGAGTATCAAGATGGGTTTAGTGTCATGACCCGCATCATGTTGATCGGACAAGAGTACGTGGATACGTCCAGTCTATGCCGTAGTATCGACGGTGGTACGATGTCTAAACCTCTTTTATAATCATCCAATATTCCATATATAATTCTCACATCCACATAATTTTTATTCTAGCTCATTCACAACAGATAACTAAATAGACAAGAAATAAGGACAAGAAATAGGAAGTACTATTATATCAAAACTATAATTTTTGTACATATATTCATCCATAGTTTTAGTACATGCCAAAAGATAATTTAAATCAGGAACAACCTGATTAGTATGCCAAAAAAAGAAATACTAGTCTAGCTAATTAACTATGCTTCAAAAGTAATCTCCTGAGTAGAGACATGCTCCTCAACGTGATCATCTGCTATGTCTTGTGGGCCATAGAAGGTAGGAGCATAGTCTTCATCATTTCCTAACATCTCAACGGATCCAGTCATGATTGGAGCAAGTACCAATACACGACAGAATTATACTAAATAATCATGATAAATAGTAAAAACTGGAACTAAGTAGTAATGTACTATAAAGCATGGAAATAAGAGAATCATAAATATCACAGGACTTGAAAATGAAACTACTACAAGATGATAATGAACTACATGTGTGTACTTGTGTATTTAGAATACATTGGCGTGTAGGGGTTATAAGGCTAATAAGGCACGTCATAGGCGACTAACAGTCAGGAATAATCGAGTATAAGGTTGTTGGTACAGTCGTATACTCAACAGCTAGCAGTCATGACATGATGGACATGGTAAACCATATGCCTTCTAGTATTCTCCCTTCCGACACGAAAATCAAGTTACGTAATATGAAAATCTAGTTTATATAACTAAGTGTAACCATTAAAAATGTGCACTAGTAGAGTAGAGAACTAAATATCATATTATAGAGGATAAAACTAAAGTGCATGGTACTTGCCTCAAAATGATTTGAAGTTGACGTATTGGTCACGATCGTGCCGGTACGAAATTTAGTCTAAATGCTAATATTCCAGATAGAATTTCTAATTGTCGAAAATAATGTCGGCAGAGATTCTAGAATTGTCCAATAATCCAATTTGATAGAAAATAGTCCAAAATACGAAATCAAGATTGGAGTTCGCATGCGGGACCCATAAGAGACAAAAAATAAACAAATTAGTTAAAGTCGAAAATGGATAGGTTTTAGCAAGGCTGATTTGTTTATTTTTCCTATATAAACTTTGAGTTAAATATTTATGAAGCAACTTATTATTGTTAAGTAATCTTTATTATGGTATAGGTCCACTAATTAGTTAATTAAAAGTCGTACAATACCTATCTTCTGATCGATAAGTCAAAAACCTACATACATGGCCTTTATTACCATAATACTCTATATTGGTTACTGTGCGTAGGCTTCTTCCCATTGTATTACTTCTCTTGCACACAAAGACACTTTTGCTTCCCATATACACATTGATTCCCATATTTTAAGGTACTGCTTCTATATAAGTATATCTTCTTTTACTTACTAGCACCTATTAGTATATATTATATAGTATTCTTATAGTGGAGAGGAACTTTATATTTGCTTAACATTTGATTACAATTTAGGAAGGGGACCTATATCTTATTCTTCTCATGAGTTCATATAGGGGTTTAGATCTGTTAAAAAAAATAAGGGAGGGTGCTCACCGTGGGCTTACTGGAGGAGTAGGGACTGCTCCTTCTTTCGGCTGAAGGATGTTGGCGTAGAGGACTAGCTTAGGCCGGAGCATGGGGTATCGAGAAGACCGATGGGTGAGTGGTTGGCCTTGGTGTAGAGACTAAGGTAGTGGTTGGTAGTGTTGGTGTATTGGAAGAATATGAGGGTGAAGAAAATAGAAGGGGTTGGTTTTGGTGTTGTAAATAAAAGAGATAAAGAAGATGAGGGTCAAGAGAAGTGAAGGCTGTTATGGGAGAAAAAGATGTATCTCTCTCTCTTATTAATTTGCTATCAGAACAATCATGACCAATTAGTGATAAAATAACATTAATATCCTTGGCTTTCATGCAATGAGCCACCTTCTCCTTTTCATGCCACCCCATTTAATTTTATGACACCTAACCTAGCTTAGTTGGCTATATATTTATGCAATTGCATAATTTTAACAAAGGGCTTATTTGTAAAAGTTTAAAAAAATTGTGTAAATAACTTATTATGATTTTATACAAGTGTAAATATTATTTTAATAATATTTATTAAATAATAAAACATAAATATAAATATATTTATTTATTCACATGGAAATAGGTTATAATATTCCATATTTA